>VWYP01012438.1:0-31460 GCA_013400435.1 Pycnonotus jocosus | reverse complement strand
AGTGCGGAGGCGGTGGAGGGTGGGTACGGCCTGCGGAGATTCGGGCTGAGGGTTGAGGCAGTGCTGGAGGGGAGGAGGAGGAGGAAGAGGCCGAGGCAGTGCAGCAGCTGGCAACGGGGCAAGGCTGCTCGCTCGGCGGCTGGTATCTCTGCTTCCCAAATGGGTAGGAGAGGGGTGCTGACAGTCCCCTCCCGGGAGGACAGGAGAGAATGCCAGCCCTGCCTGGAGGGGTGCAGCGGGTCCCGGGGTATCCCCAGGCGGAGGGAATTTGTGTCAGCCTCTTCCCCAGAGCAGTATCCCGGTGTGGGGATGCAATTTCCTGCGGATGGTCGCCCCACGATGAGCGAGAGCCTTGGGAGCACTTGAACATCTTGGCGTTTGCAGCTTGTCTGTCATTTTCCTTGCTGCTCAGATCTCCTGTTTTGAAAACTGGGCTGAGAGCTTTGTTGGGCTTTTAAAGCCCGTGGCAGAAATATGGTTGTTTAATAACCACGTTTAGGATCCCATTAGTTTTTGAGGCTTGAGACTGATTTGTGAGAGCGGTTGAGAATGCCCCCGGATGGATTCACTTTGCCCCTGTGACTTGGAGCCGCAGCATTTGGAGGAAGCGGGAGGGACAAAATGGACAGTTCATAAAAGGAACAATTGTGCACTGCTTGTTCTAGAGGGCACTTGCTGCCCTTCAAGAACTTTCCTCATCGCATATGCTCTTTACACAGCAAATCTTTATCTTCTGTTTCTGGCCTTTTTTTTTTTTTTTTTGTACCTTAGTTCAGAAAATGAAACTGGAACAGACATTTCTGGAAATGAACTTGATTGGTGCAGTTGGGAAGATGTGATTCACAGTTATAATGAACAGTGAATTTTGTCCTATTTTTTCTCAGTTCAGGATTTGAATTATGTATTTCCTGATTTTTAACCTGTTTACACAGTTATGCTGGGTAGGTTTTTAATCCTTCAAATAAGGCATCCGTAGTGTTGGATTGCAAAGAGGTACCCCAGGTACATCCAGGATGTAGAAGCTGCTGTTATTTTAGAAGTATCTGATGCTTTACCTTGTAAATTAAAAGGTTTAATCATGCATTATTTTCTTCTTATAATCCCACTCTGTGCTTGGAAGAAGCAAAGCTGTTATCAGTGAAATCTGGAGTTCGTGGAGATCGAGTATTTCCAGGATTGGCCAAAAATAAATTATGGGGTAAAGAATGTTGCTTTTTTTTTTTCTCCTAGTCATGCAGCACAGATGAAAAGCTCTGAAGCTTTTAGTCATAACACTCTGATCCCATGTTTTCCTTTTAATAAAGCATCCAGTGGGAGAATTTGACATAATTGGTTTCTTGGATTTAAAGATCTTGAAATGGCTGGTACAACAGAGGAGAGGAGAGGAAACTCCAACAGGGTTATGGTTTAAATACTATGATATGGTGGAAAAGTCATGTTGTTACTACATGGTAATCTTGCATTTCTCTCGCAAGAAAATGCTCTCTATGCGGTTGCACTGCAGAACAGGCACTTTTAAGTCTTGTCAGTGGCACGGAATATTAAATGTCTCTCTCCTTTCCTTTCATTGCATAATCTAAGTATTATTCTTCCATAGCAGCAGAAATGATGGAAGAATTGCATAGCCTGGACCCACGCAGGCAGGAGCTCCTGGAGGCCAGGTTCACCGGGGTTGGGGTTGCCAAGGTGAGCGTGAATACCTGTGGTGACAGGTATGACTGCTTAGCCAGCCTGCCTTCCACTTTGGTTGGATTTTTTAATTTCTACATGGATGATTTTGCTTTGCAAACAAATTCTGTGTCACTTGTTGTGTTTTGACCTTTAATTTGTGTGAAGTATGTTCGAGAGGAATGAAAATGGGATCTCTGTGAGCAGATGTTATGTTATACAGAAGATTTTGGGCTCTAATAAATTCTTAGGAGTTGTTCCATCATAAGGCTGCTTGTATGCCCAAAAAACTCCGTGACAACTTTGTAGAAGTGGGAATCTCATCAGGCTCTTTCTTTCTCCAAGAATACCTTTGTGATCTGAATTCGGCTGCTGGTAGGATACAGTTTCACATATTGTGTGTTGGATACAACACAACCAGACTGAAACATTGAGTTCTCTTCTTTGGGGTGCAGGAGCTAAAATTGTCTACCCCATTGCGTGGAGTACACACGAAAAGTGTTTGTCGGGCAGCTCTCCTGTGTCTGATCCACAACTTGCCAGTAAAATCCCATATTCATCCTCATGTACAGCTTCCACTTGGTCAGGAGCTGTCTAAAGCAAGGCACCTGAGTAACAATCTTGTGTGGTTGCTTGGTGTCCTGGCATTAAGCTGTGGGTTCTCTGGATGTTGCTACTGGTAATGTCAGTCTTTCTGAGCAATGAAATGGTGACAGAACTCATTTTAAACTAGGTCAGGGATAATGAGTTAATTTTTTAGGGAGATGCTGAGTTTTGAACAGCATCAAGATAGATGGTGAAGCAACACATCATTAGATGATTTTCTGAAGCCATTTAGAATTATTTTGAGAAAAAACATTGTAGATGCTCCATTTCTCAGAAAAACACAAAGTAATTCAGAACTTGAGAGTTTTGTTTGTGTTCTCACTTTTCTTTCTGCTCTGCCTCTCAGACAAAGTTGAGTCTGGGAAGAGAGCACGAGGAAGCCAAATGCTGAGCTGTAAGTGTAGTAAGGAAGATTAACACTAGAAGTTAAGAGGTAACAGTTTTAGTTGCTGAAGTGAGACTGTGGGAATTTTTTTATCTTTTCCCCTATGCTTAAGACTTTTAATATATTAACGTCTTTTTCTTGCATAAAACTTGATGGCATTTTCTGTACTGTGATCTTGTTTCATACAACATTACAACTTTTTATGTACTTTATCACCTACTTCTTGCCTCTTTTGCCCCATGTTGTCGCTTTAGAATCTTTAGGTGTACCAGTACAGATAAACCCAAACATCTTATTAGAATAGCTAAAAACACAGACACTGGTATAGCTTTAAAGCAGTGCTAATGTACTCAGTGTTCAGTAAGAATTTTAGCTGCTCTTCATTTTAAAGGAATAACCTTTGAGAGACAGAGGAAAGTAAATCTTAATTATGTTTCCAATATGTTTGGAGCAGAAAGTACATGCCCTTTTCTGTAGGGATGAATATTGAAAACTCATTTCTAAAGCAATCTGAGGAAAAAAGCCTCATTTGTTGGAGTCCTCACTTCGAACAAAGCTCTTCTGTTACTGAGTTTTATTTTTACCTGTTGTTATACAGTTTTACCTTGTACTAGTCAGTAAACTGTTAAAGTGTATTACACTTACTGCAAACAATATATTTATTTACTTGCATTCTTGCTAATTTGCAATAGTTCAGCCAACCATTGATATAAATTAGCATGACTCTACTATGTTGCAGCAAATCTTGGTTGCAATATTAATTTCAGCTACTACATTCCCTCCCAGGTTGGTGCTTCAAATTCCCTCCCTACCCCCCCAAGCCTCCGTCCGTCATGCTCCGCGCTGGCATTGGTAGGTCACTATCTTAAAGGGAATATATTGGGAAAGCTGTAATACAATTTTGTGTGATTCAGCTAAGATTTTTAGCTAGCTCCAATGAAATGTTTAAGGAAAGAACTGTGGAGTAAGTGAGTGCCATCTAGTGGGACAGGGTCTGGCCCATCCTCCTGGGATGGAAGGTATCTGGTGTGGTTTATTGCGTAAAAGGAAGAAATGTCATCTCAGATGTGATTGGGCGAAGGCAGCAGGCAGTTGTACTGAGCTTCCTGCCTTCCTCCCACTGGGTGTATCTCACTGTGTATGGCTTCTTTCTTTAATGTTTAGAAACAAAGCACACATTTTGGACCTGTATAAAACAAAAGCAGTAGTTTATACCTTAATACAACTTCAGCTTCAAGACCACAGTTCCTCTGTGTTATTAAATAACAACTATAGGTGTTTTGAGATATGAATGATAGCAAGCTGATCTAGAATAAGTTTTCAGGCTAGAAATGAGAAAAAGGCTTCTAGCTATCAGAGTAGTGGGGTTTTGGAAGAGCTTTCCAGTAACAACAGTAGAGGACAGAAATCCTAAATTGTTTTGGAAACAGCTGTATGCTTGTCACCTCCTTTTGTAGCTGAAGGCACAACCCGATGACCAAGGTCATTTGCAGCCCCAAAAGCCTCAAAATTCTGTTGCAACTCTGTGATGGACTTTCTTACTTAGTAGCTGAAAAATGTATTTCACTAGAAGCTTGGAGTTAGTTCATAAAATCAAAGTTATGAGCAAGGAATGTTTCTAGGCAACTGTTATACTCCTGTGCTTCACCCGTATCACTAGATGGCTTCAAAAAGCTGGTGATGCTTTAGATGTCTGTCCTTGCCATATGGTAAAGTGCCGTTCTTCCCCAAATTCCCAGAGAAAGTTCCTGAGTTAACACATGACACTCTGACACACACTGTTCCTGCTTATTTAGCTCCTGTTTATATTTACTTACTGGGAAAACCTAAATGCATTCCCTTTAGGCATTATCCTGACTAGACATCATCCTTGGGTCAGGAGGCCCAGGAGAAAAAATGTGAGTTGTTCCTCTAGATATCTAGTGTTGTTTAATTTAGTCAGTTCTCATTGTCTACCTCCCTTCTTCCTATTTGGATGCTGCCTTTAAGATATCAGGTGAGTTAACTTGAAGGGATTTGTGTCATTTCCACAGACTTTCCTGGATAAGAATTTGAATAAGTAATTGTGATGGGTGGATCTGTATTTGCACACAGCCTGTCTCAGGCTTAACCAGGCTGGGTCCTCACAGCAGTACATGTATCCTCTACAAGTTTGGTTTTCAAAAGATCTCTGAACCAAGCTCTGTGTTGGCTGAAGTACTTCTAGGGAGAGTAGCTGGGCAGTAGGAATCTTGTAGACCCGTCTGACTGTGCCAGAATTGAAAAAGTGTCAGTCTTGCTGGTAGCTGCTACCTTTCCTCCTGCTTTGAGGTAATGATGCAGAATATATGCTGCCCAAAAATTGTTTATAAAGAACAGTATTTGCTTGTATTAGTTGGGTTTTTACTTATTCTCTGTGACTTTTGAAGTCTTGATCACTTCAGCAACTCCAGTTCTGTGATGTACGTAGCCACAGTTTTAGCCGCAAAGCTACTATGTTGAGCATTCGTGTTTGAGGATAATCATATCATCCTTGGAGGGAAGTGGTGCTGCACAGTGGTGGTCCCCAACAGGTATCATAGGCCATGGGAAGAACCAGTTAATACTAAGAGTTTTAAACTTAGAATTGAGTTTAGCAGCTGCCACAGAATGTGCCAGGACTTTATGCCAGGTACTTGAAAATTGTTTGGATGTTTCTATGTGCAACATTATTTCAAATGTGTTGTCTGGCTGCTAGAGCCCAGAAATAGTTATCAGATCTCAGTCCTATTTCTGCTCCTGAGCTGAGGGTTAGGGTGAGTCATGTGACCCGTCTGTCCAGTTTGCCATCAGTAAAACAAAAATACCATATTTCCAGCCAGAGAGAACTCTCGAGGCATTATGGAAGCCAAGCAAATCCTGCTGCAAATCTGCTTGCCTATCTGATAGAGTGGGGGTTACCTGTGAACAGGAGATTAACTTCTCCTGGCCAAAAGACCTGAGTGATTCAGTGGTTTGTTTTATTATCAGCAGTGATACTGAGCTTTTCTAAAAGTCTAATTAAGAAGCAGGTTGTAATTCCCATACTTATGTGATGCTTGAAATAAGATAAGAATATGTTAATTAAACGTGACGCAGTAGCACTGGACCAGAGTAACTGTAAAACCATTCAACAGTTTCACTTCGGTGTAAACCTGTGTGGAGTCAGTACTAACCTTTAGTGGAACTAAGGATTGACTCTTTGCCTTTGAAATCTCTTGATCTGCTACAGAATTCAGAGGAACTTGGGTTATCCTGACTTGAGGTAATCTTTCATTTAGACAGCAGTACATATTGCTGTAAGCCTGTGCTGGGGAATCTGGCTAGGCAGCTGGATTCCTAGAGCTCCCTTTTAGTATGGAGAATTGGAGAGCACAAAATGGAGACTACCCAGCTTGAGTTGTGAAGTGGTGGATCATTTCTGGGAACTTGGGGAGGCTGTGGAAATGCGCAAGTCATGGGAGGCAGGAGATGGCAAGGGGGGCTGAGTCAGCTTGGTGTTGTTATAGATGATCTGGTGGGAGCTATTAGCCGGATAAATTGTTTCTTTTGAAGTGTCACCCATTGAAGCCTTACTGTGGGCTTTCCAGGGGCTCTGGCAAAGGAAGAAATGACTAACCAGCTCCTGTAAGTGGCCAGATTTTAAATTCTTGCCTCTTGAGTAGGAGTCTTTCAGAGTGCCTGCTGCTGTTGCATCCAATTCTCAATATGGAGGCTTTATTGTGCATAGGTAGGTCGCAGATTTTGGAGCAGCAGTTGATAGGTGAATCACAAGGGAAAAAAGCATGCTAGCTTATCTTGGAGAGAAATTCCTTGTGGAGGAGAAAGTGTGTTGTTCTTGTGCTTGTAATTTGGGTAAACACTATAGGAACTATTAGCTTGTTTCAGATGACCCACGTATTTTGCATTTTTGCTTAGCTGCATCACCAATTGCCTTGACAGGGCACAGTGGCGGAGTGGATGGCTGGAAGTGAGAGCAGAGAAGTGCAGTATTATCCCAAAGTGGTCTATGCTAGAAAAGTCAGATAACTCCTGGAATAAAATTCATAAGCCTTTCCTGTGTAAACTATTGCATGTTTATTATTCCCCACTGCTGCTTCCCTGGCAATATACTCATATTAATGTTCTCTGCTTACTTTCGAGGTTTTTTCCCAAAATTCACATTCATTCCTTTAATTCCTTTTGTATCATGTCCACTTTAAAAATGGTATGTTAAATTAAGTACTGAACATTTATCCCAAGTCAGTTGCTGAGTTAAATATAAACAGTCAGGAATGATAAAATATAAATTTGAACCATTTTTTTTTACACACACTCACTGACTGTTCGCTGAGGGAGAAACTTGCATGTATGGTTTCTCACAACTATGCCTAAATTTAATGCTATAAGCAGTTGATACCTCATTTAAGACAAAGCCTTGTGTTACCTGGATAATCAGGAAAATTTTCCTTTCTCTTGACTCACTACATGAGAAGAGGTGCAGCTGACCACGAGGTCATGTTCCTGAAAACATCCTAGGTATTGCATCTTTGTTGCTTTGAGTACAGCACGTTCTAGTGAACAATTTGTGTTTCCATAGCCAGAATGCCTCAAAACAAGAGGCAACTTTTTTGCCAACTTTGCCAAGTTCAGCTCTTGTCTGTAAAGATCTAATCCTTTAGAGTAAGAAAAGTGTCAAATGAAAGGTCATCTCAAATTTAAGCAGGGGAAAGGGAAAGTCATGCATTTGATCCATTGCATGGGTCAAAATATGTCTACAAATGATTATGTATTTTTCACAAACCAATACATGTGACACTGAAATTGCTGGATACCTGTAGACAATGACAGGCTGTTCTGTTCCAGTTTCAAAATTAAGAAGTTGGTTCCTTCTCACCCTTTCTACTATTGCACTGAGTTGAATTTTACCAAATCATCAGTGTAGGTTCTAGAAGAAGGTTTAAAATAAAGAAAAAGAAGGTGGGTTTTTTTGGTTGAAGAATCTGACCAGCATCAAACTCCTCTTTTATTGATGCAAGAAATGGTTTTGATTTCAGCTGGTAGAGCTAAAAATTTCCCACTCAGGGTAGTCAGTACAGGTGCTTGTAATAGTGGAAGTAAGAAAAACATTGTGGATTTTGTATTAGGCATTTTTCCAGCTGCTTGTGTCCCAGAACTTTACATTCAGGTACAAACTGAGTGGATTTCTTGTACTGGACAAGATAAACTTGTATTTCGGCAAAAAATATAAGTGGCCCCATCAGTTAATTCTCCAGGTGATCCCAGAATGCAGGGGCCTTGCAGAAGAATTGTCCTGTGTAAGCCACTGGCATTCCCCTCCAGTCATAATGTTCATGGAAAGTTTAATTGTGGCATTTTTGGAACAGCTGCTCCTGTCATTTGCTATCTGTCTCCAAAATGGAGGCAGCAAGATTTAAGCAAATGTGGAAACAACTTTCACTTTCATCTTCATCATGTCACAACCCCAGTGTGAGACCAGCAAATGCTCTTTTGGATGGATGCTCCTGGGTCTTGCAAAGTTCTCACCTGGAGGGTGATTGGTGCCTCAGATGTGCTGTTGGGGTTGCAGTTCCTGAGAGAATGGAAAAATTTTGGAGGGCAGCATTTGTGCAGTTCATAAATAAGTTTTTTTCATCGGTGAATGGATTCACTTTCTATTACCACTTGCCATAAAATTTTACAATATTTTTAGCAGTGAGACTTTCATGTGGATGTAGCTAAGGTTAGTGTGTTGGCACTTCTGTTAAGTCGTGTTGGCCCAGGAGTAAATTCCTGGAATAACCAAGAGTTGTACCTATGATATTTGTGAGCCATCACGTTGGGTAGTGAGGAGCTTGTTGCTTTGCTTAAAAGAAACTATTGCTGAAAGATGAGATTAAACGTTTTTCTGGTCTTGAGCTATTTGTGTGATCCCTTGAAGGGATAATGATATGGCTTAAAGAATGTAAACCTGCAATTTTTTCTTAAGGGTATCCTAAATGTTTAGCTTCTTGAGCTATTCAAGTGTTGGGCTTTTTTTTTTTTTTTCCTTTTGTTGTTGTTGTTTAAGCAATTGAACATGTTGTTTTAGGAGAAACAAATTTGATATTTTAACACTCACAGTGAACACAGAAGGTAAACTTATACTTTCAGCACATGCCTGCTTGGGAATTGGGGTTAGTAATAGCTAGGTTATGTCACAATTTGATAGTGTTTTTTGTTCCTTAAACAGGGCAGAGAGAACTGGTTTGTTCAAAAATTAATTACTGTGGCATTTCTCTGTGGTGTTAAGCCTTCTTCCCCACTCTACCACTTGAGTCTTCTGCTCAAGTACATGAAAAGCGGCTTTGCTTTGCTTTCAGGAAAGAGTGATTGGTGGGATGTGGTTACTGCAAAGTTAAAATGCTAAAATAGAATGCACCTTGGGGAAAAGATGCTCACAAGTTATTAATGGAGAACTGGCTTTATCATGTCATTCTTCCTGTTAATACATTCCATCATTAATTGTGAATCTTGTTTTTTACATCTTTGTCAGATTTGTCTTCATTTCTTAAGTTAGATCTGTAGGAGGATACTTTTGTGTCAGGATAAAACACGGTAACTTGGTGTGATTCACTTTTTCCTTTTAAAACCAGTTTTATTAGAGATCTTAGATAATTTTCAAACTACTTGGATAAGTAAAAATGCATCTGTGTATCCAGCAGAGCCTGCAAAGATGCAGCAGACTCTTGAGATACCTGGTTACAATTTTAATAAATCTATCCTGGTCTCTTGAGATTCTGCTTTGGCATGGTAGGAGCAGCTGCTCTCCAGGCAGCTATGGGTCCATAAAATAGCCAGGTGGGAAAGGTTGTATTATGGGTACCAGTTGTACTATGTTTGTACTGCTGTTAACACGAGTTTCACTTGTTGACTTTTGTAGTGTTAAAAAAAAGCATAAAACAACAAATTTAAATCAGTGGTACAGCCAGCATCTGATAACAGTAATAGCTGGCTTGCCAGATAAAGATGCATCTGAATGCTTAGCTCAGGGTCAAGCAGATGCTTGCCTGGAGAGCTGAGCTTGGAACTCCTGCTACTCAACGAATCAGGTTTTCTTCCTCAAGCCTTAGGCTTCTATAAATACCACCTTGGCTGCTTTGTGGATGTGGGTAAATAGATCAGGTAGGATATGAACTGATGCAGAAATATTCCAAAGGCTGGATCATTATACTGAGAAAAAATTGTTGAACAATCCAACTGTCCTGCTACAAATGGTTTCTGAAGCCTCTTAGTGTCTGCTGTAACCATAGTTAGCCCAGATTGGGTGTTTGTTAGGATGGGTCTGCCTTGTAGGGAAGTTGTTTCTAACAGTCTTTGCTTGCTTTTTACTAGGGTCCATTAAATAGTGAGTCTTCGAACCAGAGCTTGTGCAGCGTGGGCTCTCTGAGTGATAAAGAATTGGAGGTAAGCAGGCGCAGCTGCTCGGGGTAGTCGGGTTTAGGGTGAACATGATCGATCTCAAAGCATGGAAGAAATTGTGTGAGAGTCAGTGACAGTCATCTTAGTTTGGAGAGTGAAAGGGACCAGGGAAGTGTTTAGCTCAACCCTCCAGGCTTTTGACCTCCCTGTGAAGCTCCTCCTTTAAGCTTCCCACCATTCCAGGCAGGTTTTACCCAGTCCCACACACAGCATTTGTAAAGCTCAGCTTGGGAAACTGTTTTCAGTTTATTGGAATACATTTTTGGATACATAAAAGGCCAGATAGCATTAATAGAAAAGTTTGCCATTCAAAGATTTGAATCCATAAAATATGTGTTCGCCTAAGTCTCTACAAGGCAGAACATTTTGTGGGTTGCTGTGTAGAAGTGTGAGAAGATGAAAATTGATGCTATGTCCCTGGTTAGTCTCACTTCTTCAGGGTTAACTATTTCAAAATCCTCATTAAAGCAGCAAAATGAGATGTAGTTGGATTTTTATTCTAAAATACTATGCTAATAAACCAAAATCTCAGATTTAAGTGCCTTTTTTAATGCATTTCATACAAACTTCCCCCCTACTTACCAGGTAAGTTTTGGATCATATTTCCCTCTATTACATGGCAGTACTGGTATGAGGGGCTTTTGAGAATGCAGTATCTTAAACTCCATAAAGTAAGTGTAGTTAATAGTGAAAATCTGAGTATTCGTTCTTCTAATTGTTTTTTGGGTTTTTTTTAACTTTTGGGGAGAGGTATAAATTGACCAAGCTGATGTTCTCAAATCTCCCATTCCTTGCTTTTTCAGTCTTGTAGCAGATAATGTGTGTCATTTTCGTTATGTAAATACTTGAATGGAAAAACAACTTAAACTGAATCTCATTAATAACCTCACAGCTCCATGGAGGCTGTAATGGAGCCTGTGGTGTTACAGTCACGTCAACGCTGTTCCGGAGCTGCTCTTCACTACACACTGAGGAGGCACTGTCACTGGCTTTTACACGTACAGGGGCTGGAGCAGCAAGTATCTAGGTAGCTTTGGAGTTTTCAGTCCCTTCATTCTAAAAAAGTACCTTGCAGACACAACAACCACCTTTGTCTTAACATCCCATCCATCCTCTTACCCAAACAACACACTCTGTCTGTGAGTGCCCAGCTGGTAACATGGGGCTGTAGATGTCCAGCACCCACTGGGGACACAGCCAGGTTTAGATTCAACTTTATCCTTTTTATCCTGCTAAAGGAGAGAGATTGATTTATGTGCTTAGTATGTGTAAGTCTTTTGGTAGAGATCTGTAAAGAGGGTACTTGAAATTTGAGTTTCCAAAGAGCATGAAACTTAGGTTTACCACAGACTCTCTGGCTATAGCTTTCCTCCCCCAGAGTTGTCTTTTGCACAGTGTTTTTCTCCCTGCCCCCAGGCTGTAGTTCAGTGGTGGCTGCTGTGATTGGAGAGCATACAGCTTGGGAATTATTTGGGGCAATTTGGGATAAGAGATGTTTTTAAAATCAGTGGTAATAGGAATGACAAGACGTGTCTTTCCAGCAACCTCAGTGAGCTGCTTCCATGAGTGCTTCCCAATGTCTTTGGCAGATTTGACCACAACTGTGATGCTGGTGATGGGGAAGGCACCATGCCAGGGTCTCCTCCATTCTCACATGTTTAGGCTTGTTAGCCTTCTACAGACAGATAGGTGTGACACTTCTGGAGCCCTCAGGCCTGTCAACTGTGCTCTATGTTGTGCCTGTGCATAAAGAAATTGATTGTGTAGAAATCCACTGATCAGCTGCCCATCAGGTCTCTGGGTGCTCACAGAAATGGCACATGCAACTCACCCTTGACGTTAATGAGAGCAGATGAGGAGCAGAAACAGAAGTGTAGGTGAATTGCTGCATCTGTAACAGCTTTGTCCTGGCTGCTGTCCTGGGATAGTTCTTGTAGCCATCTGCAGTGGACTTTGAGAAGAAGCATTACCTGCAGGCAAAGTGAATTGGCTTAAGAGACTGTGATTGGACTGCAGGTTTGGATGTCAGTACTTAAACCTCTCATCATTATTCCCCTTGTACCAGTACTATGATCACCTTGAAGGGGTTTACATAGGTTTTTATAAGTGTTTGAGCTTGTTCTGCTAACCCTATGAGGTCACTGGACAGTAGACGCTGGCTTGCAGCAGCTGAAATAGAAAAAAAAACCACCTCCTTGTTAACCACATTCTCTCCCTCCTGCAGCACATCTATGAAAAGATAGAAACAAATGCACCAGAGAAATGACACGCACGCTGGGGCTGTGGAACAGATCATTGTGTTTGAGCATTTTCTTTAAATTTTGGAATAACTGCAGTAATGTTAATTTTGAAGTATTGTTTAACAGACTCCTGAGAAAAAGCAAAATGACCAGCGGAATAGGAAGAGGAAAGCAGAAGCCTACGAGACCAGTCAAGGTAATCCATGCTCTGACCCTGCAACAGAATTGCCGCATGCTTGGTAATTCGGGCACAATGCGCACAGGCAGTGTCCTAGGAAACTAATGGCTCTTCCCAAGGGTGTGTCAGGCAGCTTGTTATAAACTACTCCACGATGGTGTATTCTCTTCTGGGAGCCTTGTTATCCTTATCGACAAGAAAATATTTGGCTTATTCGAACAAATTCTTGCATTTTTATGGGATAGGCTGCCCAGAGGCCTCATATGCTGCTCTGAAGTGTTGTTTTGGTCCTGTGTCACTATACATACAGCAGCCAGACTTTGGAATACAGCCTGTTCTCTCTTCCTTGCTTTCCAAGATATGTGCCTGCCTTGGTAGAGCAAGTTCTCGCCATGACAAATCAGGAACAAGCTGTGCCCAAGCAGGCAGTGCTGTCCTGGGTGCTGTAGAAAACCTGGCATGTTCAATCCAAGTTCAGATTTTTTAGCAAATGGGCAGAGGGGCAGATTTTGATTTCTTTCATTCTTCAACAAGAAAGTACTGAGAATTGTGTTGACAGAACCGCTTTGATAGTATGATAGTAAGAAAAAGGGACTAGGTTTTAATGAGGTGATGTTGAGCTACCACTAATTATCTCTCAAACTTTTACAGGAATGCTTGTGAGAGATCTAATATGCGGTAATTTATCTGAAGGCAGAGGAATAAAAGTACCCTTTACTCTCTCTTTATCTTGAAGGAAATTTTGGAGAACCTATGCAGCAGTCAAGACCTTCAGTGTTTTCTAACCACTTCAAGTGCAAATGGTGTTTGATTGGATGTGACATGTTTGGAATTGAGAGTTAATTGAATTGTCAACTGTAGAGTCTCCCAAAAACAGCACAAGGGCTGTAACTCTGGGGCGGGCTTTTGTTGTGCAGAAGCTTTGTTGTGATAGGTGTTGCACTGAACAGGAAGAGGAGTGTCAAAATGTCGGAGGAGGTTTTTAGAATGGCATAGTAACTTCTCTTCTTAAAAGTACAACTCTTATTTTAATCCTTTGCTTTCCTTTTTAGGGAAAGGCACTCCTAGAGGACATAAAATTAGTGATTATTTTGAGGTAAGAATCTTTTCATTGACAAATCTGCCTTAATTCACATTTTACTAAATCTATAGATGGAAGGTTGTGATGTGACATGTTACTTGATCCATCATTGGGATCATGGATTGATGATGTCAGCCTAATATGCTCAGATCTGATTAGACAGAGGATATGAGGAAGTTGATTTTTAAATAAACAATTAGTTGAACAGTTGATAGGGCATTTTTTCCACTTAAGTATATGTTTGAGGTTGATTTCCATTGGAACCTGTATCTCGGTTGATGATATCTCTAGGTTTGCAAACAATTTTGATATGAGCCCAGTGTTGCAAAAGAGCCTACCTACACAATCCTGCTGACTGGAGTGGAAAGTTGTTTACGGGGTTCCTTCTTAAGAAAACCTTCCCATGGGAGGCTGGCACCATAGGGGCCAAACCCCTCCCCAAAACAGTGATGCACATTTTAAAAATTAGTATTTTTGCTCTGCATAATGTCTGAAGTTTTTCTAGGTCTGCACAATCCAGAGTGGTAGCTTTTCCCTTAAATTGGTTCTTTATTTTGTGGAGTAACTTGGAGTCAGAAATCAAGTGCTTATTAGTGCTTACTTCTTTACTGGGTAATTTTTTTTATGAGCAGTATATCGTAGGGGGTTTCTTTACCAACTGGAGCAGTTCCTCAGTTCCTCACCTGTCCTGCCTCTTAACAGCAACTGGTGCAGGTGCTTCAGTGGAGATGAACATTCTCTACCACTCCTGTGTGCCCATCAGACACATCTCCTCACAGAGAATGGGCTTCCTAATTCCAGAGAGTAAATAACTGATCTATGGCCAAGCGTGCAGGTTTATATCTTTATGTGTTACAAAGGAAAATATACTTGGTGCAAAACAAGTGTTTGTCTTAGGTACTTCTTTTATTTTGATAACTCTGTTCAGTTTATGTAAATTATTCCCTGAAGCCTATAAGGCTTCATTTTTAGGTTAAATGTGTTTCTTCTGCCTGTGTTAAATTTGGTTAAGTGTAGTATCTCTGGAATTCCTGATGATCAAATCTTTTTGTGTGCCAGTTTGCTGGGGGCAGTGGCCCAGGAACCAGTCCCGGTAGAAGTGTGCCGCCCGTCGCCAGATCCTCTCCACAGCATTCCCTGTCCAACCCCTTGCCGGTGAGTGTTCTTGGGGACACAGCCGGTGGCCTGGCATCAGTTAACTTGGTGGCCATGATTCAGACAGGTAATACAAGGTTCTGGACAGGGAAGTGTCTCTTGGTGAGTGACTTGGCTTGTCCTCCATTTTAAATCTGAAACTGGGTTCTGAGAGCAAAGCCATTTCTAGTACCCTGGGACAGTGGCTAGTCCATCTATAGCTGATAGGAAAATATGAGCTTCAGTTGTACAGGATGAATGTTTGTAACATGCTATGTGGGTACAGAGGGATGCCAGTCCTTAATAAAGGTGGAACTGACCTGTTAGTTATTCTGTATTCTGCTGTAGCACATGAACTTCTGCATTGTGTTGGGAGTATGTTGTGTGTTTGTGCAGCGCTAGTCAGGGAAATTCTGATCTTGATCAGACTCCTTGGGTATCTTGAACAATGTGCCCACCACAATTATTTTGTTCATGTGCACATGACTTGCAAGAGGCATTAGCAAAAGCTTGCAGAGAAGTGTGTGTACATGCACTGCTGGTGCTGGTTTTTGGCATGTAATTCCACTTCACTTGCAGCATTTCTGCAAGGTCTGGATGTGAAGAAGTAACTGGTGTTTTTAAACCATATTAGGACAGAGCAGCTAAAAAAAAATTGTTACAATTAGCAAAGTAGTGTTCAGAGGCTCTGTTGCCTGAGCTTTAGTTTTGACCATTGGCTGGGCCCCTCTTCAAACATGTTCAGCATTTGTTGAGTGTCACAGAAGTCTGGAGACATTGTGGGAAAGGTGGTATTCCCAAAGCCAAATGCAAAGTCTTTAGTGATTATTTATTCTGCAGAGACCTTTGTGCAGTTCCTGAGAGTACTGAACTAAACCCCAGGGCTGAACACTGCTCAGAATTCCATATGTTGCTAGATTTCAGAAGCTTTGTAATACTGCTTGAAGGGAGAGCTTCACATATGCTTCTAGATACTTTTTAATGTTTCTAAAAATGAAAAATACATATTATTAATTGAATGGACTTTTCATCTTATCATGTATCAGTTCACTAATACATCTCTTCAAAGAGTAGTTAATGAAGAAATACCATCTCTGAATGTTGCAGATGTGTGAGGGATTAGGGACAATTCATTATTACAGCAGGTTGGATAACCCACAGTGGGACAAGTGAATTCTTCCTCTGGTTTTCTTCTACACTTGTATATGTTGAGAAGGTAAAAGTTGAACAGAGTGTTTCTGATGAATGTTGATGTTGCAGTTAGTTTCAGCCAGGCTGGTTTCTCTCTCTCCTTACACAGGTGCTTATCTTCTGGTCTTTACTCTTGCAGTTAAACCTGTGATGTTTGCTTATTCATAGCAAACTGTTCTGGGCCTTTGCAAGATCTGTTCTCTTCTTACAAACTGAATGTCAGTGATTTGATCTAATCCCCCAGAAAATGGGGGAGTGAGTTAAAATTGGAGGACACTGAGTGTCTTACCTTTTACAGGAGTCAGTGTGATCTTGGAAGGAAGCAGTGTTAAATGTCTTTCACGTGATACAAACCTCCTCCAGATTTGAGTTAATCTGTACTGTACAGAAAAAAATCTGCAATCAGAACTTGCAGAGGAATTTAATGGCCTCAGGATGTTACTATTTCTCTTCAAATCTCTTGGCTGATTTGAATTGCCTCGCTTCTCATTTGATTAGAATGATCTGCAGGTCTCGAGACTCTTGCAAGTCTGCTCTCAGGCACAAGCATTCTTTTGAGGAAGGAAGCACACTCTTGATATTGGTAATGTTAACCAGAAAGCAGGTTGCAATTTAGGCTTTTAAGAAAAACTGAAGCCTGACCTGACTGTTTGCTGTCTTGGAGGCATTTGCCCGTCCTGGAGTTACAGCTTGGAAGGATTTGGGTGATTATTACCCAGATTGCCAAGTTTTAGCAGTCATGGTGTGGCTTTGGAAGCAAGGCATTGAAATGCTGTGTGCCATAATCAATGTAACTTAGATGATTCTTGTTGTTAAACTCAGTTCCTCCACCACAGTTGGAAAACTAATCTACTACAAGGAGAAAGGAGCTGGTCCTTAAGAAATGTGATAGACCTTTAAAGGATTTTGGGAATGAATTAGTACTTCGCTTACCTTGCAGGAGATGGGCCCCAGATAAAATGACAGAAGTCAGATAACCCTGATGTCTGTGTCCTAGACATGGTTAGGTTGCTGCCATTTAGCACTTCTGATTCAGTTTACCAATAGCAATGTATCCTAAAATTGGCTGTTTGAAAATGAGCCTTTAAGAAACTTAAAAAAATATAATTGTGAACGCATTGACCAAAATCCCAGTGTAGATTTTTGGACTTGAAATCTGTTTTGCCCCACTGACTCTGAAGCACATGTATTCACAAAGGAAGAGGATATGTTAGCTGACAAGGAATTCTGTCCTGTGTGTTCATTTGTTAGGGTTTTTTTCAGTTGTTGACTTTATTTCTTTGTTGCTGTCTGCCATTGGAACAATGACTGCGGGAGTCCTGTTTGCGTTATCAGATCCTCACCATGCTGCCTGCTCATTCCTGAGCTGCTGCTTCACTGACGACAGTTTCAGCAGAGTCAGAGAATTGCTTTTCTTTAATTAAAAAAAAAAAAAAAAGTAGTTCATTGTCTGTTTTTTGACTGTGTTGCAGCGGCGAGTGGAGCAGCCGCTGTATGGGGTAGACGGCAGCGCAGCCAAGGAGCCGCAGGAGGAACACTCTGCCCTGCCAACGCTGATGTCGGTGATGCTGGCGAAGCAGCGGCTAGAGAATGAGCAGCTGGCACAGAGGGGAGGTGGCCTCTGTTTTACTTTTGTTTCGGTGAGCAGCTCTGAAAAGATTTGGATCCTAAGGCATGTGTCTAGTTAAGGGATGGGGAATTGGAAGCTTTTCTGCCCAAGTGCAGGCTCGTTTTTGGTGACCCCAGTCTGTCACCTTCTGGTAAGTTCATCTTCTTGTGGAGAGTTCTAGGTCCCAGGTTTTGCTTGTTTAATAAAATGGTGTGAGTTTTAAGTTAACAGCTCAAAATCTTACATAGATCAAAATGTTGTCATCTGAGAGGATAATCTGATAGATGCAGAAAAGCAAAAGATTGAAGTGTAGTCTTGTTGTGAGAAGTGTTTGGTTTGGCCTTGCTTAATCTCAGCTGCCATGAATTATATCAGGCTTTTAGAAGCTTTGTCTTCAGCAGGTTGGGCCAGGCTTCTTGGAAGAAACTGACTCTGCTTTTACTGAACTGAATCTCTAAAGCATCCTTAAACCTGAACATGAAAGTGTGGCGCAGGCCAGGCTGCAGCTCCAGTGTGGAGATGAGTGTATCTGCATGAGCACTGCTGGTCGTCCTGAGGGACATGTAACAATACACAACTTTCTTTTACAGGCCCAGCAAGGCAGCCCATCTTCTACTGGATCAGGGAACACTGAGCATTCCTGCACCTCCCAAAAACAGATTTCCATCCAGCACAAACAGTCACAGGTATAGCTCACTTGACAATGTAGCTCTTAGATGTGAGGTTGAAGCTTGATGCAGCTTGTCTGCTGTGCTAGAGGGCGCCACTGGTAGTGGACATGTTTCCAGTGAGAAGAGCCAGTATTCCCAGCTCCATCTCTTAACTATAATTGCTCTGAGCTTTGTTCCTCATCCTATAAAGAATGTTTTCAGTTGCTGCTTCTGGAGTTTGTTCAGTCTGCTGCTGAGGCTTTTCTGTGTCAGTGCTGTGGGCAGTTCGTCAGCTGTGTGTGATTGTGCTTGGGAGAGGAACACCTCAGCTCTGTCTGTTTCTGCTCTGTTGTATCCTCAATGTTCTTCCTCATTCTGGAAGTGAAGGTGAGAAGGAAACCTGAGTGATAGTTATAAGTGTCTCTGTTCAGGCTTGGGTCTGTTCAAGTGCTGGGTCATGGGTGCATCACATTGCTTACAGTACAAATAGCCACAGTCTGGCTGGCAACTCTTTGACCTCTGTGGAGTCCACTCGTGGAATAGTTTGTCCTGTCAAGGTGGAACGTGGTGTATTCCTGAAAGTGCTTCCCAGCAACTTCACTGACCTGGAGTCAGGAAGAAGAGTAGGTCTTTTGACTGCACTGCTATCTTTTTGGTACCTTTTAAATTGCTGAATTTTTTTTAGCTGTGTCATCTTCTGTAGCTTACCAGGATGCCCAGCTTTATCTGCAATGCACCTGGTTTATTTCTTCTCCAAGCCTGATTTTAATCTTCTTTGAGTTTTCATCTCAGATCTCTCTGTGTCTTCCCTTGAGCAATTTTTAAATAATCATTTCCTCACCCCAGTCTGTGTCAGAGATGATTTTGTTGCTGGGAAGGTCCATTCTCCATTAACCCTGCAGGTGGTACAAGCTCTCTGTTCACCAAGGACAGCAATTGCCTGCCTATGGAGTACTCACTTGCTCAAGTCTGGGCTCTGTTGTGTCACTAGGGTTGCATTTGTTGTCTGTATCATTAAAATGCTGGTCTGGGAAGATGCCTGTTCCCTGACAGTGCATGGAGAGGTCTGTGTGTGAGAATAATGCCACAACTCAAGAACCTGACAGATACTATGTCAATCTTTGCTGTCCCAACACCCATGGTTAAAACAGTGGTCCTGCCTGGAGGAAAACAAGATGTTTTTATTTTCTTCTGTGCTTAATATGCCCACAAAGTTCATGTTCTTAGGAAGACATAATCTGAGCAAACTTTCTGCCATATCAGCTTCATGATATTCCCCAGAGGTCTAGGTGGAGCATATGTGTGCAGGAAAGAATCTAGGAAGATGTTTGGTGGCATGATGAAGACATCATTCTTGGTTTTTCCCTTCCAAGCTTGTTTGGAGTTGATGGAGTTAAAAAATAGATAAACTTTAGCAATTCCCAGCTTGAATCACTTGTGGCAGTACCAAAAGCAAATCAGCCTGATGTGATTTCCTCAGCATTTTCAGTTAGTGCTAGGGCCCAAGTGCTCTGAAGCAACTTGGTGTGAAGTCACATATAGGAGTATGTATCCTGACTTCATCTGACACAGGGCAAGCATGTCTGTGTATTTGCCTAAGTGAAATAACAGTCACTTACTAAAGAAATTCTCTGCTGTTTGGCCAGCCAGCTGCACCAGGTTCTCCACAGACATCCTGCATGGTGCCTCCCATGGTAAAGCTTTTTCTGCAGGCAAGGAAGCATCAACCAAGTTGAGTCAGAGGTGAGGTGACCTGCCCAGGCTGCCTCTTTGTCTCTTGGGATATAGACTCATTTTGCTTGATGTGCCATGCTGGCAGGAGCCCTGTTTGAGCTTTTCCATATGTCAGGCGTATGTCAGGAAGCAACAGTCAGCCGGCTTTGTCTCTTAGTCCATGGTGTTGGCTTTTAGCCAAGCTTGAAATTTGGAAAACAGTTAAATAACAACTCCACAGGTAAGTCTCTCTAATCTCTTCTCAGAAATGGAATAGGTGCCTGCTAACCACAAGTGTGAAATCTGTGTGTGCAGTCATGGAGAGTTTCCTTTGTGTTGACTTGGCTGTTTTAAATTCTGCGTTTGTGTACATACTGACTCCTTCCCCTTTTCTTCCCTACTCTTTGATTGGAGTGCTGAATCTGAAATATTCAAAGAATATAGTGTCTTCTGTTCCTGGCTATAGCTCTCACTTCACTGCTTCACTGAAGGTATTTGAGATGTTCTGCATCCCTGGTTATCCCTGCATCTGCATACCCAGATAAAACTATCTGGGTAGTTTTCACTTGAGCTATAAAGCTCCTGTCCCCAGTGGATACTAATACATCAGTTTATCAGAAACAAAAGCTTGTGCCCGATAATCTTGCTGTCAATCTGTTACATTTTAAAATTAATATCTCTGTTGTCTATCAGGACCACTTTAGAGCCTACAGGTGGTTGTCTGTGCTCATGAAAGATCATAAATTTAATATTCCAGCTGAGGGCTGGGATTTGATGTGGGGTTTTTTTTCTTAAGCCTTTTTTCTGTACAAGCTCTCCTGCACAGAGACCACTAAAGAGTGTACAAAACTCAACTGTAAATGTAAAATTCACAGGACACAGAGGATTTTTTAGGCTGTTAAGAGTTACCAGTTTGTGTTCTTCAGAGCTGCTGGCTCACTGTACCTCCTGTGCTGGAGGAGCCCACCATGGAACAACAAAATGAATAATGGAGAATATTCTTCCCCTGAATGCCAAGATTTAGGGGATCAGTTCTTCTGAGACCTAGCAGTTCAGATCAGAGGGGGTTACACTGGGACGCTAGTGCTGACTATTCAAAACATTATCCATTTGTCTTAAATATGGTTTATGGTGATTTTTCCCTACAGTCTGACCTCACAATGGAAAAAATATCTGCACTAGAAAACAGTAAGAACTCTGACTTGGAGAAGAAGGAGGGGAGGATAGATGACTTATTAAGAGTAAGTACTTAAATTGGGACAATTCTTCTAAAAGCTGCTATTTAAAGGTGCTTAGAATGCTTGTGCCAGCTAGGCTGCAGAGCAGGGGCTTGTATACCAGCCGTAGAACCAACACTTGCAAGGTAAAACAAATCCAGTGGTCCCTTACCAGCAGGATAATTGTCTGGCCTGTGGACACTGTTTGGGCCTGCTTGAACCTAAGCAGTGTCTGGGGATGTACAGTGCAGAGTTGTAGCTCAGTTGTTTGTGTCCTCAGCAGTGCTGGCCTCTCTTCGATCTGTCTATTAACAGAATCATGGAATCACTAAGGTTGGAAAAGACCTTGAAGATCGTCCTGAAGTGCCACATCCACACTTTTTTCGAACATTTCCATGGATGGTGACTCCCTTTTCCCTCCACCTAGTTACTCCCCTCTTCTAAGTCCTGAGGAGCTGACTCTGCCTTTTGTTTGGCAGCATGTCCAGTAGCCTCTCAGTAGCCTGGGAAGCCATGTTCTGAAATGCTCATTCAGGAGAATCAGAGACACGTATAGAGAAGAGAACATCCTTTGGCCAAACCATAAGAATAAAGCTCTTAATCCATTAGTATTCTTCTATAAAAGATGAATACCTTAAAATCAAGGATCTAGTCTTAATGGAAGAGTTCTAATTGACTTAGCTTTCATCAGCTGGAGAAGCAGTTCTTACCAAGTGTTGAAAAGCATCAGAAAGCACATTAAAGGGAGTAGAGGGAAGGCTTTGTGTGTGTCTGGTCTCAGCAGCTGAAAGAGCTCCGTCAAGCTCATTGGAGACATGGGGCACATGTGAGCTTATGGGAAACAATCCATGGAACAGGAAATAGATTTTTTTTTTTTAATTATGATTATTTTTGTTTCTACCAGACTATTAGTTGGAAGGGAAATCATTAAATTTAACTCTGTTAATGAAAGTGGTTGCACATACAGTCCTGCTGCATGCTGTGGTGTGGTGCGAAGCAGCAGCTGCCACTGGGAGCAGTCTGTGTAGAAGGGCTAATGGAAAGTAACTCAAACAATAATTTAAATGAAAATACAAAGAGTTCCCCCATCCTTTACCTCTGACAATATTGTGGCTAAAGAGGGAGGATAGTCCAGCAATGACTAAGCTATTTTGAGACTTTGTAGCTGTGGCAAGGTCTTAAATGTTTAACAAAAAACAACCAAAACAGCCCTTTTGTTTGTCTTTAGTCTCTTTCAACCTTAGTTCCTTACATGTAAACCAGGATGACATAACTTTCCTGTTCCAGAGGGGTGTTAAGATGTGAGTGAGTTAAAAACTTTAGAGTTTGTCTTGGATGTTTTGCTAAGCAAAACCTGTTATTTTATCCTGCTGGTTTGCTGACTTTAATCTGATCACCACAACTAGCTGGAGAAACTTCTTCCTAAGCGATGCTTAGTTTGGCTCTTCTGAGTGGTTTAAAGTCACAGGCTTTGTTCGCTGTTCACTTTTAGGCCAACTGTGATTTGAGACGGCAGATAGATGAGCAGCAGAAGATGCTGGAGAAGTACAAAGAGCGGTTGAATCGATGTGTAACGATGAGCAAGAAGCTTCTTATAGAAAAGGTGAGCAGGGGACATCTCTGCAGTCACAGTTCATGTCCTTGAAAGCATCTCTATCTTCTTAGCAGTAAAAACCTGCTCCTGTTGCTTTAGTGATAAAAGATAGTTAGAATTCTGTCTTGAATTATTTCTCAGCAAACAGGCATGTAATCCAAAGACTGAAGTGTTCAGAATGTTCAGATTTGGTCACTTTGCAGTGGCAGAGTGATCTCTTGCTTAAATGAAAGAGATCTAAACGCAGCAGGCATTGCTTTATTTGGAAACCCATACACTTGAAAAGCAACTCTGTGCAGCTCTGGGAATGCAGAAGCAGTGTCCCATTGTGCAGTGGAATTGCAAATATGCTCTGAGACATGAACAGGTGATTTTCCTTCTTTCAAATGGCAAAGTTGGAGATCATTGCTTTGTGTAACACTGAAAACAACACACTGGGGTTAGTGCCAGGTTCACCAGCATCCAGGTTGGTTCAGTATTGAAAGATTTCCATCTTTCCTGATGGTTAAACAGTGTGGGTGTTCGTTTGCTCTTTCACCTGTTGGCCAGTTACACCCATTGTTTGTGGGCACTGGATGGTCAAAACTACCCAGGTGCTGGCTGGGACATGCCATCTCTTTGAGTTGATTTTGTCACAGAGTTGACTGTTCTTGGTTGAACAGGACTCCCCTCTCCAGAATGGTGACCTAGCTGAGATTATGTCACTTCTGGACATGCTACAAGACTAGGACTGAACTGACTGATCACTGTATCTTAGTCTTAATAGTGACTCAAGGTACATTTTCTTTCTTCATCTCCTGAATAAGGGCTTGCTCAGAGCTGGGCCTGCAGTCTAGCTAAGCTACTTGATACAAAGGGGTGGTTTTAATCCTACTGCCAGGCTGATCTCAGTTGATCATAGGATGGGTGACCTGCCCAGGCAGTCATCAGGAGGGAAGAGTGAGGTTGAAATGTCATGATGGAAGTGGACAAATGCCTACCAGACCAGTGCAAAGCACCAGCAATAATTTAATCAGTTCTATTCAGCTGGGTTTCAGATAAGCAGAACTAAAATAATAGAAAGTGGTGATTTAAAATGCAGCACAGCCCTTTAGCTAGTAATTTATGGCTTGTATTTTTACATGGCTTTATTTTGCTTTCAGTCAAAGCAGGAGAAGATGGCCTGCCGAGATAAGAGCATGCAGGACCGATTGAGGCTGGGGCACTTCACCACAGTGCGGCATGGCGCGTCCTTCACCGAGCAGTGGACAGATGGCTATGCCTTCCAGAACCTCATCAAGTGAGGACAAACAGGATTGTCTTTAACTTCAGAGGCAGAAATGGAAAAAACCCCTAGCAGTTGTGTGTGATGTCTTGCGCGTCAGAACGTGAGGATGGTGTGACTGATGGATGGAAGGATCAGATAGGAACTCCTGACAATGGGGAACTTTTTCATACTGAAGTGAGACTCTGTTTCCACTGAAACTTCCAGAGACTTGAACTGAAATGAAAGGGTTTGAGTTGGCCTATGGGCCAACTGTTGTTACCTGCACCCACCTGGCTATGTAATGCTTGGGATGGAGGGGTGGACTAAAATCTCTCACATATCGTGAGTCAGTCAATTTGATTTGCATCCTTGCATATATTAGTCAGAAAAGGCTAATTAGCTAGCTTGCGCCTTTTTTTCCCCTTAAGAGAAAGTGGAGAAGCTTGAAAGAGAAAATCTGTACTGTATAACTTGTTTTGCCTTCTGGTAACAGTGATCAAAGGGGCTGCAGAAACCTGGAAATGAAGATCAGAGACCCTTTATGCAGGATGTTAATGGAAATATCCCGTCAATTCCCACCTGGCCTAGACCTTTAAGTAGGACTTGGCAAATTAATTGCACTAGTGAGCTATGTGTGATCCTCTAAAATCACATAATTTCTCTGTAGTCTCCCTCTAATAGGGAGGTGCAGCTCTTGTTAGGCACAAATTAAGGACTTAAAGACATGGAAAACATCCTTCTGGATTTTTACAACAACTTACCTGCAGTTGCAGTCTCTTTTTAAAAGGGAATTAGGTATGCAAGTGCTTCAGTCATTTAGACTTGAAATTTCAAGGGTGCTTTTATCACTGTAAAATGTTTCAAGATAGTCTTTTTATCTTAGAGGAGAGACAGTTCCTTAGTGAAATCAGGAGTGATGTTGGTTATATTCCAGAGAATTTAGGATAGCTTAACTGTACTTTTGAAGTGTAAGGATACTTTCTCAGACAGTGCCAGACTTCAGGAACAGTTTTAACAGGAAAATCTGAGATTTCGAACAGAGCCTTCTAGGAAAAAGTGTGTGGAGAGTTAGTGACTTGCTGTGGATCCTAGGTTTCCGTGGGGTTAGCAACTGCTTTGCATGTCTTTTGCATGAATTAAACCTTTTACTTACTGAAAAATTTCTGTGAGCCAGGAAAAGGATCTCGTTTTACATAAAAAATATCTTTAAAACTCTGACTCATCATGTTTGGCACATCCCCCTTTTCTGTACGAAAATATTTTGTTACAAATCTTACAAGTACAACTGATTTTAAATTCATGGCTCCAATCTGTTAAGAACAGATGCTGAAGACAACCAAGTGCACACCCTTAGTTATCTGTGTTGTGTTTTTTCTCCTCTCTGCTTTTCAGGCAACAGGAAAGGATAAATTCCCAGCGGGAAGAAATAGAAAGACAACGAAAAATGTTAGCAAAGCGGAAGCCACCGGCGATGGGCCAGACCCCTCCAGCAAGCACCGAGCAGAAGCAGCGCAAGAACAAGACCAACGGAGCAGAAAATGAAACGTAAGTTCTGTGGCCTTCTTGGTGTGTGGCAGAGCCACATGCTTTGATTAGAGCACAAAATATCTCCTGGGAAATGGAATCTTACCCTTGCCTCCAGGCTTCACTCCATGAACAAATGAGTGTTGTGGAATTAGCTTGGCATTCAGCAACATCTGGCTCCAGTTCTAAACAGTTTTCATTGGAGACAAGGGTCATTGCTGAGTCCAGACTTTGTACGAGCTTAATTTTTTTTTTTTTTTAATGGGTCCAGTAATTATTTCAGCATTCCTGTTGTGGTCAGGTTTGAAAAGTGGGCTCCGACTTCAGTATTGCAAGTTCAGAATTGATACCGGTATCAGGGTATACATGATTCTTTTTTTAAAGGAAAACAAAATTGTACACATTTAGAAGCCTTGATTTCTATGTTTTTACTATGGAGAATTCTGAGTTAAGATTTTTGAAACAGTTCATTTGGGATGCTGAAGGAATGACACGTTCTCTATAGAGACAGTGCATTGAGCATTGGCCTGTTCTCCAAAACAGTTCTTTGCACATACGCAACTCAGGGAAGTGGTGGAAGTGTTGCTCTTCTCGTAGATTTTTTTTTTCCCCCTGCCTCTTTTGAAGTTACTGATGCTCTAAGAGACTTCATATTCTTCTAAAGTAAAGCTGGGGCTCAAAAGAAATTTAGAACATTTTTTTTTCAGAAGTTTTTGTGAGTTGGAAATACATTTAATCAGAGACTTAACCCTACCTTCTCCTAGTTCCCTTTATAGACTTCATTTTATTGCTGTAGACTAATACCATAACCCTCACTGACACTGTCCATTTTTCATTATTAAATCTCCTGGGCTTGACTTGACCTCAAAGTTCCAGAAGCCCTTTGAATTCTTGGTCTTAATCTTTAAAAAGAACGTGTGAAACAAAAGCTCCCACTGCCTTCACAGTCTCAGGAGAGATGGCACAAGGTTGGGTGAATCCTGATGTTCAGGGTAGCCTCAGCTCCATCGCTGTGCCCCCAAAAGGGGGTACAAGTACCTGCAGATCAGGTGGGTTGTCTTGGAGAGCACTGCCTGCTTCCTGCAAATAACTAAGTTGGTTGGGGACATTTCCCCCTCATTCCGGCCAAGACAGCCTGAAAAGAACTAAATAAAATTTTAAAGTCATCCTTTTGTATTGCTAGATTTGAGCTGAGAGAAGCAAATGGAATGTCTGTAAATGGATATTCTGAAACATTGCTATTCACTGTGGCAACCTTTCACTTCCAAAGGGCAGGAGGGGCTTTCCCCATTTTTGTGGGATTCTTCAGTAGTCTGGTGCAGCTGTAGTGTGGCTTATTCTTGAGACATGGCAACACAGGTCCTGATGTGCCCTGGGAATCCTGGTCATGTCTGTGATGCTTCTGCTTGTCTGTGAGCCTGCCTTGGCATAATCCAGCTTTACCATGCTCTGCTAGGAAGCCTTTTGGGCTCCCAGGTCTTTTTCTCTCTTTCTTGCTGGTTTATCATTCTTCACTGATAACATTTTAGAGTGATATCTTTGTGGTTTAGAAAAGCTCCTTGTCATGTGCTTGATAAAAACTGCTTGCTAGGGTATGGATATGGTTCATGTGGAGCATTGTAGCTTGTGTGAAAACATGGGGGGTTTTGCAAGTCAGCTGTAGCAACTGACTGTCTCCTTGCTTAATCATTAGTTATCCAGTAAGTGCATTTGTTGGACTATTGTGTATCAGGAACAAAATTTTATTACTTCTGGACGGAGGCTTTTTGTTGTGGAACTCTTACAGAGGCTGACTTTTAGGCAATTTAAATATAAATGTTTCTAAAAGTTGAATGAGAAGCAGACAGCCAAATTCCTTTTTGATTTTTGGTGCCTCTTTGGTTCATGGTTGTTGCTGTGTCTTACAAAGGAGAGGCAGGTCCCGTGATGCAAATTTAAACATAGGCTCTCCCAAAATGAGTTTTCTAGCCTGTGGATGAGAAAAGAGTTTTCATTCAGGCAGATGAATCCTCTGGGTCTGGTTGAGATTCATTAGGGCAGCTTGGGCAGCCTTCAGCTGCACTGTAGGTAGGTAGGTAGGGTGTTTCCATCATGTTTCTGTGAAACAGGGTGGTATTTGTCTCAGAGCCCCCTTGATTTTTGTGACGGTTGCTGTGGCAGACAGCTATTTCAGGCAGTGTTAGCCTGGTGATGCTCATTACATCTCTGCCCTAATGAGTAGACTGATGGTGTTTGTTATTTGTGCACAAACATGTGTGCAAACCTTCTTGCGGGTTTATTCGATTTTCTCTTTATTCCTTACACAGCAACAGCAACCAAACAGTCACAGAATCACAAAGACCTAAACTCTTGGGATGGCCTTTTAGATTATCTGAATCTAATTAAAATTCAGGCTATGTGTGTGAATTAGAATCATAAAATCACAGAATATCCTGAATTGGAGGGGACTCCCAAGGATCATCAACTCCAGCTCAGGGCCATCAGCAGTTTTATATGAAATGAGAGAACATGTGGCCATTTTTGGTACTGGCTTTGTATTATATGTATCTTTAATTCGTAATAAGCAGTTCCTTCTGCTCGAGATTCTTTTATAGGGAAACTTGGCTTATGAGTTTTCCATTAAATTTATCAGGTAACTACTGCTTTAGGCCTTGTTTCAAGTATCTGGACTCTCTGCATTATCAACAGAGGGAGGCTGAGACATTTCAAGATGAGCACTTGATGAGCTGAATGCTCTCTCTTCTCAATTTACTGAGTAGGGTCTCCCTGCACAGACGTAGGACTCAGTCTCCCCCTTGAAAGAAGTTTAGGTGTTGATGCTCTGGAGGCCTCCTGCACAAACCTTGTGTGAAGTAATGTGTAGAGCATAACTGCTGTTGCAGAAATCCTCCTGGGATATGCTTTGAACTCAAGTTAGGTTTAAAAAAAGATATGTGTGCTGTCACATGCAGGTCTTGTTTACAGAGTGAACAGATGCAGTTGATAAGAGCATCATAGCTTTATGTTCACATATGATGCTTTTACCAAATTCCTTGTTGGTAGTAATGAGACAGTTAATATAGTGATTCATTTTTCTAATCCTAAAGATCTCAGCATGTCATTGCATTTCACTAGTGATGGGCTCTGTCACTGTTTCAGTGTAAGGCTGTGCTTTGTCCTACATGGCATGCTTGGCATGGAAATGATGTTGAAAACATTATGAAACTTCTTTTGACCAACCACCCAGAGCAGAAACTTTGCACATCATTTGCTATCAATAAAATAGGATTATTTCCCTTATCCCATTGCTTCTCCTAACTACACATGAGGTCAAAAATATGATAAAGTAAATTTCTCAAGGTTTTCCTGGAAGCCACTTGGCAGAACCTGAAACAGGAAAAAGTTCTGAATCCCAGCTCATTGCTCTGTTTGGGGTGGCTGTGTGGCCAAGTGCTTCTAGTCTCAAAGTGAATAGCTGAGTTGAATTACCCAGCTTTTATTACAAAGAAAAATTTGAAAATTACTCAGTGAAGCAAACTTTACATGGAAAAATAAGATGTGGAATATTCGGGATTCACTTTTCTATATTCAGATTATGGTTTAGCTGTCTTTGTTAAAAGTCAGTCAGTAACCTAGATAAGGTGTTATTAGGGACTTGAAATTGAAATTAATGGATATTGTTGAGGTTTAAGGTTTCTTTCGTCTTTAGACTGATTATTAAAAAATATAGGTTGCAGAGTTTATCTAAAAAAATTTGTGCTGGCTGTTGATGTACTCTGTGGAGTTGTTACTTCCACTGGCTACATGCATTCTGCAGATTGTTCACTTCATCACTTTATCATGTAAACCTAATGTGTTGAGTCTTTCATTTTTTATGCAGGTTAACATTAGCAGAATACCATGAACAGGAGGAAATCTTCAAACTCCGACTAGGTCATCTTAAAAAGGTAAGAACTAGTTGGAGCAAAGGCTTTTTGTGCAGTATTCCGTGAATAAGAGCATTTCTCTGTAGAGATCGCTACTCGTTTCACATAATCAAGAGGGTTTTGTGCTTGAAAGGGATAGCCAGGATTTTGTAATAATTTTTTTGGGGCAGTGGTATTCACAGAAGATGTTCTTTGCCTCAATAAATAGATTTCTGTTCCTTACAGTTAGGATTTCATGCAGAGCTCTACTTTCTTGATACATCTTCTGTCACTGTGACCTTTCTGGTGCTGGATTCTGAATGTGTATAACATGGGGGAACAGTAAGGAATGGACTAAGGGAAGAAAATTATAAGAACACAACAAAAAAAATGCAACAGTCATTGACTTTTCCAGTTCTCTGCAATACTGAGTAACTAACATTATCAGTCGAATAAAATCTCTTGGGCTGTTACAAACCAGTCCTGTTCAGGCAGCTGCAATGCAAGTTTTTCTCAAATACCTTGGCCTCAGCAGGAACTGTACCTGCAAGTGAAGTTATATTTAGATAAGCTGTTGGTTACCTTGAAAGTGATTGCAGTGACCTATAAATAAGTTTTCTGGGACACTTCAACAGACAAAATATTGGGGAAAAAATAGATGTCTTCTGCCATTTTCTGGTTAGGTGTGGTCTCTGCTAAGGCCAAGGAGTTTTCTTTTGAAATTAAACCAAAGAAGAAGCAAATGTCCTGCTGGAGTGCCCTTTCCTTTCTCAGGTGGTGCTTGAGCTCTGCATTTAGTTTTTTTCCTGTAACCTTAACACACAAGCTGAATGCAAGGCCTCATTAATGCATCTGTAGTTCTTGTTATTTTCTGTGGATGGGAAAGTTACTGCACACCCAGAATCTGCTAGCAGTCTGCCCATTATGCTTTATTCACCTGTGAACAAAGAGAAGTGATATGGGCAGGAGAATGTTGCAGGCATGCTGGCTCTACAAGCTCCCACATTGCTCCAGGGGATTAACTGCAGGTCCATCTATCCTGGCATGTAACATTGCCACCCTGGAGTGGAGGAATCTATTTGGAAATGGACCTTAAAGGAAAATGAAGTAATGTGTTGGGATTGTGGCATTGTCTGAAGCCACATTTATCATTCTCCACTTTTGGAAACTGGCTCATTCTTAATGTCTAAAAATAGAACTAGTTGGAAAGGGAAGGAGCAGAGTGACAAGACAGATGGCCAGTGATGTCCCCTGAGTTACATACACAAAGTGCACTGCTTGGGGAGCACATTTGAGTTGAAGTTTGCAGCCCTGGCCACAGTGATGTGAATTCTTGTGTCATTTTGAAGGCATCAGAATTTCCAGCTAGACAAACACTGTGTAAGAACTTCCGCATGGCGTTGAGGAACACTCTGACTTGTTTGAGCATTTACCACTAGTAAAACATAATGTCATTCTCTGGCACTTCCCATCCTGTCCAGATGCTGCCCCATCCCATGAGGCATCATGCCATCTCTGCTCTTACTGCTGAGGGCTGTCTTCGTTCTCTTGTCCCACCAGAACTGAAATTCCTTCAAAAACAGCTGCATAGCACTCATTCTTGGAAGGAGCAAGACCACAACAACAAGGCTCCTTAATTACAGAAAATATTATAAACAAAGAGGTGTAAAGATATGTCTCCTCCTGTCTATGTAGGTGTAAACAGTCGTACCCAGTCAGCTTTCATTCCTGTTACTTGCCACATGACTGCAAATTGACTCTGACCATCTCTCTGGTCTCCCAGACAAGTTTTATGCCAATAACCTCCTCCTCAGAAGAATTGCATTTGTGTTTCCATAAATCAGGTGGAAATGCTACCTGCAGTACCTTAGAGAGTGTTGTGTTTTCCTTTTGGTTTTTCCTTGTTTAGGAAGGAGCAGAGATCCAAGCAGAGCTGGAACGGCTAGGGAGGGTCAGAAATCTGCACATCAGGGAATTGAAAAGGATACACAATGAAGATAACTCACAGTAAGCATTTGGGTTTAAGGATAAGAACTTAAAGTAATTTTTCATTTCTTCTCTTCATAATGAGAAACAGTCTTTTCATAATGGGCAACACTTATC
>VWYP01012434.1:10383-25324 GCA_013400435.1 Pycnonotus jocosus | reverse complement strand
AAAAAACCTTTAAAAGAAAAAAAAAAAAAAAAAAAAAAAAGCTAATTTTAAAATCTCAGTCTAAATCTTGAAAATATCTAAGATGTCTTCTTGGATTCTGAGGTTTTCTTAACCACATTTAAGCAGAAAAATATTGCCATTTATACCACTTCAGAATTAAACTAAGTTTCAGTCAACATGAATACTGCCATCAGGAAAAGGGGATGTTTCTAACAATATACTGAACTTAGAAAAAAACATAGAATTCCAATGTTTTGGGCTCCATTGTAGAATATTTATTTTCTTACTCCTGAAAAAACACAAAAATTATCCTCAATGATCTGAAGCCACATAACACTATCTACACAGATAATGTTTATGCAGTATAAGAAAGGGTAGAAAAGCAAAATCTCTAAGAGTTGTTTCTCCTAGTATTCCTGTGTATATAGTGCGAACCAGATTTTGAATTTTCTTTTAATATGACAAGCCAGGAAAAGCCATTAAATTTTCTTATGCCAAATTTAAACAAATAAATAATTTACTGTGTGGAAGCATTGTCTCTTGCTCTCTGTAATGCAGAAACTAAGGGTCATTTTGAAACTAACAAAGTATTATTATGAATTTCCTTCCTCTATTGCACAAATCCATTATACACTATGGAAGCAAATTAACTAGATCTCAATGGAGATAGACAAAAATGTCACGATTTTCTACAAAAATTGTCTACTTTTGACTCATTCACTGCTGCAGATTATTCAATTGGATATTTTGAAGAATGCCAAACCTGAACTCAGTAAGAATATTTAAAGTACCCTTTCCAACACAGGTTTTTCGCTTTAGATACTGTGTGCAAAATCTTGTCTTTTCCACAAATTGATCTTGCAAGCCATTTTAAAATGGCAATAAAATGAATTATGAAAGTTTGTGCGATGAAACAGAACAAAAAGGACCTTTTCTCTTTCTTCTTTTTAATTCATGAACAGAGTCAATTCCTAGACCAATCGTGTTTCTAAACCTGGTTTGTGTTTTTTCTTCCTTGTATTTTTTTTCACTTTGCAGTTACTGTTTTTGAACAGGAACCCTGGGAAGTTCTTGGTTCTGAATTTCTTCAATGGAAATAACTGAAACATTTGCACCAAATATTTTCTGAGGACTTCTGGGATAGATGAGCAATGTTACACCAAAGTAGCTACGGTGTGAAATCTCCTGACTTCTATTAATAAGGGCACTTTGCTATGACATTGTTACAAACAAAACAGATTTCTAAGTAAATTTATTTCCAACTTTTTTCTGTTTCTTGTAAACCAAGGTGTAAAATTCATCACAGGACTGTTTATTCAAAGTTCTGAGTGAAAGACTCTGGCTGTGTGTGAGTGGATGTGTTTGAAGTTTCAGAAGGCATTACAATTTCTATTTTATAGATGGAACCACCACTTAAGGAAACAAAACTGCAGTCCAAAACAGACAGAAAAACGTTTAGGTTCTTTAAGTTCAGGAATGTCTGGGGAAAATAAATATATTGCAGATTTCCTTAAAAATATGTAATTTATTTTAAAATAACCCGTGATTTTAAAATAATATATCCCCCAAGTACTGGATTTTACTTTAAAACACAATGTACAGAATTGATCTAAACTATGCAGATTTAACTTTAATAAAAAGATTTGGACAACTAACTTAAGTTGTCTGCCTTGAAGATGAGATTTCACCATTTTTAATGATGAATTTTACAGTTTTTTTCCTTTTGGGACTGGAAAAATTTCTTCCAAGCCTAAGTCTAAGCTATAATACCAGTAAATTTGACTAAAATAATACACTGTAAATTTTAATACAACATATTGTAGCTATGGCTAACGTGACTAAATGTTCCTAGCAGTCATTAAAAAGTAACCATGTTTTTTTCCAGGGCCTTGTCAATGTCAACAAAACATTCCAAATAGTTTTGTCCTTAATAGAATTATGCAAGCAACAGAGTAATTGGATAAAAGATTCTAATGTGACAGGTACATAGTAAATAAATTTTGTGTTTTTAAAACAATTTTACATCTGAATGTGATTCATTGGGTTTTTTGCTTTGGCTTTGAGGTTTTCTTCTGTTTTAAGTAAACCATAGTAATCATCTTCATGTCCATGGCTGAGTGGAAATAGCATGTCTCTCTCTTGGATCTAAAATTTCAGCTAGACAACCTCCAGTAATAGTCAGAGGATTTATTCTCTGAATCCTTTTCCATTCAAGCCCAGTTAGGTCTTAAATATCTGGGAATGTGTAGGCTATGCATGAAACAAATCTTCAAAGTTTAGATTTAGATCAAGTTCTAAACAAATCTCTACTCATACTTGTAGGGTTTTTTTCTGAGATCATTTGATGGAGAAAGCAATATGATTTCAGTGGAAATGTAGAATTCTACACAAGGTAGAAAGGTGTGTTTTACCCCTTTGCATAACATGAAAATACAAGAATGTAATATTAACGTAAGAAATTGATATGTCTTGTTGCTGTCTGAAACAAAAAGAGGTACAGAAAAAATTGTGACTTTTCTAGTATGGAGTCTGCAAATTTAACTTTAGCAAATACACCTTTAAAAGAGGGATGTAAAAAAGATCACCTCAGACACAAAGTTGATACACCTGAGTGTTGGTACCATGTAAATTGAAGTTTCCCATGGATGTTCACAATTACCCTGTACATTGTGAGGACATTTTCAGTTCCCTTCTGAGGACAGATGGCATACAAAATCTTTTAAATTGGCATCTCATAGAGCTGTTACTCTAACTGCTTATAACTCTGCAGGTCACCTATTTTTAGAAGAGGTGGCAATATTTAACCTTCCTCTGATTGTCTCTGGATCCTGACAACCACAGTGTTTGTATGTCTGCCCAAAGACATTATTTTTATGCAAAAATATAGACTGCCTGGCAGATATTAAATTTTAATAAACCAATTTCCTCTAAATTTTTCAAGTTTCTACTTCAGCACAATTCATAATTGAATAAGGTTAAAAAAAACCCAAAAAAACCCAAAAAAAAACCCAAACCAAAAACAAAACCAAAAGAAATTTAGAAAAAAAAAACAAAAAACCAAAACCAAAAAAAAAACAACCCAGAACCCCCCAAAAGAACAACAACAAAATAACCCACAGCAACCACTAAACAATGACTAGAGGAAACAGTGCATTAAGGAAGAATTTTGGTGGATTTCTATTCTTTTTCTATCTGCTATGATATATATCAAGAAGAATATTGCTTTCTTGAAGTTATTTGTTTTGTAGCTTCCATTTCCTATAAAGGCCATTAAAGAAAGATAAATAATTTGTCTAAATAAAGAGTCCCAGTTCTATACTCTACAGGAATAGGAAGCCATAAGCCATTTCAGGAATTACAAGAAAAGGTCAGAGCATTTTCTTGGAAACTCAGTCAGAAAGAAGTAGTCTTAATAAGAGTCACACATAAATTACTGCAGAATTATGCCAATGCTAAAATGTATTTGTAAAAGTGCATACAGTAAGTACTGCATATCTAATGAAATAAATGTTATTGCATGCAAGCTCTCTGCTTATGACAATATATTTATTACTCTGCTGAGGAGAGCTAAGTGTTCTGGGCATTGATCACTGCAGAACTTCATTGTCTTGAACAGCTTTCCTTTAAAAACAATTCCATTTTTTTAAGTAAGCAGTAATGACAAATGCTAAATGCATAAATAGTCAATAACTGAGTAAGAAAGCATTGCAGACTTGAGAGAGAAATGTTGGTGCAGCTCCTGACTTACCATTACAAAATATTAAGAAATATTCTTTCAAGACTCTTGATGAAGAGTCTTGTGAAAAGAATTTCTATGGCAAAACTAAGCTCAAATGGGAAAAACATGGTCTCACTTGGGGAAAAAAAAATTATATTGAACATAACATTTCAATGGTATTGAACATAACCCATTTTGTGGGTTTAAGACAATTCCATCAGATTTTGTATCTTCATAAAGAATGGTTTGGGTTGGAAGGAACTTTAACAATCCTCTAGTTCCATATTGCAGGAAGTACTAATAGTCTTAATATTAGTGTAAAATTATTAGAACTTGGAAAAATTTCTATTAGGAATTGTATTTCTATTAATTATAAGCAATAAGAAAAACCATTTAATGATCACTTGCATGCATATATTGTTACATCGTAAATCTCATAAATATTCCTTTCTGTTTAACTTGTTTTATTAAAATCAGTGTTTTACACTTAAGTCTGTGAATTTGAACAATTCTCAGAACAAGAGCATGACCAATTTTCAGACTAAGAGATTAAAATGTAAGTCTATGGCCAAAAGGATTTAGTCAGTATAGTCACTGGTGCCTTCTTCTGAAGTCACTGATGCATTCAACTGACCAGGTACCAGGAAAAAAAAATCTTGTGAATAAGTTGAGTAGTTCCATGGTATCTGGAAGATCTGCTCATGACTAGTAAATACAGTGCAGGAATTATGCCTTCTATATTATGGTTACGTAATTAAATTCTCTCCTGGAAAAAGTCTTGATTCAGCTGGCTAAAAACAACCTTTAGAAACATTTTAATTTCTGTGGGGCAACCTATCTGGTCTTCAGCTTGTAGTCTGGAATTGTACAGGACCTTTCAAATTTCTTGTGTGGTATTTAAAATTAAAACTACCTTTGCAAATTCTCCATACAAGCACTGGAATGTAGGTTAATAAGTGGATATATTGCTAGTAATGTGCTTTACCATGAGCCAAATCATTCCATACCTCCATTCTAGCTCCAGTTCAGAATTAGCTTCATGTACACTGCTTACTCTATGAGAACTATTTAGATATGTTGACACCGATATACATATGTTTCTTAGTCTAGAAGTCCCACTTGAACAATAAAATATAATTTAAATCTGATCTCCTCTTTTTCCCCTCAGCAATATCTATTCTGTGATAATTTATAGTATGATAGGTATGCTAAGTTCTTTATGATGCGTACTCAAAATTCAATTACCTCCTATAACAGTCCATAAATAAGACTGGCATAAATTTTCAACTTTTTATGTTTTGATTTTTGTATTTTTAATGGTCTACATGAAATACACAGAATCATGAAGAAGTTTATCCTGTCCAAAGGAATACCTATATTTTGAACTTCATTACAGCAATACATGATCATAAATGCTAAAATGATTGCCCAAAATCACTCTCTCTCCTTTTGTTACCAGTTTATTTCACACTCAGGCTTAGTAGAGGTCCCTCAGTTCAAATAAAGTCTTTTCCATTAAAGAAAATTTATGAACTTCAGTAATTTGTGCGAGCATAAATAGTCCTCTTTTAAGTCCAAAAGGAGTAACACCTAATTTCAATCTTTCTGTGGTATGTTATGCTAGGTTTCTGCAGTATGTTATGCCATGTTGAAAATATTCTTCCCAAAGTTTTTGGAAGAAGTATGACTAATCAGAAAGATTTAATGTCACTTGAGATGAAAAATGACCTTAAACATTGTTGGATTTTGGTTTCACATTATAATGAGAATATAAAATTTGCTCGAAGTGCTGTTCTTGCATATAATCAGCTCTGTTATTTCACAACTGTGTTAGTAACCTATTTAATCAGAATCAATCCCAGAGTTCTATGCTTAGAGGTAGACATAAACATCCTGTTTTTCACATGTGTTGGAATTCCTGAGGTCAGTGGATGTTACGGGTGTGTAACACCTCTATGAATCAGGCCTTGACACACTTACTTTAGTACCTAACGAAAGGCGACCTTGCTCTCATAGGAGGCTGAGCACCCATATTGAAGCTAATGAAGCAGCAGTACTTACTGCATCTGAAAATTAGATTAAATTTAGCTGCATAACTTTAAATTTAAAAGCAAGCCAATTTCTGATTAATATGAAGAGAATCTTTATCTTCCTGCTCTGTCTTTTCTCTCCTAACTCTGTCATCCATCTGCTTTTTTCTTTCCTGGATGTGGATCACAGGGAGGGTTTGTGTGTCTGTGTCTGTGTGGATGTGGATTTTGCTTGTGTAGGTGTGGGAGTTTTTTTGTTTTGGGGGTTTGTTTGTTTGGTTTGGGTTTGTTTGTTTGTTTGGGTTTTTTGTGGGTTTGGTTTTTTTGTTTTGTTTTGGTTTTGTCTTTTGAACTTTTCTAGCCTTCATAATTTTGACTTTTAACAATATTTTTTATTGAGTAATTTAGAAAGACAAGCATATTCCTGGTTCCCTCAAATGACCTGACAGTAGACTTGAAGTGAAAGTCAGAAAAAGATGGTACATATCCCTTCTGGGGAATATCTAGTCAAACTCTCTGTTCAAAGCAGAATCATCTAGAGTAAATTATTTGAAGCCCAAGTTTTGAGTGCCTACAAGGATAGAGGATCCAAACCATTCTGGGCAAACTTCCATTGTTCAATCCCTCTCAAAGTATTTTTTTTCTGCTTAATTTTAAATAAAATTTCCTGTATTTCAGTTTGTGCCAACTGCCTCTTATTGTGTCACTAGATATTTAATGTAAGTGTGCTTAAAGATGTGTAAATCGAGGGTTCCACGGAGTATGTTAGACAATGGATCAAGCAATACAAAGCAGGTAAAGAAAGTCCTGGAAATATTGTTTAAACAAATCCTTCCAGACAGCCCATACAAAGGAAAAAAAGGTACATTTATTTTGGGCTGCTGCTGTGCCTGAATACATGAAGTCTCACAGTGTGTGGCAGTGTACAAGTTTAAAAAAATTCTTTGATCCTTACCTATGAACATATACTCTTTCCTTTGATCCTTTCCTATGTGATGATCTTAAGATATTGTATTTAAAACTCCACAGATGTCAAAAAAACAGTGTCTTACCTAAATCTGTAGCTACATCTCCTTCGTGCACTATAGATTGCTCAATGCTCTCTGGATAGAGCTTTCCATAAACATCTAACAGACTTCTGTTATATCCACAGTTTGTATTTTTAGTGTACTGGGACACTGTCAAGCACCTAGCATGTTGGAATCTAAAGACTCTTTTCACATGAGATAAAAGATAGCTCTGAGTTCATGCTGATATTCAATTTTAAGAAATCTATTTTGGGGGAAAAACATTTTCTTTCCCTGTAGCTGCAAAGTTCCTATTTGAAGCTGAAAATAGTGCAAAGATTTCATATTTATTGTTCCATGTTCCCCTTTTGAACATCAAAAACACCATTAAATTCTACTTCGCCTTTTATAATTAAAAGTGTAGTGTAAAATAATGGCTTACTAGCAAAATAATGCAAAAAAATCTCAGTCTGTTTATACAGAACCTGGTAATGAAATTTAGTGTTACAACTGATGTAATGATTTAAGTGGAAATATATTATAAAACAATGTCGTACAGTGCAGTATTACTACATAATGACTATAGAGAAACTGAATTATTTGTGTGGTGATCCTGTACAATTTTGATTTTGGATGGCACCTATCACAGATGTTGGTCTAGGAGCCTTTCTAGACAATCTCTAGGGATGATTTGTGTAAGAATACACAAGTTGATTAAGTATGCAAATTACTGACATTAGGATGTTTTCCTCTTCTATAATGCAGAAGAAATAAATTTCTGTGTGTTCTATTCTAAAGCCTTTCAGACAGAGCTCCTAAGGCACTGTTAGAGAGTCAGGAAAAAAAAACAAAACCCAACAACCAACAGAAACACAAGCAAAAATATAAACAAACAAAACCAAAAATAAACAAAAAACCTCAAACTCAAACCAAAAAACATCAAGGCAAAAAACCCACCCAAAATAAATAAGCTCCAAACAATTTGTCTTCAAGTTCTTAAACACACTCCACCCCTGCAGCCGTGCCCTGCACAGTGCCAAAGTCTTGCCACATAACCCAATCATTTCATTTCTCATCTCTGTGAATCACAGGTTTATGAATTATCATTACAATCCACATGTATTACACAATTGTCAGAATTTTCACAAACTTCATTCACATAAAAACAAAAAAAAATCTCCCATCCCCAAATCAAAACAGCATTATTACAACATCGATTGAAAGTGGAAAATTTACGGACAATCCACTCCTCTCTTCCCCATGGTTACAACAACCAAAATTCCCCATTATCATTCCACTGTTCACTCTCTAGCTGTGTCCAGTCCATGTTTTACCCATTGGCTCTCCCAATTACTGTGCTTGTGTCAAGCTCCTCATGCCCTGCATTGTGCCCCATTAAGAACTGTGCTGTGCTGACCTTGGCAGGACACCAGGTGCCCACCAATCCTCTCCATCACTTCACCTCCTCAGCAGAAGAGAAGGGCAGAATATAAAGGGAAAAGAACCTCGTGGGTCAAGGTAAAGGCAGCTTAATAATGCAAAAGCAAAGGCTGTGCACAGTCTGGATGTTGACTGTAAAAGTCAAAAAAAGCTCTGTTGTAATCCATTGTCTAGAATACTGGAATTATTGTTTCAATTTAAATGCAGATACAACTTCTAACAATGTAAGTGCTTTGTTTCCCTAGGCTGAAGGGACTATACAAAGTAAAGAGTATGAGAGCATCTGAACCAAATATGTGTCTTTGGTCTCTTTTATACCTAAAGAAAAAACTCATCTCTTGACCTTGCACCTGCAGGCCTTAGAAAGTTCCCTGTGAATGTATTTCTCTGAATGTACAATTATCTGTTTTCAACTGCAGAGAATAATGAGTCCCATTTTAAATTATGCAAGTCTGAATAGCAAGGGGCATTGAAAGGTCATATCCTGTCCCTCAAGATAAGATAATTAACAATGTTCTGTACTTGTACAGTCTAAGAAGCATGTTATGCCTCTGTATTGTGATTCCATATTTGAGCATTTGCAAGGCAGTTTCCATATTGACCCATATGGCTTTTGCCAGTGTTGAATACATTGAAAACAGGTGTGATTTATATGTTATCATAGCAGTTCAAATTCTCTGAGCATACCTAGTTCAAGAACTGGGGTTTTTTTTCTGGTGCAAAAGTCTGGCATCACTCACAAGCAACAGTATTTTCATCCTTTCTGGTTTTATCATCCTTGGTGACAGCACTGGAACAGGTTTCCCAGAGATGTTGTGGAGTCTAAATATTCAAATGTTTTCTGGACACAGTCCTGGCCAGCCTATTGTAGGTTACACTGCTCAGTCAGCAGGGTTGGCCTAAAGGACCTCCACAACTCCATTCCAACATCAAACATTCAGTGATACTGTGGCTCTCTGCTACTATTGTATTCCACTTCTATTTGCTCATTCAGTCAAGGCTATTGGGAATATGGAAGGCATGTCCATCTGCTTAGTTTTTGGGGTATTCCATAGGCTGAAATGTGAATATTTGCTCAGACATGGTCTTCTGTGGGCTGAAAGACAACCTCATCACCACAGATTTCCACACAGGCTACAGAAGAATTGTTGTTCATGCATCTGGAGCACCTCCTCCTTTCCTTCTTCACAGAATTTGAGATCTGAAGGGCTGTTTCCCATATTTTTTCTTACTCCTTTCTCAGCTCCTGCACAGCATTTTCAATAATTTCTTAAATATATTGTCACAGAGGGACCACCAGTATCACTGATGGTCTCAGCTTTGGCCAGAAGTGGGTCTGGTTTGGAGCTGTCTGAAAGGTGGGGCACAGGGCAGTCCCTATTTTTTTTCTCACAGAAGTTACCCCTGCAGCCTCCTGGCTACCAAAACCTTGCCACACAAACCAAATAAGAGGGAATAGTTTTAAACCTACATGTACTCTTCACTATACAATCAGTGACCTTATTTACCTGGACATCACAAACAGTGTCCTGATTTCTGTCCTGCTTCTGGATATATTTCAGAATGTATAATGATGTTTTTCCCATCTGATTTCAGCTCGTGCTATCAGAAATGCATATGGAGTCTCTTTGCCTTAGGTCAGATAGATTTTAATCTTTTTGCTGTTTAACCTCTGGTTTATGTGCTAAATGAAAATTATTTTCTGCTGGATGGCATTTGACCTTCAATTATCTCTTTCCTTTGTTGTGGAGCCTGGGGTAGTAGGACACTCATGTGTTTGTGCAAAGCCTATCTGTTTCTTCAGTTTTGCTGTCATTGTGATGTCACATAATTAGTCTCTGCCTTCAAATACTATGTGGCTTTGTTTTGTATTTTTCCTAAACAATTAGGTTCAATGGATGTTGTTTTTTTTTTTTTTGCTTCATCTACTTAATACCTTGAAAGAATTTTTGCACAATACAAATATTTGGGAAGTGTAAAACACAAAAGTGTAGATTTTTTTTAATATAGAAAGGTTTTAACATATTTCAAATACAACCATTTAAAAATCGATATATAAAGATCCATATACTGTTACACTAGTAAGGTGATAGAGTAAATAATTTTGGAAATCCAAAATCCTTACTACTTCCAAACACACTAAGGTCAAGAAGTTAGTTGGCCTGGATTTATAGAAGAGAAATTCAACCAACCTGACAGTCTTCTGTAATAAAATGTCCAGCTTAGTGGAGATTGATGCCTTTAGTTATACTTACGTAACATTTTCACAGCCAAAATTATGAATTACAAACAAGATAAATGCACAGTACAGACCTGCCAGTAAGTTGGGCATCTAAGGGTAGAAAACTGTTCACTCTTTGGGTTGTGATCAAACACAAGGTCCAGCTGGAGGCCAGTTACTAATGGTTTGTCCCAAGGCTTAATATTGTATCCAGCAGTGTTTAACACCTTCACTGATTGCCTGGATGCTGGGACAGACTGCACTCTCAGCATGTTTGTAGATGATACAGAAGCATGAGGAGTGTCTGATCTATCAGAGCAGTGTGCTGACATTCACTGGAACCTCTAGAGGCTACATGCAGGAATCTCATTACATTCAAAAAAGGGAAATACATCAGAGGAAGAACAATTCCAAACACCAGGACAGGCTGGGATCAATCAGCTGAAAAGCAGCTTGGGAGGGGAGGACCTGGAAGTCACGGCTGCCAGCAAACTGACCATGAGGCAGGAATGTGCCCTTGGAGCAAAAAAGGCTGACAGCCTCCAGAGCTGCATCAGGCAGAGCATTGGCAGCAGGCTGAGGGAGATGAATTTCCCCTGCCCCGTTGCTTTACTCAGCCCTGGTGAGAAATATCTGCAGCGAGAAACATCTGCAGTGCTGCATCCAGTGCTGGATGTGATCTGTGATTCAGTAAGGCATCGAATTCTGTGATTCTATTCCTTACTGAAGCAAGTCTAGCACAACACCAAAAAAGATGACTAAGATCTTGAAACACCTAGCACACAAGGAGCAGCTGAGAAGGCTGGAAGTGTTCAGCCTGGAGTAGAGAAGACTCAGAGGGATCTTAACATTGTGTTCAAATACTTGATTGCTGTGGGGAGTAAAGATGGAATCAGCCACATTTTATGATGCACAGTACCAAGAGCAGAGAAAATGAAATGCAGGAAATTGCATTTAAGCATGAGGAAAAGGTTGTGGGGTTTTTTTGTTGTTTTTTTTTTTTCCTGTCATGAGAGGCTGATTGAGTACTGGAGCAGGTTTCCCGGGGGGCTTGGTGTCTCCATCCTTGGAGATAATGAAAACTTGGTTGGACATGGCCCCAACCAACCTGCTGTAGGTGACCCTGATCAACCAAGGTGGTTGGACTAGGTGGTTTCCAGAGGTATCTGACAACCTCAACCACCCTGTGTTTGTATACACAGATACTTCTAGTTGCCTAATACTTAGGGTATTGAAAACTCTGTGATTGGGAGGCATTTCCTGTTCACTTTCAAAAGGCCTAGGTTCCAATGTCTTTGATACAATAGGACTGCTTTCTTTACACTATAGTTTATACTACAGTTTATACTACTTCACAACAAGCTTGCCTTACAGACCAATGATTTACTTGGAAGACTCACTTAAGTACTGCTTATGATAATTTCTTTGGGCATTTTTGCTAGCAAAAAATCGAGGTCGTCATCTTTTCACTTAATTCCCATGTAAGACTTCATATTCTGGAGGCAGTTGCTGCATCGGAAGACAAAAAAGAGAAATATTAAAAATCATACCCAAGGACAGAGTTATCTAGGAAAAATATAATCTTTGAAACTCAAATTTAGGTTGATTCTCTTGTGAAGCTCCCCATTCAGCAAACTAAGCAACAGGTCACAACTAATGTCACTATTTTTTCTACAAAGACCCAGTATTTTTTGTTGTTCTTCTCAGCACCTTGTCATTAATAATTTCACCAAACTACTTCAGGCCTAGTATCTTCACCCTAATGCTGCAGATGTTGTTGATTCTCAGTCATCTTTCAAGTTTAGCTACTTGTACAATTCATTTCACAGAAGCAGCAAATTAGTAATGCTCCACTACAGTAGTTTATTGGAATTTAATGTACTAGTTCCTCTACATTGGCTTAGTGAAACTATTTCAGATAATATTTAGCAATAGCTTTACTTTTTCAAGTATCAGTCACTTTGCATCTGTTGTACTGTGTAGTGTTTCAATAGATGTTATTTACTGAAGTTTCATAATGTTCCATTTAAAATCTATGGAAATTACATAAATTTTCTTTTTTTTTTTTAAACTGGGAGAATCAAAGTGCTAAAGTTGAGAGCAGCAGCAGTTGTGTTTTTTCTTATAGACTGATAGAATTTCTGCTGATTAGTCCTGTGCTAGAGCTCGCAAGGGATGTTGCGATGCCTAAAGGCTAGAGAAGGACTGGGAATCAAAATTAAAAATATGGATTTAAACTGTTGAATATTCAGATAGCATTTTGTCTTGTCCTGCTCGTCGTATCCAAATAATTCAAATTATGAGGTACAACTTTATCTTGACTTTGGCTGAGATTAAACCGTGACATGTTGATTACAATCATGAACTGATCAGCAATATTCCTTCAATTTCAGTTTTCCACGTCCATTTCTTTGAAAACATGACAACCTTTTGTAGTCATGCATGCTGTCAGAGTTGCTTGTTAGGAAATATATCAAGGTCTGGATTAATGACATGTAACATTAGAAATCTATCACAGAAACATCTTTATCTATGGTTTTCCCTCTAGGCTCTCCTTATAATCAATGGGAAAAGAGCAGCATTTTTCAGAATATGACTCATTTGACCTATTTTAGCTGTCTATTTAGGTCAAGATGAATTGTGATCTACAAGTGCTTATTTCTCATCACTGACCAAACTAAAAATGGAGATATGGATGGGATCAAACGAATCCTTGCAATGTGTTTGATTTAAATTCACCTGAGACTACTTCACTGCACAAAGGCAGGACAGTACAGATGAAAATATTTTTTAGTTAAATGGGGAAAGTAGTTCACACTGGTCATACAATTCCATGCACAAAGTCTGTATAGAAACCTGAAATTGCAGTTGAATGCTCAGGATGTACCAAAGTTCCACATTTCATAGCTTTATGGTGTTAAATAAATCCATCTTGCACTTTAGGAAGGTGGATTGTTATAGATTTGAGGAAAGTTAAGAATTTGTTTTTATACCCATGAATACTAGATTAAAAGGTGAAATCTTTCCAATGTATCAGGAAGATGCTATAAGCAGAGGATATTATCAAATTGCCAGATTCAGAACAAGTTAGCAGGAAGGAGAACATGGAGTTTTATTCAAGATGATAAACAGACTGAGAATAACATCAGAGAAATGCTCTGAAGAAATATTATATTTTTAAAAAATATCTTCATTAATTAAAATACTTTCAAGTATTCAATAATTTTTTCACACTTTTTTCTGCTCGATGTCTTTGAGAAACGTGCAGCTCCTTTTTATTTGCACAAACTCTTTCCTTTCATAATGTATTTTTTCCTGTTAATGATGTGTTTGTGTACAAGAGAACACACACTTGCCCTTCTACAAGTTACAAGGAATTTAAAAACACTCTTCTATCTTTTTATGTATAATTGAACTAGAATTTATTTTGCTTTCTTTTTCTGTACTTCTCTTTGACAGTTTCACTGGATGCCTGAAATAGTTGTTGCCTCCAAATTTGTAATCCAGTGTTTTACAATTCAAATATCTTTGAGTTCCTAGAATTTACAAAAACAGGTGTGCCTGCTTTTCTTCCACATTTGTCCATATGTACACACACAGACACACATACATCTGAACTATACCAAACAGGACTCCAGGAGTAATATTTTAGTTAGGATTTTTTTATGGTTTTTTGTTGTTGTTGGTTTTGTTTTTGTTTTTGTTTTTGTGGGGTTTTTTTGTTTGTTTGTTTGTTTTTTCTGGAGCCTGAACTCTCACAAATGATGCAATAAAAAATATTTGTTTCAAAAAAATCTATTTTGAAATAGAAAAGTGTGAGATGTGTTAAGAAATGGAAGAAATTCTTTCTATTGCGGGCACATTATCAGAATTAAGAGACATATTCAGTCCCTTTCCAGAAGAAATAGCATTTTTAAGAAAAGTCTTGACTGTTGCTGTAGAGACATAGAGTAGAGTAATGACAAAGGTGATTCTTTTTCATTGCTATAGACACTGATTCACTTTAGTCCCAAAAATCTGTTAAAATAATGAAATATTGATGAATGTGTTGAAATATTGTCAAAAGGAATGAAATTGTATAAAATCTTAAAGGACAGGAATGCAATTTAGATTAAAAAAATATTCTTGATGTCTGCAATGTAGGAAGGAGACCATTCTTGTAAAGGCAAAAAAAAAGAAAAGATATACAACTATACAACTAAAGATTATCCCAATTTTAGTGGTTAGAGCAGTCATCCTGGAAATTAAATGTTTGTGATCCATTCTCCTACATATGGACATTTTCCCAATGAATTTAAGAAAAATAAGGTGCTTGGAGAGGGATGTCAGAAGATGGCTTTTGAAACCAGAATGTGTGTGCTTTTCCTCATTAAAATTTCTGTTTCAAGTCTTGATGTTCAGGGTGGTAACTCGTATAAGAGCAGCCTTTTATATAATGCAAAAATTATCACAAGGACCTGGATAAGTTAGATAACGAAATTTTACTTTTTTTTTTTTTTTTTTTTTTTTTTTTTTTTTTTTTAGG
>VWYP01012434.1:0-10370 GCA_013400435.1 Pycnonotus jocosus | reverse complement strand
TCTGAGAGACAATTTCTATTCTCAGTCTACACTGTACAGTAGAAAATCTTTCTAAACTACATAAAACATTTTCTCCGTAATTAAATCTCATTCTTAAACCACATGTTATTAGTAATGTATTGTGCCTTTTCCTAATTGTTTTATGTAAGATTTTACCCTGCATTCATTGTTTTTTGAGAGTTTTTTGGGGTTTTTTACAGGTCTTTTTTCCTCACACTCCTCTGATTTTTCTTGAGGAACAGATTATTTCAGCTTTATTGTATTTAAAAATTCATTTTTCTTTTACATTGGGTTCAATTCTTTGGTCACTTTTAGTTCACTCTACATGACTTTATCTTTCTAAATAATAAGGTTGTATCCCAAAGGGTGTGAAATTTGGATTATTTCATTTTAGTAGTTCCTACTCTCAGTACTCTTGTATATTTTGAATTAGATATTACATGTAGAATTTAAAAAATCTTATTACAGGTTGTAATTTCCTTACCATGTTCTACATAAGCTTCAAGATTGAGGAAAGCAGAGAGAACTTGGATCTTTAGGAGAGATATTCAAGCAATGTTTTCTGAGGGTCACAAGTGCAGTCATGCCCTTCACTCCTAAGAGGAAAGAAACAATATTCTTTATTGTTATAACAAAACACAATAGTAAATGCAATGGTGGTATAATGAGATTTGGTGGTAAGTTACACAAGTATTTAGTGCACAGAGGACAAGGTGAGACAAAACTGTGAGACAGATCCTCCTGTTGAGTTCTGAGGTTCAGAAAGGACCCCCTTACAGTCTAAACCTCTTCTCAGGGTGCAGCTGGATTCACTCCAAGTCCTAGACTTGCAATGTTGGGGTTTTTCTGGTTGGGTTTTTGGTTTTGTTTTGGTTTGGTTTTGTTTGTTTGGTTGGTTGGTTGGTTTTTTGTTTTGTTTTGTTTTGTTTTGTTTTGTTTTGGGGTTGTTTTTTTTTTTTTGTGTAAAGGATGATATATACACAATCTGTCCTTTACATCATTTAGCAAAGATTACAGAATTTCAGCTTGCTTATTCCCAATACACTTACTGAGTATCTGATACAATAAGGAATCTGTCACACTGGGGGAACAACCTTGAGAGGTGTCCCTGCTCCGGAGGAGATCCTGGCATGCAGCCCACAGCCAGGATGAAGGAGAGTTAAACAGGCCCTGGGCTCTAAGTATATATGGAGAGAGATGATTGTCTAATATTTGCATTCAAGCCATATTTTATTTGGCCCATGCTCCCATTAGCCCTTGGCTGTTGTATTTCCCATCTCCCCAGAAGCCACTTGAAGAGGGCTGGGGTTGTCATGAGGAGTCACATCCATGAGGACTGCCATCACTTGACACAGGCAGTTATCACTTGATAACACAGAGTTATGGGAAACAAAGGTCTGGCAGAGGGACAGGGGGCACATCACACTCAACAGGTGCAGACTGTGTGGTACAAAGTCTTTCCAGACTCTGAATCTGTGCACCAAAGGTGAGACCAGGACATGCAAAGTAAGAACAGTTGAAGCCTATTTAATAGTTACTGTAATCCTTTGATTCACAAAAGCTACTGTCACAGCACGACTGCTGAAGAAATAAAGCAAAATTCATTTCACAAGTCATTTCAAAGAAAGAATAAAGAGTCATATTTTTACTTAGTTTCTGCACTTCTAAATGAAAAAGAAAAATCTGTATTACAAGGAAGGAAAAAAACCCTCAATTTCTTCAGACCTAAAAGGCAAGTATTAAAATTAAAGTATGCAAAACAATAGTATTTTTTCTACTAAAATAAATCCAAAACATATTTTAGTTAAATATGAAAACATTTTTTTTCTGTAGTACTCAACCTCACTAATTTTCCCATGGAGCTGTAATATTTCATGTAATGTAGATGTATTTTGTTATATCATTGATGTCTTAATAAAATTCTCAACAGGAACAAAAAAAAAACCAACCCAAACAAACAAGCAAAAAAATCCAACCAACCAAAGAAACAAAAAAAAAAAAAAACCAAAAGAAAACAAAACCCCAAACCCCAAGGTAGAAAGAAACTATTTTCCTAAACGTTTGCATCTTTCCTGTGGGATAAGGGCTGAAGAGAAATGTAGGAATGTGAGAGAGAGGTTTATTGGTTCCTTCTCTTCTCAGTCTTGAGCCTGAAAGCAGAGAACATCATGTCTTGATGATTCTACATTTGAACTCTTGTGATTTTTGTTTTGTTTTTATCTTGAAATTCTCAGTCAGTTTTGGAAAAAGGGTTATAGAAAGGTTTGCTTTGTCTTCTCCCTTTCTGGAGCTGGACACACTGTCTTCATCTTCACCCAAAGACTCTGTACATTATCTTTTATATAAATCTAAGCATTCTTAAAAATGAGCTGAATTTTTTTTTTCCCTTTTATTCCTGGTATTTTGCCCTCTAAACTCCTCAAAATCACCCCCAGGAGCACAAAAGGGACCAAAGGGAGTAACACATTTTTCTAAAATATCATTTTAGAAAATGATTTTGGCCTATAAGTATCAGTTTTGGAACCAAGACCAATCAATAAATAATCTTTATTTTAACATGTTGCTACATTTTAACTGGAAATTATTTTTACGTGCTTGAAATGAAGCTTTCAGTGTTCACACCGAAGGGAGTTTAAAAACAGCAAGCCTATATCTTTTCAGAACTCTGAAACCATGTATCAAATGGCATAGGAATGTATATGAAAGGCAAATTAAAGACTCATTTCCTGATTTTTAAATTTAACGAGGAAACTACTTCAGCAAGAAAAAAACTAGAGCTACATTAATAAAATATGAAGGAGGAAAGCAAGGTGGAAATATTAAAACTTTTTTTCTGATACATGCTTGAAAAATAAGTGATTTTAATGATCTTACAGTCTTACAGTCATTCTGGCTGCTTATTCTACAGAAGAATATACAGCAAAATTTAGAAGTAAATTCCAGTTTTGAGTGTACTGAGGGACCTCAAATATATGATATATCTCAGTTCATTGTCATTATTTCAGGTCTCCATTGGCAAAGCTCACATGGACTGATGACTCTGCTACTATTGCAGGTAAATGTCTATTGTTATTTGAGAAAGGGGCTTCTACACAGGTACCTACTACTCTCATAAAACTAAAAATATGAAAAGCAGTGAGAGAGAAAGAAAGGAATTTTTCTAAATCTGACCAATCTATTCCTAATTCATTGTGGTATATTTCTGGACTAGTTAATCTATACATAATGCTCCAGGAGAAAAAAAAAAAGAGAGTGGTTAGTATGATATCCATGCATTTACTGATCTCAGAATAAGACACAGAAGGTTTTATGAGATTCCTGGAAACAACATTCATCAAAGCCAATTAAGAATAAAGATGTCATTGCTGGTTCAGGTAGTCCATAGTAGCATATTACATGGTGGTAGGGGAGAGAAGAAGAAGGGAGCACCTCTGTTTGCTTATCATCTTCATATTTTTCTCCAGGCCATGTGTTAGGTGTTACTGGCAGCTATTGGGCCAAGTGGACCTTTAATCTGACCTGTTACAGCCATCCTTACGTTCCTATGCCTTGAGAAGCCTATTAAGAAGGAAAAGATACCAGAAGCCAGGAAGGTGCTAATTAATATTTATAATTAAAAAGTTTGAGAAAGGGATGTAAAGAAGTGATATAAACCTCAAAAGCTTCATGGTAGAGCCCTGGATGATGATGCAATATTTCATTGTAAATAAATATAACATCTAGTAGGAAGAAAAGGAGGGATGTTCTGTATAGCAAAAATTAGAGCCTTTAGTCAATCTCTTATGCAACATCAGAATAAGTGGAAAAAAAGGAGAAAAAAGTGTCCATTAGAAAATAAAAGAAAAAAAGGGGAAAAAAAGAAAAATAAAGTGGTAATTGTAAGTTAAGACTGAAATACCTTCAAAGATATTACAAATGACTGTGATTTGGGGGCCTAATCCTAACAAGGTATTTAATTGTTTTCTTTGTTTTGTAACTTCATCCCAATGCTGAATAAGGTGACTGATGATCTAGAGATTCAGCATTTATCTTCTACTGCTATGACCAGTAAAATCAAACATACTGAGATGCTCTAGTTGGGACATTTCCTGACTAATTGGCGTAATTTCTACTTATGGTTCTGCATCAGAGTTAGGGCCATGCGATTCTGAAAGGGACAAAAAAAAGAAGAAATGTTTTATTTATACAAATGATAACTCCATATAATTAACCAAAATTTTTTTGAAGGACAAATCAGAGTTCAGTATTCATAATGGAAATTACTTAAGAGAGGGTGAAAAGGGAAAACAAAACAAAGGAATGTTGATGGCCAAGAATCTCCCAACTAAGTTGCTTTCTTTTTCCTTTTTTCACTTAGTTCACTTTTAGAAGTTAGACTTCAAAATTTAGTTTAAAGGCTTATTTACTTCTTTTTTAGCATTGATTACTCCAACTTCATTGTTCCTAATTTTTCCTTGGTTCATAAATTGAAGTTTAATAAAATTCTGTGCTTGTTAAGCATTTGTTGTTGACCATATTGCCATCCACTTAATTGTAAGGAAATGTAAAGAGACAGGTATACCAGAAGATTTTATTAAGGTATCAAAAACCAGCAAGCTATCTGCACAAGCCAATTAAATGGCACTGCGTGTCCCCAAAGTAGAAAGCACACAGTGTTACACATAAGCTGATATTTTATTCAGCAAATAAATCACCCCTTACACAACACACTCCATAAACCTAATCAAGCCAAATATACTCCATATGGATTAGCAGTCCCTTCACCCCAGGTGTATTAAAAAGCATGTGGAAAGCTGCTTTAGCACTCTATAAGCTAACGCTGAAAGATGTTCCTTGGTACTTCACAATCCAATAAACTGTGTGTGCGTGAGTAATCCGTCACTTGTTGAAACTACAATATGTGTAATGTGTTCAAGCATCTCTTACTTTCCAGGCCTCCCTTGACCATGGATTCATGTGATTTCACAGAACACTTGCCATCTATATGAATTGGTAAAGAGGTCTATGAATGTGTAAGAAACTCTGGTGGATCAAATACTTCAACTTTATAGACCACTGAAGAACACAAGTATATTCCATTTCACACATATAAAGCTGACAAAAAACACAGTTTCTGTTACTCAGGATATAGTTTTTAATTCAGCTTTTGCCCATGAAGTATTATTTTATATCCAGAATCCTGTTTGTGTAAACTAAAGCCAAACAGATTTAAGGTGCCCACATGCACAGGATCCAGAGAGTCATCAGGAGTTCAGGCTGAGTCCTGCCCTGTTGTGGGCTTGGGAAAGCTCTTGAAACACGAGGTGCTTTGAAGGATATACGTTGGATATAAAAAGCTAGCATTTTCTTTATTGGGCTGTTGCTTTCAAGTGTTTTGTCGTGTCTTATTATAACAAAAGTTATTTTGGATGCAACTCCAAATTCAGCTGTCCAAATAAGCACTCCACCATCACTCTGCAGCTGGAGAGAGGAGAAAACAGTTCTCACTGGAGTCTTTTATATATTTTTATTCTATATTAGACAAGGAGAGGAAGGGTTCTTCTGTATAAAGAGGAAAAGTAATTGCTGCTGTACAATTCTGAAAAAAAAAGGACCAAGCAGAACATGTGTACTACCTCTCAGAGCATTGTGATGATGTGAGGTGTATTGTCAGCATTTTTCACATTATCATAAAATAAACAAAAAGGTTCTACTGCTCTTTCAAATGAAGGAAGATGGATTAACATCAGAGGCAGGATGGTGCAAGCAGATTATGGTTAACACGATGGCTCTAGCCCAGCTTGGAAATCTCACTCCCTGCAAGATGAAACTGTCAGGATTCTGAAAACCCCAAGGACCCTGACTGTACTACCCTGCCCTCCCACCACCCTGCCCACTTCAGCCCTGTCCCTGCCACAGTCACAGTGTGCAATGTTGGCCCCCAGCTCCTCCCAGCCCTGTCCTGCCTGACCGGTCATGGGCCCCACTGAGCCCATCTTCATCCCCAGGGAGATGGCCAATGCCCAGGGCTGTGGTTGCCTCTGGCACACTACTGGCAGCCTTTCTGTTGGCTGGAGTAATGGAGCAAATCCTGGCTGCCAGGCCCTGCCATTACGGGGAGACCCTGACCCTCCCAGGGAGCCCCAGCCCACAAGGATTCACTGTCTCTCTGTTGTCCCTGTCAAAAATATCATTCCTCGCATACTCCACAATGACAAGTACAAATTCTCAGCAGGCCATGGCAGTCCTCCAGCACTGCCAGGCAGAGTTAATTTTCCAGAGTCAGAATTATTATCACATGTTTGTGACAATGAGAGGTGGCCAGTTTCTACTGAAGGAGTGTAGCTTCTTCAATCTGGTGTGCTGGCATCCCACTCACATTGGAGGCGTGAGGGTTGAGGAAACCAAGAGTGCATGGAAGTATCAGCTCATGCAGAAGTTCTGGAGCATTGCTTGTCATTGCAATTTTTGGAAATAATATGATTGCATATTAATTATTCTGTTTCAGAAACCCAGGAGGTTTTGCCATATAAATTAGTTTGATATACATCTTTACTTGCATTATCCTTTGATATTGTAATGACCAGAGAGCCTTCTTTTGCAAAGGTCCACAGACCTCCTCCTGCTCCCTTAGCAGCAATGATGTAGTTCAATGTATCTGACTACTTCCATAAACAGAAAAGTGAACCACAACATTGCCTAGGCAAGCCTCCTGCACTGGCAGGAGCTGAATATTGAATCTGAGAATCTTTGCTAAGTGCTCTTTGTTTTGTGTGACATTAAGGAGGCCAATTTGCCTCCCTATATCCTTGCTTCAGGGCTTGAATACCAATAAGGTCAGTGCAGGCACAGGTCAGCCACACTTGGAAGGTCTAACAGGTAATTTTCTTGCTGTGATTTGATGGGCTGAACTCCAGAGCTAAAAGCTCCTTAATGGTACAGAAAATTACTGCCCTCACCAACGTTTCTCCAGCCAGATTGCTGCCTTTTACAGAACATCCTGCTGCAATGCCAAGTACTTGCCAAATGCCCCAGCAGTGGAAACAAAAGAGCTTCAGGATACCATTTCAGGTACTGCCTCTCTGTGTTTCCAAGACTCAGATCTTCCATGTATTTTGCACAAAAATCTATCTGGCAGACTACAGAACCTCCCAGAGCCAGAAGCAGGTAAAGTCAATGTAACAGTCAGTAAAAGACTTATGCTCTTGCATTTTTTTATTAGATTCTCCTATGCCTTGTTTTCTCCTATTTTTTTAAATAATATTGACTGAAGCAGGTGATCCATTAATGGTTGTAGTCATTTATTTAAATGCAATGCCAAGAGGATGCAGAGCACACAAGGCAGCAGAAGATCACTAGACTAGCAGCTTTTGCAAATCATTCTATCTAGAGTAATAAATGGGCTTTGTTTCTTCCAGCCTTTAAAGATCGCAGTTTTTGGCTTCACACAGAAAAAAAACCTGGTCCTTCAGTTTGTGAATAACTACCATCCTTGCACAGAGAGCAGCCAGAACCTACTGGAACATGGAGTTTTACAGCAGGATTTACTTGTGCGCTTTGGCAATCACAGAAAAGAGCTGCTGGGATTAAAGCTATGAATACAGAAGTAGCAGATGTGAAGAAAATAGCATGTAAATGTATGATGGGTCAAGATGTAAGAACATGCTGCAAGCAATGAAAAGATGCTGTAGGAGAAGAGAAATAGTTTACCTCTGCATATATTACACACACCGTGGTGAATTAATCATTCTGTGAGAGAAGTGATGCTCAAGGAAACTTGCTTGGCTCTGAAATTTGGATTCCATTTTGGCACAGCACTTTGATATGAATATTTGCAAGGTAATTTATATGGACAAGATTGAGTGACTTTCACATTTAAAAAAGGCAAAAAAAAAAAAAAAAAGCACCTGTTAGGTACAGGTTTTACTATCTGAAAACATGAACAGGAATCAAAAGAATGCACAATGCATGTTTTTCAGGTTGTAGCTAGTTTGGGTACCTCAAATGTAACTTGATAAACAAGCAATGGTCATGCTACTTTAGTCACTGAAAGATAATTAACTTTGCTAAAGTGTGTGTGCTTCTGGGTTAATGATGTATTCAACATCATAGCTAAAGACAGCTCTTGCCCAGCTGCTTGGTGTTCAAAACACTCGAATGGCTGAACATGCTCAGTGTAATCTATTTCTAGTAGTTTGCAGTCTGAGTTGAGCACTACAAATGCTGAGCTTTCTTAAACTGCTCAGCCTCCTGGATGAAAAATTGCTGTCCTCTTTGCTCTCTGTGCCATCTCTTCCCCATCTTTAAAAAGGGAACAACTGTCCTGTAGCTAGAAATAAAAGTCTCTGTTCTATTTTGTTATTAACAGAAATTAGCAGCACCCTTGAAGAAGTTAAATACTTCTTGAAGCTACAGAGTCAATACTTTATTTTTCCATGACTTGTCAGTACACTCTTTCTTATATCGCTATATAGAAGCTGCTTTAAAAGTTGCAAATTTAAGTGTTGCTTTAGCTTACCCAATCCAACACCCTTTTCAGAGTGAAATGACAATGCCATTAATGAATGGTTTGCAGCTCAGTGCTAATGCTTAATGTGACATCTTTCTAGTTTTTATTAACTCTCTGAAGACTGTATGTAAAAAAAGAATTGGTTTTACTAGTAAAAATGCAAAAGAGATATTCTTTTTAGATGCATATTTATATATTTTAGCTTCTCAAATTAGAAGTCTGTCAGAACATATTTTTTCCTAGAGCACAAAACAAAGTAATACAAAAATATATAGGAATTAGATACAAATAGCATATAATTTATTTATGACTGAATTATTGAATGTGAAGACCAGCCAAACAGCAACACAGACCAAAGAAAGATTCCAAAAACTATGCCTTGTAGAAATGAAAACTTGGATGGGGAAACAAGGAATGTGATTGCAACTAAATAGTGGACAAACAGTAGCCACTTACTCCATTGATCTACAACTTATATTCTCCCTTTACCTGGAGTTTATACTTACTAAATTCACTGAGAAAACCATCCTCACCTGAGTTTGATGTCTGACATTTGCAGTGTTGTACAGTATTTGAAAGTCAATTATCAGCATATATTTCTCCTGTTTGGTCTTGATGAAAAAGGCATGTTAGCCTCCAAACAATATCTCATGCAAAGTGATATCTGCTTGGTGGAACACTGAGGTTGTTCAATGCCTTTTCTATACACAGACCTTGATCTCAAACACTGCGTGCGCTGCTTCTTCTGTCATCAACAGTTTTGCTGCAATATCATCATCAGTTTAATTGGAGATTTCCAAATTTGCAACAGTGTGACTTTGCAATAGGGTGAAATTCAATTAGAAGTAAGCTGGAAGTTCATCACTAAATTAATGATATTTATTGAAAATTCATTAATTATCCTTGAGCTGATGCACTACAAAGACCTTTCTTGTTTAATCACTTCCAAATCTGCAGCTTTGATCAAATTGCCACCTGCACAGTTATGAAACATAGGAGAGGCTTCTGTAGTACAGATGGATTGAATGGATTGCAGCATGATTTTCACATGTCCATCAGCTGTGATAAGAATACAAGAAAAGGGCTTGTAGAATCCAGACCAATAATCCAGGGGAAAATGTTGAGGAGAGAGATAAAATATCAATGTATGGTGGATCATCCTGAGAAAATATGCTGTTTTCAAGAAAACAAGGCAAAAAAAGATTCCCTGGGGCAAAAAATAAAACAATAAACTAAATGAAATTAACAACAACAACAAAGAAAACCCACTGCTATTATATCTTAAAACTACACAGACATGTGGATAGCTTAATTATGGGAAACAGACCAAGATCAAAGGTTTGTTTAAAATGTACTGGATGAGATGAGTTGTCATGCAGCAAAAGGAGATCAAGCTTGGAATTTGAAAGCAAAAGACAATTAAAATGATAAAATTATACAATTTTTTAAAAAATAATCTTTTAGTAGCTGTGCTATGTAAAACAATCATCAGCAGTTCATGTTTTTGAGCTAACTCTTAAAAAGGAATTAAGGAGAAGGTCTTACTAAGTTATCTGCCCAGAACTTTCACATCTGACTTCCTTATTGCAGAAGAGCATAGTGATTGACCAGCATTAGGAGTTACACTGAAAATACTATAGCTTGCAGAAATCTATGTTTTAGATGTCTACAAGTGTACCAGCCCAGGTAAAGGGAAACACTCTTGTACATATTTATTTATACTAAGCTCATATGTAAAATTAGTTGCATTCAGATTAAGATTTTTTACTTGCATAACCATTTTGGTAACAATAAGCTAATTTTATATTACTTTTATATGAATTGTTTTTGTATTTTATTTATACTATGAAACTAATATATCTCTATTTATCATAAATATAGA
>VWYP01012425.1:7271-22309 GCA_013400435.1 Pycnonotus jocosus | reverse complement strand
CGCCGCTCGCTGGTTGCCGGCGGTGCCCCTGGCTGGCCCTCGGTCCCCTCCTCCCCGGCCACATCCAGGTCTCCCCGGCCACATCCAGGCTCCCCGGCCGCATCCAGCCCCCTCCCCGGACACAGCCGGTGCCCCCCGACCGCCTCCCGCACTCGCTGAAGGACTTTGGGAGCAGCCCTTTGCGGTGCTTTAGCGCACCGAGAGTTGAAAAATGCCACGCTGGGGGCTCTTAGCGGAGCTGAAGTTCAAGGAGCGCGGGGAGGGGGGCACTCGGTGCGGCTCCAGGCGGTGCGGATCCCCCGGGAGCGGTGCCGGGGTGCGGAGCGGGCGGCGGGCAGGGATGCTCTCAGGGATGCTCTCAGGGATGCTCTCAGGGATGCTCGCAGGGATGCTCGCAGGGATGCTGGCAGGGATGCTCGCAGGGATGCTCGCAGGGACGCGGGTGTTGCTGCGCTCGCAGCCTGCGTGCCGCGCTCGGAGGAGGCGAGGAAAAGCCTCTTTAAACTCGTGTTTCGCTCAGGCTTTGGATGGGGGAGAAAAGGTTCATTGTTCTGGAGGGCGTTCGTGCGGAGTTGTGCTGGGGAGCCATCGGCGGGGGGATCGCCGAGGTGCTCGCTGTGTGCGCAGACGTGCGGGGCTGATGCTGACGGGCTCCTCCGATGAACCGGCAGCGCCGAGCCCGGGCAGTGTGCGGGGAAAACTCCGCGCACAAACCTCTTCTAGGCCCAACTTTATTCCGGCTGATTTATGCCCAAACTCCGGCTTAGCTGCGGCTCGGGCCGGGGCTCTGCGTAGGTGCGAGATGCTGCGAGCGCTGCTCGGCTCTCCATCCCTGGGGCTGGATCCTTTCGCTTGAAGGGATCCAGACCCCGCCGTTGTGGCCCTGGGAGGGTTAATCGGACCCCCGAGGGGCTGGCTTTGTCCCCACACGCGTGTCCTTGGTGGGGAGGAGCTGCTGGCCGGAGGATCCAGCGCCGTGCCCGCCTCCCCGGGGACCCGGACGAGCGAGGGATGCTGAGGGACAGCTCAGCTCGCTCTGCCACCGCATCCCGACCGCTCTGACGGGGCTCCAGCAGCTCCCAGACCACGGGGGATCCCCCCCAGGAGGAGCCAGCCCTTTTGTCTCGGGAGGCAAGGCAGCCTTTCCTCGGGGCAGCCACATCCCGGCTGGATGTGAGCGCTGCGGGCAGCCGGGAGCGGAGCCCTCCCCGCATCCCTGGGGGAGTCCAGGGCATCGGAGAGAGCCTGGAGCATCCCCCTGGAGTCTGAGAGAACCGGCAGCTCCTGGGAGCTCAGCCCTGTGTGCCCGCAGGTAGGAGGGGGCTGTGGGCATCCCTGTCGTGCTTTGCTCCGCTCTTATCTCACAGAAGGGGAGAAACGCTCCGCAGCGAGGCTCCCACCGCGCCGAGGCGTGTTTAAAGTGTCTCCATGCGAGCCTGCTCCGGTATTGATGTGTCTGGAGCTGGGGATCTGAAGGGAACCGTCTGCCTGGGGAAATCGATGGTGCGAGGCTGAACCTTCCCCGCTCGGTTTCCATCGCAGGGCTGGGCCTGACGGGCAGGGACAGAAGTTGGGAAAGTTGCTATGTGGCTCTCAGGGGTTGCCAGGTGGTGCCTTCCCCTGCACCTGGCAGGAATTAACACCCTGGGTTGAGACATCTGGAATTTTGGGGAGGAGGGAGCTGCTGGCAGGCTGTGCTGAGCAGAGAGTGGCAGCGAAGGGAAGGAGGATGATCTTTATTTTAAATTTCCTTTCAAGGCCATTTCTCTTAGACCCTCTGTGATCTGCCTCCTGTGTGGTGAGAACACCTCAAAATGAAGAGCTTTAGCCCAAAATCTTGGCATAAAGACATGAATAGCTCCTTGAAAAGATTGGTTCTGAGTGGCTGCTTTGGAGCAGCTGCCTGCAGCTTCCAGAGGCACAGAGATGCTGCTGCTGCTGCTGCTGCAGCTGCAAGTTTCTTGCTGGAGGTTTCTTTTGCAAGCTGTGCAAGGAAAATCAGCCAAGGAGTCATGTGGGCTGGCAAAGGTCTGGGTACCTCGGTGCCAAGGAGCACTCAGCAATCTGGGGTGAGTGGGGCAGGATTTGAGGGAGCTGGGGCAGGATTTGGGGGGTCTAGAGCAGGATTTGAGGGATCNCTGGGGCAGGATTTGAGGGGTCTGGAGCAGGATTTGAGGGGTTTGGGGCAGGATTTGAGGCGTCTGGGCTTCTGAGCGCTCCTCAAAGGAGCAGTGAGGCAAGGCAGGGGCAGTGCTGCCTCCAAACTGTGCTGAAATGTGCCAGGAAATCTCCTCTCCTGTGTTTGTGTGTGCTCACATCGATGAATCTCCCTGATGGAAAAGCAGGGAGTGAACTCCAGACTCACCCAGGAGCTGGGAGGATCCTCAGCTGAATCCTGGCTGGTTGCATGGAGAATTCTGGTGGGAAAGTGCCTGCCTGTGGTGTGGGATCTCTGTGTTCCCTGTGGGATCTCTGTGTTCCCTGTGGGATCAGAATCCAGCTCCTCCTGGAGGATCCTGCTGGTTTTCCATGAGAAACAGGGCCAGGGCAAAGGCTGGGCTGGAGGAGCCGGGTGTTTTCACTGGGTGGGTGGAAGGGAAAGCCTTTGGGATCAGCAGAGGGAACAGGAAAAGCAGGGGAGAGGTGAAGGAGCAGATTCATCCTTAGGGTCATCCATGGCAGGGCCAGACAGGCAGAGGAGGACGCTCTCCTCCAAGAAATTTCATTTTTTTGACGGCGATTTCAGCTTTATTCTGGTTTTGCTCAGCACTCAGCTTGTGCAGACAGTCGATGTCCTGCCCTTTTTAAAGGCTTGCTGATGTTCCCGAGGTGCTGTTATTGATTTTCAGTGACTTTGGGGAGAGATCTCCGTGGGCAGCGCTCCTTGGGGTCAGATTTTATTTATTTTTCATGCTTCTAGGCAGGCAGAAGGCAAGACAGAAGTTTTGCAAGCCTCCTCAGAAATGCTTTTTGTTCTGGGGCAAGAGGTTTCGGAGGCAGCACATGAAAGGAGAGGAATCTGTTAAAACAAGGCACCTCTTGGTGTGTGTGAACAGGAGGAACAGCAAAATTGTGGCTGAGCAGGAGGAGAACAGCTTGGAGGGTGTTGCTGACACCTGAGGGAGGAATCAGTGGGGTATCAGCAGCTCCAGGAGGGAAAAAAAATAAAAAAATTGTCCAGAAAGGAGATTGTGGGATTGCTGGAGCTGTGCCTGTGCACAGGAGAGTGAAAACTCCACTTTGTCACCTCAGAGCAGCCACTAACGCTGTGCTGGGGTCCCTGACAGGAAAAATGGGGGACTTGGAGAGATAAAAGGAGGTGTGGAACCCGTGAGGAGGTCATGGAGCAGTTTTGAGGATCCCATTTATGGAATGCAGTTTGCCAGGACAGGTTGTGGTGGTACCACACAGGGATTTTTGTATTTCTCCTGGTGCCTCTGCAAGGTTTGCTTTGCTGATGGATGTGGGACATGGTTGTGATGGAAGAGGAGGAAAATGCAGATTGGAGAACCCCAGAGTGGTTTGGGATGGAAGAGAACTTAGAGCTCATCTCATTCCATGGACGCCTTGCAGAGGATAAACCAGGATCATTTCCAGGCTGGGCAGGACAGAGCTGGCACTGCCCAACTGGGGGGCAATTAGCAGTGATTGGATTGTCCAGAGAGGGAAAAAATGGACCCAAGGTGCTCCAGATCAGGAGCTCTGAGGGCAATGAGGTGTACACATAAAGGAGAGGATGCCTCTTCCTTCTTCTTCTCCTCCTCTTCCTCCTCTCCCTGGCCATTTCCAAGGCTGAGGGCTCTGATGGATGCAGAGGGAATTTTTGCCACGCTCTGCCTGTGCAGAAACCAAACCTGAGGAACAGCTGGTCTATCAGGCAAGTGAAGTTTATATATTTTTTTTTTCTTCTGTGCTTGCTGAGAGGGCCTAATTATCCCTCAAATACTTGGCTGGTCTGTCCCTGGGGGTCAAATCACCACAGTTTATCTGCAGAGGATTGGCTGCCCAGTAGGGAAGCCTTCCATCCTAAGGCTGAGGAAATAAGAGTTCAACATCCTCCAACGGGCCTCATTTATTTGGATGTTTCATTAAATCCACCCCAAAGAGACTATTTTAGGAAATAAATAGCAGAATGTGGGCAATAAATAGCTGTGGGATAAGGGGCAGAGTTCAGTGCTGCCTTTCCTAGTTAAGCTGCAGAAAATAGAAGTGTAATGGCCGAGTGCTGATGGGAGTGTGGATCTGTGATTATGTGAGGGTTCCTCACACTGAGGCTGGGTTTATTTGTTATCCTTAATGATTTGGAGGTGGAAATGGATCAGAGCTGGGGTAGGGAGAGTGAACATGCCAACAGGAAGGGGTTGCTTTTGCAAGATTGAAGAGGGGAAGCTGCTGGGCTGGAGCGTGCTGGTTCGGCCACTGCAGCAGCAGTTGGTGTAACTCAGATTTGAGCGTGTGAAAAAAAGGGAAAACCTGAGTGAATCCTTCCCTAATTACAAATCCTGGTTGATTCTGTGGCATTCCAGCAGGAGAACGTGCAGGGACATGAGGTGTTGGTGTGGTTTGTGTGCAGCTGAGGAGGTGCTGGGGCTGTGTGGATGGGCTGCAGGTGCTGGGGGGCCCCAGGAGATGCTCTGCTGGGGCAAACAGGGCTCTCCCCAACCCTGTGTGGCTCAGAGAGGGCTCTGCAGTGACAGCTCCTCTTCCCAAAGCCTCTCAGCTCAGGGATTTGCTGCTGCTGGAGCAGGGGCTCTGGGTGTCTGGGCAGTGCCAGCATCCCGCTGGATTTGCTGCCTTGGAATCGACCAAGGGGAACTTTGCTGAGTGCTGGCCTCTGGTGGGGCCATCCCCTGCATTGTCCCAGTGGGTGGATGATGGGTCAGGGATGAAGGAGCTGAGATCAGCTGTCCATCCCCAGGCTGATTTCCCACCCCAGGTCCGTGGTGCCTCCATCCCGGAGCCTTGGGGTTGTTCCATGTTTGAAGCTCAGCCTTTGAAGGGTCTGTGCTGTCTCAGGGCTGGGAGGGGGATTGGGGAGCCCAGAGGGTTCTGTTGCTGCAGGATTGCCTCTCCCTGAGCCAGCTCTGATCCCCAGAACAATATTTATTCCTGGTACCCCTCGCACGTGAGCAGCTCTGTAACAAAATCCTCACACGGTTCCTCACCTGCTGAGCCATCGCGGGATTCTCATCTCTGCTGAGACCTCCTGCCTTCAAAGCCTGCAGAATTTATTTGCATCCTTCATGAGGGAGACAGCTAGGCACAGCATTTTGTAGGTTTTTATTGTTGGGTTTTTTTTCTGTTCCTCTCCCCCCTCCTCTGCTTCCCCACTGGCTTTTTTCAGTTTGTTTATTTGGTGAGCTCAGCATCAGCACAATGATGTGGAAATAAAGCAAAGGAGCTTCCTCTTGGCCTCCCTGCATCTGCACAAATGGGAGACATAGATCATGCTGGCAATCCCCAGCCAGGCTCCACTTAATGGAAATTCTCCTGTGACCTTACAAACCCTTCTTTGCCAGGGTTTCTTTATAATGAGTCTGCAAAAAAATCCGTGCAGGGCACAAACAAGTTATCCCAGGTCTCAGACCCGTGAGCTCCAAGTCATGATAATGACACTAATTTCCCACCCACTCAGGCGTGTGCTGGGCTCCTTAAAGAGTTTGCTATTTTTAAAGAAAAAAAAGCCATTTTTTCACCTTCTTGGGGACTGTTAGGATGGGTGTGGTGGGGAGGTGGGGGACAGCTGTCCCTGAGCTGTGTGTGACACCAGATCCCCCTGGGAACATCCCTGGGTCCTTGCTGCCAGCTCAGCTCAGGGATTTGCGTTCATGACATGAAACTGCTGGTTCAGGATACAAAACTCAGCTGCTTCAGCAGAAAATCAGGGTTTTTTTGCCTCTACACCCTCTCCTCACCTTCCTACAGCTGAGTCTGATATCAGAGCTCATCCGTGCCCCCTGAGGAGGGGATGGATTCCTGAAAGCCCCATGTTCAGCCTTGACCTTTGTGTAAAGTTCCTGCTGCAAACCACAGAGTTTTCAGTTCGGTGGCAGGGGCTGATGTGGTCTTTTTTTTCTGAAGGAACACGCCGTGTTTTGATGTTTGGAGGGTTGTTTGATGGCTCTGTGTCCCTGCTCAGAGGCACAGGGACTGCAGGGCTGGAGGCTGTGGTGGGATTCAGGCAGGGCAGGTTTCTCTTTGCTGTGATGGAGCAGCAAAATTGCTGCTGTGTCTGGGAGAATCGCTCCCAACCCACCTTGGTTTGGGTGAAGTGGGCTGCAAACTCAGTCCTTTGCTGACCTGCAAACTCTTACATGTGCCCAAACTGCTTTTTCCCACCCCAAAAAGGAGATTAATCAAAGAACCTGTCCCTCCAGCCACACTGGTTGTTTGCCCTCGCTGTTTTCTTGTTTGCTCCCTGCTTATTTCCCGTTTCTTGCTGCAGCTCCTGGCTGCAGGTGAGGGCTGTGTGTGCAGCTCTGAGTGTCACATCTCTCTTTCCAACCTGAGAAGGGTTTGGGGCAGAGCCTGAGCTGACGCTCACCGAGCATCTGCTCCTCCCCAGGTCCCATTCATCACTGTCTCACACTCTGCATTATTGTTCACACCGAGGGAAAGCGGGTGTGAAGCTGGAATAATAATGTTTCACACTCGCTTTGCAGTGGGTTTGATACCCAACAGCATTTGAACCCACCACAAAAGACCTCCAGCGATGGAGGGGTTGGGAGCTGGAAGCAAATAACGAGTTAATTACAGCTGACAAATAACGAGTTAATTACCTTCGGTGAGGAAATGACCGCTGTGCTCTGTATTACATCCATGATAAACTGAAAATCAAGATGGGATTTTAAAATTCTGGTTTGACAGGTTGGAAGGAATCCACAGGTGAGGGCAAAGCTCAGTGTGGTGGTTTCCTCAACTCCAACTTTGTTCTTTCACATGGAATTCCAGCACGGATGGGCAGCAGGGATATCTTCCTGAACCTGAAAAACATCTTTAGTCCAACATGCCTTGCTCATTTCCAGGGGGGTTGGGGGGGTTAAATGATGGACATTGATGCAGTTCCTTTAATGACACCAACATGGAAAGAATTTAATGCTCTGTGGAATATCAGGAGTTTGGGAATCGGGGTCTTTTGGCAGCTGCACCTCCCAAGGGTCTCTCAGGGGATGTGGCTTTCAGCAATTTGGGCTGACAGCGCCTTTTGTTGTGTTCCTGCTGGGTGTTAAATAAGATTTAAGTCTCCTCAGTCACTATTTGGTTATTGAAGAGCATCGCAGCCACCACAAGCGCGAACGGAACTGTCTGGATGTTTGTTTATGCAACAGATCATTAGAAAGTCTGTAGGAAAAAAAAAAATATTCTTGTCTGCTAGATAATTAATCTGCATTTTAAGAATTGTCTAAAGACAAATTTGCAAGCCAGTCCATTGAGCTGCTGCTCATCTAGTCAATAATCCCATATTTAATAGTCCCTGAGAATGTATTTCCATAATGTGCTGTGAACAGTTGAGAAATCTGCATCTTTTTTTTGTCTTAAGATGTCAGTGCTCGCACATTTTCTATGACATTTTTTTTTTTTTTTTCCCTGACTGTGGGTGAGAAAATCCAGACATGTGAACACCCAACTGGTGGGGCTGGGAAGAGGGGAAGCTGCTGGGAGCGAGCCCCTGGATGAGTTTGCAGTTTCCATCTGGCATCTGGGAGCCTGCAAGGTGCTGGCAGCGCTGCCCAAAATTCACCTCGGGGCTGGGGGAGTGGGACCAGGGGCTTCCCCAGCTCCCAAAATCCCGTTGGAGGCAGGGAAGTGGGAGCGTGGCTTGGGAAGGAGGTCTGGGATGAGCTGTGCTGCTCGTGGGAGATGCCCTGGTGGGAATGCCGTGCTCCTGGCGTGGTGGGTTGGGTCCTGGCAGGAGCAGGGATGTCCTGGCAGTGCTGGGATGGGGATGCTGGAGCTTCCTTGGCTCCCAGGATGGGAGGAGCACAAAGCCACGAGGCCCTGTGGCTGTGTCTGGGCATTCCCCTCCTCCAGCCTGGAATTCTGGTGGCACCCACTGGATTTTGGGGTGCCTGCAGCACCTCTGAGCCGAGCTTTCCCATGTTCCCACCCGGATGGATGTGAGGGTTTGGGGTTTAACCACTTCTCTGGGTTACAGAGGGAAAAGCTGAGTGCTGGGGCAGCCCCTGTGATAATTTACTAATCCACACTAACGAGAGCGGGGAGTAAAACCCACACTGGGCCAGAGGAACCCCGGGGAGCCGCCGCATCAAGGTGAGAAACAGGAGCTTAATTTCATTATCTTATCAACGAGCGGGCTGGTCTTGTGCTGTGCTGCGAATCCTCGGCAGCGCTAATGCTATCTGGGGCTGTCTGAGCAGAGAAATAATGAATACAAGCAGGAAGAGCATTGTGTGCAGCCCCGGTATCTGTACCTTAAAAATGATGTTGGCAAACTGCAGGGAGATAAGGGCAGAGCCACGGGGATGATGTGAGGGCTGTAAAACACGAGAGAGAGAGAGACTGAAGCCCAATCTTGTTCTCAGAGAAGGGAGTGATTTGATTATTGTCCAGGAGTACTTAAGCAGGGGAAGAGACTTGTGCTAGGCAAAGGCCACGCTTCTGTGGCTGGGTGCTCGAGCTGGAGAAATCCAGACAAGAAAAAGCCGTGTTTTATTTCTGTACAGCTTTATATTTAAGCACAGGAGCAAATTACCCAGGAGTTGGTACATTTGCTGTTCTTTAAATTGAAATGATACATCTTTGCCAGCGTTCTTTTAGGTCAACTGCAGGTTTGGAGTGGGAAAAAACTCAGCATGAGTCAGTCACAACTCAAAACAAGATTTTCAAAATGGTCATTATTGCCCTTCAAATCTTTCAGCTATGGTAGGAATTTTTTTATTTATTTTTTTTTTTCTGATGTGGGGGAGAGCAGGGATGTAAAATCCAGCAGGGCTTTGGGCTGTGGTGTGGAAGGGATTGGGTTGCTGACAGCTGAGCTCATGTAGGGCTTACCCAGTTTAAAAAAAAACCCTTTTCCCACTGATTTTAGGACTGGAATGGGCCTGTTTGGATGCGTTCAGGGTGTCTGAAGGGTTCTGCTTTCCTCACACCCACTTTCCTCCTGCTGTCCCATGGGATTCACCAACCCCCCGAGCCCCCTGCACAGCCCCGGGGGATGCTGCAGCCACAAATCCCCCCCTGCACCTGCCCAGAGGTGTTTGCACACCCCGGGAGGGAGATGGAGAGGCCTCATTACCGGCCGTGGGTGGCTGGCATGTTAATTAGGGCACGGGGCCGCTCTGGAAGGTCGCTGTCACCTCTTACCTCACCAACCTTAAAGCCACAGAGCGGGAACGGAGCAGAGTGAGGAAAATGAAGCTGGGAACGAACCCAGCTCCAGCAGGGATTGGGACGGGGAGGTTTAGCCAGTGCTGCCTCCCTTTTCCACATGGGAAGTGATTCCAGGTGGGAATCCCACAGCCTTGCCCTGACTCCATCCCCACTTTGACTCAGCTCTTGGCAGAATTGAAGGATATTCCCTTTTTTTCAGAGGATGGCTCCTCATTCTTTTTCTCCCCGTGCTTGTTGCTGGTGCGCCGAAGAAAATTAAATTAGGGCTGTATCAGTACAAGGGAGAGATTACCATTTGCAAAAACACGTTTTGCTTAAGTTGGTGATATTGTAAGCGTTAATTGAGTGTTCATTGATTGCCTGTCACCACCCTGATGTAATTCTGCTCCTCTCGGGCGGGTGCCCTACCCGTGATGAAACAGAGCAGCTCTTGCACCAGGAGCGGGCTTGGCTGTTCATTGCTTCCCCCCAGTGATTGCATTTTACCAGCTGGATAATTAACGCCATCCCCTCCTCTTTGGAGCCAGCTCAGCCTGCGCACCATCCCCGTTCTCTCCCAAGTACCTTTAATGCTTTAATACTTGAGGGTTTTTAAGTGGCCCTAGACAAGGATTTGAGCAGGGGATGTGTTTGAACTCGGGCCAGGAGCTGTTGTCTGCCTGGATTTAGGGTGTGAGTTCCCCCGGCTGTCGCTCCGCTCATTAGAAGCCCTTTGTTGCTGGAGGTTCAATTATGGGAGTGAATGGTGTTTTATGGGAATGGGGAAGGAGAAGCCGAAAGCTCTGGGTGCTAATGGTGTCTGTGATGGAGATGGCTCTGTAATCAGATAATCGCGTCCTGCTGGTGACAGGGTTTGTGTAATCCTTCCCCTGCAGGTTGGCAGAGCCTTTTCTGTGCTCCAGGGAAGCTGCTGGGGCTCCCTGCGAGGGGTGGGAGTGCTCAGGGGTGGGAGGTTCCCATTCAGGACACACCAAGGTGAGCTGGAGCAGCAGGGCTGGGCACAGGATGGGATCCACACGTCCTTGGCTCCTCCAAGATCCCGTCTAATCCATCCAGGAGCTGGAGCACATCCCAGTGATGCCCAGAACCAAAGGAGATTCCTCTCCCACATCCCCGTGATCCAAGGGTTCAGACATGCTCCATGNCATCCCCATGATCCAAGGGTTTGGAGTTCAGCCATTCCCTATCATCTAAGGGTTTGGGGTTCAGCCAGCCCCATGATCCAAGGGTTTGAGATTCAGCCATCCCCCATGATCCAAAGGTTCAGCCATCCCCATGATCCAAGGGTTCAGCCACCCTCCATGAGAGAAGGGTTTGGGGTTCAGCCATCCCCCATGATCCAAAGGTTCAGCCATCCCCATGATCCAAGGGTTCAGCCACCCTCCATGAGAGAAGGGTTTGGGGTTCAGCCATCCCCCATCATCCAATGGTTTGGGGTTCAGCCACCCCCATGATCCAAGGGTTTGGGGTTCAGCCACTCTCATGGTCTAAGGGTTTGGGGTTCAGCCAGCCCCATGATCCAAGGGGTTGAGGTTCAGCCATCCCCCATGATCCAAAGGTTCAGCCATCCCCATGATCCAAGGGTTCAGCCACCCTCCATGAGAGAAGGGTTTGGGGTTCAGCCATCCCCCATCATCCAATGGTTTGGGGTTCAGCCACCCCCATGATCCAAGGGTTTGGGGTTCAGCCACTCTCATGGTCTAAGGGTTTGGGGTTCAGCCAGCCCCATGATCCAAGGGGTTGAGGTTCAGCCATCCCCCATGATCCAAAGGTTCAGCCATCCCCATGATCCAAGGGTTCAGCCACCCTCCATGAGAGAAGGGTTTGGGGTTCAGCCATCCCCCATCATCCAATGGTTTGGGGTTCAGCCACCCCCATGATCCAAGGGTTTGGGGTTCAGCCACTCTCATGGTCTAAGGGTTTGGGGTTCAGCCAGCCCCATGATCCAAGGGGTTGAGGTTCAGCCATCCCCCATGATCCAAAGGTTCAGCCATCCCCATGATCCAAGGGTTCAGCCACCCTCCATGAGAGAAGGGTTTGGGGTTCAGCCATCCCCCATCATCCAATGGTTTGGGGTTCAGCCACCCCCATGATCCAAGGGTTTGGGGTTCAGCCACTCTCATGGTCTAAGGGTTTGGGGTTCAGCCAGCCCCATGATCCAAGGGGTTGAGGTTCAGCCATCCCCCATGATCCAGCATGTCCAGAGTAATTGAGTTTTCCCTCCAGAGTGTGAGGCTCGTGGTGCAGTTCTCCATATTCAATTATTCCTTCCCTGCCAGACCCTGCAGCAGAGCTCTGAGATTTGTGGTGGGGCTTTCCTGCTGTGAAGGATCTTCCTGGTGTGTGTTTGGTGGGCTGGAGCACCTTTGGAAAGATTAATTAACCCTAGGTGAGAAACTGTGATTTAACATTTATATGGAGAGGGGGGAGGGAAATTAATATTCTTTCTGCCATGCAGAATCTGTTTAAACTCCTGCCTTCAGCTTGTCTGACTGGGAATCTCCTCTAACTTGTACAAATGAAAGAACAATTTGTTTTAGATGATGAGTTATGAGAATATTGCTCATAGACCCAGAACACGACATTTTCAATCACATCTTTATTGCATTGGTAAGGGGGGAAAAATGATTTTTAGGATCTTGACATGCTTATCCTTTGGAGACCAAGTCAATTATCATTTTATGTAAGAATTTACTCCGTGGCTCTCTGGTCTCTGGGAATATCATCAGGTCAAGAGGAAAATCCTGCAGGGTTTATTGCAGCTGTTGCAGGATTGCCCGAGTTTCTATCCACAGGTGGCCTTCAAGAATAGGAAAATGGCTTGAGAAATGTGTGGTGGTAAAATACACAAGTTTGAGTAGTTTTTGGCATTCAGTTTTTGGCAAAGTGCAGCTTTAACCTTGTCTTGAGGGCCACGAGAACCAGAAACTCATTTTCAACAGCCTGGAAGGTGGAGGTGGAGATTCTCTTGCTGGGGACTTTGAGCAACAGGTCAGAAATCCTGAGTTGAAACAGCAAACACCAAACTGAATGATCAAACCCTTCTCTACAGCCCTTAGCTGAGGTCAGGGATGGGGTTTGTGTGTTTTTAGCCGTCTGCAGGGTCCATCCTGCTGGGAATTACGGTGGTCAGAGTTGTTCTCCTCCCCAGGCTGGGTTTTTTTGGTGAGGGACACTCTCACTCCTCATTTCCTCTGCCTGTAAAGCAGGGACAAGCCTGCACTGCTGGAATGTGGCAGATTATCACGGGATGACACTCCAGGAGCCGGGAACGCTGCTCTGAAGGCAGAACTCGGAGCACTTTTTCTCCTTGAGCAGATTTCCAGTCACAGAAACACCCGAGTCCCATTGGCAGGCGCCGGTGTTAATGCAGTGCAGCTGCTCTGCTCCATTTGCTTGCATAAATGCAGCTTTTAGAGCTGTCACAGATGCTTGATGGAGCCACTACCCCTCACCTGCTCCTTCCTGGAGCGGCAGTTCCTGGCAGGAACGAGGGGGATGATGGTTGTCTCCGTGCCTTTAGTGCACTTGCCAGGGCTATGATCCCACCATTCCCGAGCTGCTCTGGGTGGCTGGGATGCTCCAAATGCATTTGCGCAGATGGAATTGCTGGGCTGGTGTGGCTCTGATTTTTACATGTCTCAGACTTGTGCTTGATATTAAAGCAAAAGCCTTCTGATGTTTTGGAACTCTGAGCTGAGTTCCCAAACTCTTTCATGTAAATAAGAAATGTTTACATTCTTTAGTTCTGATAGAATATTTGAGTGATTGGTGTGAACACCAATCCAAGTGATGGGATGTTCTGCTTTGGCCAATAACTGGCCACCTTTGTACAGTGGATAGAAATGAAGTCAGAAAATCAGAATAAAGAGATTTTTGCATGCTGACTTCGGACCTGTCTGCCTCCTCCTTTCCAACTCCAAAAAACAAATGCTGCACCCCCAAAAGAGGTGTGACAGGCTGGATCACCTTGGCCCAAGCCCTCCCTGCTTCTGGGGCTTTGTTTACATGGAGGTTTCGAGCTGAGGTTTGATTCTCCTGTTTTATTTTTTTTTTTAGAGTGGTGCATTACTCATTGCTTCCTTTTCCTCCTTTCGAGTTTGCCAGCCATGACTAATGAGGAGTTTTTGCTGCAGCCTCTCCTGGAGTGGACACCCGAGGTGCTTTAAAGGGATTTTTTTTTTAGTGTTTTATTTTTCCTTTCCCACAGTTTGAAGCTGCAGGGTCGGTGATTTCAGTGGGAAGCTGGGAAGTTCTGCCTCATTTTTTGGGAGGTGATTTGGAGCTAAAGGAACAATTCAAAGTTTAAACCTGGGGTGGTGTCTCCAGTCTGGAGGTGCTTCCAGGCCAGGTTGGATGTGCTTGGAGCAGCCTGGGCTCATGGAACATGTCCCAGCCTAGGGGATGATTTTGAAATCCCTTCCAACCCAAATCTTTTTATTAATCAATGACCTTTCTAATCAGAGCATTCTCTGCTAAAAGGCACCCCCCTGTTGTGTCCTGGGAATCCCTGACTGAGTGAGGGCTGTGTTTTCTGGGACCCCAAGTGCTTTGTGGGACCAGCAGGACTCCTCAGGGATGGCAGGGTGGGAGGAAATGTGCTCCTCTTCCCTGGAGATGTGGCAGGGAGGTTTCCAGCTCATTTTATTTCCATTATTGGGCTGTTGGTGCTTTAATAAACAGCTCCAGTGTGGTGAAGAAATGAATCCTACCTGGGGAAGGGATGAACTTCGGCTCAAGGGAAACTCTGGAGCCTTGAACTTGTCAGGGTCTGGGCTGGTGTCACAGTGTCACTGTCCCCTTGGTGTCCCTGCTCCCAGCAGGATGGGCTGATCCCTGGCTGGGATCATTTCTGGTTTCAGTGTAGCCCTGAGTGTTTTCCCAAGGTCATGGGCAGGGCTCACACCTGTTCTGGGGACACTCGAGTTGTTTCTGTTGGTTTTTTTCTCTCTCTCTCTGCCCCTCTTGCTCAAAGCTTTGTCTTCCACGCCGAGGAGCTCAGCAGCTGAGCCAGGGTCTGTTGTGCCATCTGCTTGGGCACAGCCCTGTGCCCCCAGCCCCGGCTGGCTGAGCTGATCCATTCCTGGCATCATTTCAGAAACCAGGCAACCTTGGGAATGCTCCTGGAGCGGGCAACAAAAAAAACCAAACCAAACCAAAAACAGGAGAGAAGAGAAGAATAATTAAAAGAAATAATTCTCCCTGGCTCCTGAAACACAGCTGGGCAGCTTGCTGAGCTAAATCCAGCTTGAAAAACATCAGTGGAATTCAGGTTTGGAATGCTGGACAGGCTGGGTTCACTGGGATGCCCTTTGTGGTCTTGACAGAGTTGGGAAGAGCAGGGGGATTTTTGACTCCCTTTTCCTTCCTCTCCCTCCTTCAGGAACAGTGGATCTGTATTTTCAGAAAGGTTGGCTGAGGTTTTGGGTTCCTGTGACCCTGTTTTGCCCTTCTTAACTGTGAATAATTGGAGGTGTGGAAACAGGTAGCTTTGGTCCAGCAGCTGTGGATTCCTATCAAGAATTTCATATACCCTTCCTAAAAAGAAGAAGGAAAAAAAAAAAAGACGGTGGAAAACAGATTGAGATGAGTCTTTCTTTAATTAAAGGAAGCTGTTGTCTTGTGTACTTGGGTGTTCCCACGGAGATGACGAGCTGCTGAATTTTAATTCACTGCACTTTTTTTTT
>VWYP01012422.1:78126-120926 GCA_013400435.1 Pycnonotus jocosus | reverse complement strand
GCCAGGGTAGAGAAGGGTGGATGGGGTAGGGCAGGGGAGGCAGGTAAATGTGGGGTCCATGAGGGTGCAGAGTTGTCACTGAGGGCTGTCCAGGGGCTGTAAGGTGAGGGAATGGCTCCTCAAAGGATTGGGGTGTTGGCAAATGTAGGGGCACAGGGCAGGGGGAATGGGGCTGCTGGGGTTGGGACAGGTGCAGCACCTGGGTTTCGTTTTGGGGAGATTGGGTCAAGGGGCTCCCTCACAGGGTTTCCCTCATGAGGGGGAGTGGGACTCTGTTGCAGCCTCTTTTTTCATGTTTAAAAGTGGTGATGAGCAGCTCTTCCCTTTCTGAGTTCTGCTCCCAAAGGGCCTCTGGGGTTTAGTAGGTTATTCTGCTCAAATTGCTATGAGAGCTGAGGAATTCTGGTTAAGCACCAGCTTTCTGTAGAGCTCTCTGCTTAAATTGTTGTCTCTTTGCATTTTATCATGTCCAAAGTGTAATTTGGTGTTAAGGACCCAAATTATTTCCCTCTCTGCTCCAGACTGGGGGTGTACTGCAAAGTGAAAGCTGAGCAAGTCCTACTTTCACTGCTGAAAGCAAAAGTTGTTCAGAAAATAAAAGTCCTCGAGTGTCCTTCTGAGCAGTTTGTTCCTGTAAGCAGGTCAAGGTGTTTCCTGTGAGGAAAGTATTGACTCATGCTCTGCTTTCTTAGCAGTATTTTGGTGTCTGCAGGTTAATAAATGTCAGCTCTGCAGTGAGAGCAGACAGAGTCCTGTGAGTCTCCTCAGGTTAAAAGGCTGAGGATGGGCAGGCTCAGCGTTTGACCCTGTGATAAAGAACTTGTTGCACTCCAGAAAAAAACCTCAGGTGTTTTCCAGCACTGCAAGGACAGCCAGCTGGGCGTGCTTAGTCAAGTGTGGCACTAAAGGCAGATAGGAACGGTTTAATTTTACGCTTCTTGGATTGAGCTGTGCTCAGGGTAATGTTTAATTGGCTGGGACAGAAGGGGATTATTTGTGTGTTTCATCTGAGCTCACTTCCTCCCCTCTGACACACGGTGTGTCTTCTATGGGGAGCGCAGGATTGAACTTCAAGTGTTGGTTTGGGAGAGCTGTTCCACAGCAGTGCAGGGACCTGTGGCAGTTTTCTGTTCTTTCTAACCTCACTGTGGAGTTGGGGAAGAACTTGGTGGATCTACAAGAAGCTTTTTTAGCCCTCCATATCATTAGGTTGGGAGATGACAGGTGCATTTTAAGTTGGTGTTCTATTGTGTTTATGCTGTGGTGGGTTGTATTTTGACACTTTGAAGCTCAGATTTTAAAATAGATGATCATTAAGGCATACACATGATTGCATAAACAAAAAGAGTTTTAATCCTTTGTTTTCCCACTGTTCCCTCATTTTTCCAGAGCTGAGAAGTGGAGCAGAAAGCTCTGATGAGCTTTAAATGTTTCTTACAAATTCCAAATCCTTGGGTTTACCTACCTCCATCCATCAAACACTGAATCTCAACACCTTTGTGCCCACAGTGATGGGGAGAGGGATCTTGTAGTTGTTCTCTGTAATCACAATTGTCTTTGATGGCACAATTGGCTCTAATGAACCTAAACAATCACCTTTGGCTGCTATGTTTCCCACTGGGGCCTGGGAATCCTGGAGCAGAGTAGGATTCCTGGGAATCCTTACTCAGCTGCAGCACTCTGTGACTGCACATCCACTCAGCTGTAGCAACTCAACTTTTAATTAAAGGCTGATTGCCTTGACAGTGGTGCTCATGGGTTAATGCTTAATTGCTCAAGTTTTTGCTGAATTGGAATAGTTTTGAAGTTGTAAGTATTGTGTTTAATTGTAGGGTAGAAAAAGTAGGATGGCTTTCAGTGAGGCTCAGTGTTTCTCATTGTCAGGTACCATGTGATTTGGCTCCTAAAATGAGAGCTGAATGCACTACTCTGCACTGAGAGCACAAAGGAATCATATATATGAGGTTTTGGGAGGTTAGTGGTCACTAGTTGAATTTATGACTGAAATCTGTCTTCACATCTTCAGTTTTCTCTTTATTGTTGTTGACTTCAGTGTGGGTTTGTGTTGGTTTGTTTGTTTGTTAAATGGTGTCATTTTCACTTCTTGTGCAACCTTGCGCCAGGGTTTGTTGTTAATAACCACTGAGATTGTAAACTCTTCAATTAGGCTGAGCATGAGCTGAGCTGAGCTGCCAGTGCTGTTATTAAACCTGGAGCTTGGACTTTGGCCTGGAGGTGTGGAAGCAGATTTCCATGGTCTGCTCTGTGCTCTGCTCTCCTCTGGCTCTCCTAGGCTGTGTCTGACCCAGCCCTGCACTTTGTGTCCTCAGATCTGCCTGGGTAAAATGCTCTCCTCACCTAGGAGGTGTTGGTTTCACTGTAGGAAAAATGGTGTTTAATTAGGGTTAGGCTGCTTTCCTGTCCCTTACAGTGGGTTTTCATAGGATATGGAATCACAGAGTGGATTGGGTTGGAAGGACCTTGGAGATCACCTAATTAAAGATCCTCTGGTTCCATCTCTCTCATTCCTGATCTGAGGATAAGAAATCCAAATACATTGAACCAAGTTCTTGTGCTTCATGAAACACGCTGTGGGCAGCAGGACAATGAGAGGTTCAGAAAAGCGTGTGCATGTGGCCCTGTTTTGGACACAGCTGTGTGTGACCTGCTGCTGAGCTGGGAGAGAGGACCTCTGGGTACCTGGGAGTTAAGAGAAATTGTAGCTGAGAGTCCCAGCTCTGGCTACAAACATAACCTGGCTTTACCTGGATATTTACCTGGATTGAGCTCTGGAGGAGGTGCAGCCAAAGCCCTGGTGAGGTCTCTGATGCTGCTGGTCGCTGCCTGTGCCTTGTGCTTTGCACTTCCATGGATTTACCTGGTGCAAATGTTCCCCCAGCCCTCCCCTGATTGTGAAACCCCAGCCTGGCTCCTGCTCCCCAAAGTAATTCCAGTCATTATCCCTGACAGTCCCTCTCTGTGGTTACCCACCAGGCCTGTTCTCCTCCCCTTCCCAGGGACTGTCCTTACCAAAGCCAGGGGTTGGGAGTGTGAACTTCCCTGGCGTTCAGGGAGCAGGGAATGCTTTGCAGGGATGAGTAAGTGGAATCTCTGTTTCACAGGTGGGGACAATCCCGACACTGCTGGGCTGATGTCAGGACCAGGACTCACCTGCATGCAAAGGTTTCCAACCCCCTGCTGGTAGGTGCCTCTAAAGTTGATTATTTAGTCTTCAAACAACATGGCAAACTTGAAAAATTACCTTCTTCTTTAAGAAACCAAGAGTATGACTGTCAAATCAAGAATTCAGATTTTGTATTAGGTTTTTCCTTTCTCAGCTGAGATGGCTTATTCTAACCTCTGAAAGGCCTTTTTGCCTTGTTAAATTTATGCTCCCATAAGGGACTTTCTTTAGAAAGAATTGTTGTTCTGAGATGCCATTAATTCTTCTCAGTGTCTGTAAAATCTACAACTTCTTCATATTAATTGCTCTTGAGGTTTTCAGTTTACTCAAAAATTTTAATCAGGCTTCTTTCTCTAATGCCCTGTGGCTCCTCTGCCAAATAGTCTTGGAATAGGAATTTCCACATTTTATTTTGATGGAGACTAAAATACTCATTAAACATCAGCTTTTTTTAATGGTGCCACCTTTTTATTTATATTCAGAAGGTTGTGGGATGTGCTTATAAGAATATAGTTAAGGAGCATATGCTTTGAATCTTTTAGTTTAGGCTGATGTTAAGTGAGATTTGAAACTCATTAAATGCAATTTATATTTAAAATACTCTCTTTGGGGAGTAGCTTGTTGCATGGTAACCTCTGCTGCAAGAGGGATGGTTCCTTTGGGCATTGTATATTCTATATATACCCATGGATGATTTCAAATTGCAGTGGCACAAGTGGCATCACTGCATCCCACAGAATTCCAGACTGAAACTGATGTGATGCTCCTTTTTGTTGATCTCAAAATCCCTTGCACAGAGCAGAGTGACTGCTGGCACCAGAGGATGGCTCCAGGTGTCCTTCACCCAGAGACTCTCCTTGCTGTCGTCACTCAGATGAACAATTCCCCTGTTTGAGGTCATCCTCCATGAGGTTGCATCATGCATTCATAACTTGGCTTCCATGGAAGTGTTGGTGCTTCCCAGGACTTTGCCTGGGCTGTGAGTACTTGGAAAACTGCCCAGCAGTGCTGGCCCTGGGCAGGGAGGGTGATAAGCAGCAGCTTCATGCTCTGCTGTAGCTTGGTGTTAAGATAATCGTGGCCAGGCTGGAAACACAACTGGTGCTGCAGCTCTGAGGCAGTGAGCAATTCCTTCTCTGTGGGATTGCCTTTATTTTTTATCTATCTTAAAAAGGAGCTTTTATTCATCTGCTGGAATAGATTTCTTTATAAACACTTAAATTTGATAATCTGAGGACAAACAGGTCTCTGGATTCCTGAACAGTTTTTAAAATGGCAAATTAATGGTTAAAAGAAGGGAAATCTCTGTTTAGATTAACAAAATAACTTTTTTCTTACTGAATCCATGAACCTCTTCCTATATATATGCCCAGCAGTCTGGGCTAGCAGCAGAGACGGATAGAATGTCGAGCTTGATAGATTGTTGGAGCTGGTTTTGGGAGTTAAACAATAATGGAGCTGTTGTGTGCTTGCAGGGAAACACTGAGCTCTGTGTGCAGACTTCAGCCTGGAGAAAGTTCCAATTGTTGCAGAGAAGGGCGAGTTCTAAAATGCAGCTTCTGTGGCTGGTGGCACAGCTGGCCAGATCCCTGCCTGTCCTGAGGCCCTTGCACAAGCACTGCAGGAGAGTTTGGAAACAGTTTATTTTTCAGATTCCAAGTAAAGTGTAGATTTCCAAGTCCCCTTTGACTGTATAATCTAAAAAAAATAGAAATCGAAGCTGTTTTTTATGTAGGGGCTGTTTCAAGCTCTTGGAGCTCAGGGCCCAGGTTCCTGCCAGTCAGACAGAGGCTGATATTGCATAATCTGTGCCTTATGTCTCTCAGATGGAAAAGCTGATCAGTTGTTGCAGGGGATCATGGAGTTCCTTGTCAGCTCAGTCAGATCTCATCTGTCACTGTGCATCTTCTTGTGCAGAGGGCTCTAAGGTAGGAGGAGCAAGATTTTGTCTCTCATGCAAAAGAGAAACAAGAGTTGAAACATGAATTTAATAAAATAAAGCCCAAATCGTCAGCCTCCTTTTTGGCAAACTGCTTCCTTCTATTCCTTCTGTTATTTATTACTGTTGCTTTATTGGTGTTACTTGTTACTTGCTCCCCTGACCCAAATACAAATCACAGACAGAGTTTTGCAGTGGAAATACCTAAGTCAGGAATGTCATTTGGAATGAAGGAATTCCTGGAAAGAGTTGAAATATGTTGTTCAGCTCTCTGCTGGGCTTCAGGAGCGACTTGGAATAGCTACAAGGTGTGCAGGGAGAGTGCAGCTGGAATTCAAAGCACCTGTAAAAAACTGCTTGTGTGTGGCAAAATAACACACTTAGGAACAAAGCACTTGGAGCATTTCTTTTTATCTGCCTTCAGAGACACCTTAACTCAGCAAATAACCTTATCTGATCACCCTGATACCATCTGTGAACTCTGCCATGGGTGAAAACCCATTTCAGGGTTTAAAGTGTGTGTGTTTTAGGGAGAACACACAACACATTCAATACAGTTTTACCATTTTGGTCCCTTGGAACCCTCAAACATTGCACGATTTCGGTTTGTTCAGCTCTTGCTGCGGTAAAGGCCGTTTATATCAGGTTTTCAAACAATGTGTTCAACTGCATATAATGAAGCCTTTTCATCCAACAGAATGTAGGCCAGAGCCCAGCCTGGGTCATGAAAGGCTTTACTTTGTCTGAGGGGAGTAAGATGATCATTCTTGGAATGAGGCCTGTCTCCCTCAGTGCTGCTCTGCCCAAAGCCAAACTCTCTTGCTAAGACATTGTTCTGGAGGCCTGAGCTTGCTTTTTTACTTCTGGAGGTGGCTCTTAATAACATGAGCTAAAGCTTTCATTGCTCTGGCAGGAATAAGAGATGCAGACTTGACGTTAAATCTAATACATGGTTGCATTTCCAAAAAATTCCCCTAATGAAAGAAAATGTGAAGAAAAGGGTATAAACTGTTACTGCCCACTGTGTGCTTGACTGGTCTGCCTTAATCCTTGATTATGGAGGAAACAGTCTAAATGCATTGCCCAAGGAGAAGGGTTTCTTTACAACATGTACAAAAGATTTGAAATCAAAAATCCTTGATGTTTTCCTAGCCAGCAGTCTGACAGCATGCTGCCTCCTTCACACCTTGTCTTGCCTTAAGTTCCAAGACTTTTTGTCTTTTTTGTTTGTTTTGTAGTGTTTTGGGTTTTTTGAAGACCACATTTGTCAATAACACTTTTATTTTTAAGTTGAAATGCCCCTTTAAGTAAAAACAAGCTTCTTGAGCAATATTTTATTCTGCATGTTGACCATAATTTTTATTGTGAGCTGGGAAAGAGTTCAAACAAACAAACAAACAGCTACAAAAAATGAACAGGACTTGCATTGTCTTTTGCACCTGTGTCAAACATGAATTTAGCCTCAAAATCATCTTGTTTTGTCCTGTTTATATTACGTGTTGTAAAATTGTTAGGATGCTCTGCAGAATTGCAAGGAGGCATTTCTTCCCTTAAGTGCCTCATTTCTATGAGCTCTGCAGTTCTTTGAAAGTCTTTAATTCCATTATGAATACAGTACTGCTTTAAAGAAATGAAATATTGATTCCATTCCCTGATGGAGCATTACCTGGGTTTTGCTTACGGAAAACTCAAGCACAGAGAACTGAAGTGGCCCAGGCTCAAAGAGTTGGAAACTGAAACTAAAAATCCTCACCCTGAATTTTCCCACATTATTTATCCCATTACTAATCTGAAAATAATTACCTGATGATATATTTTGAAATTTGGATTTAATTTTTTTTTTTTTTTAGTATGAATGTCTGGTTTCTGATTTTGTTTGTGTAATCAGGAAAGGGTAAGTTTCTGCTGAACTATTGAACAGGGAAAAGTAGAGTTCAAAAGAGAAGAAAGGTCATGCTGATGTTATCAGGTCAGTGGTGGAAAAGATTGTGTCATAGGGAGCTTCTTACTGGCAGCAGTCCTGTCTGGTTGTGCTGAAATGCCAGATAAGTTATTTGTTTGGGATCCGAGGACAGAAGTGAAGATGTTTTGAGGTTTTATTTAAAAAAATATGTATTCTTTGTTGTTAGAGAGCTGTGTGAAAGTACAAGACAGCTTAGTATGTTCCAAACTCCATGATAGTTGGTCTGGTTTTATTCTTCATGCTCTGACAACGGGATTTAGTCTAGTATGAAAATCTTGTCTGTTATTTTGCAAAGCAAAAAACCTCCAGAATGGAAAGAAATGCTCCTGCCAATTACAGAGAAGCAAAATAAAAATGTGACAGTACTGCAAAGGTTGAGGGAAAAAACCCAACTGAAGGTGAATTTAAAAACCCAACCAAAATGAAGTATATTTATTGTTTTCTAAAGCCCAGTGATTTCTGGAGCACTGACTCATGATGTCTGAATGTCTGGGCTTGCCAGAAGCCTGCACTGAAATGTGACCCTGCTGGCTTGGGCCATATATGGGAAATTTCCCCTCTGTGACAAAGGTAGGGGACGCAGGAGATGCAGGTCCCTGGCTGAAGCTTTCCTTACCTCCTGTCCTCTCAGCCTTCTGTAAAAATACATTCCCTGGGTGGAATCCCACTGGGGTTCCACATTCAGCACTCTCTGTTTGATCCTGTGGATTGGGTGGGTTTCGGTGAGCTCTGCCATCAAAGGATGCCTGTCCTGCCTCTGTGGGTGCTGCACACAGGTGATTCAAAGGCTTGACAGAGAACTTAAATGTTCTGCCATAATTGATGTTTAGAGATGTGGCAATAAAGGAGAATGGCCTTTTTTTGGATCATGGCTTTAGTTCCCAGAGATAAATATTTACTTGAATGGTTTGTGAGCCCCTGTGTGAGCTCCTGCAGAATCTCCTCAGGATGTGCCCCCTCAACTCAGCAACCAAAACCACGGGACCAGATGGCTGTTGGGTTTGTTCATGTTTCTATTTGAATAGAGCCCAGATTTCAGGCTGCTTTGTTTGGAATTTCTCAATCCTTAATGTTCTGCAGAGACTGAGGCTGGAGGGAGAGAGGCACAGCAGTCAAACAAGGATGGTGGTGAAGGAACCCTGTAGAACCTTCCAGCCCTAGAAACAAACACTGCAGATGGTTGCAAATGGACTTTTCCACAACATCTGTCCCATGAATGCTGTAGAGAGTTCATGCTTTTCCTGCTGGCACACACTGGGTGCTAAGGCTCCAACTTTCCCTCACTTTTCAAGCTCTTCTCCAGGGCTGCATGTAAGCAATTCTGAATTCCAAATGCTTCCGTGCTTAAGGGAGATTGGCACAAGAATAATATTTATGGAAATGCTTTAAGAGTACAACTTCAAAGTCCTTCTCAAAGTTCCACCTGTATTAACTTCCTTCAGATGAGAGTGGGGTATTTCCCCCTGTCCACAGATAAGGTGACTAAACCATAAATAAATCAACTTTTTTATTGACTATCTTTTGTTATCTCAGGAACAAAACCAGTCCTCAGGTTTTTATTCAACATCCTGGACTTTTTTTAACTGCTGACTAATTTCTAGGTATTTCTGCGGCCTGGGAGGGCAGATGTTCCCACACCGTGTCGGATGTGACGTCTGTGCTGCTCTCTGTACGTGTGTGCCGAAGGAGAAGATCTGCAGCTGCATTTTATTCTATTTCAGCACCTAGTTTGGATTTGAATTCAGATTAATTTGGACTAGGCATAGCTATGAGATGAGTCTGCAGTGTTTGTACTGGTTACGATGTGCCTCAGTTATATACATCCAGATCTGTTTCAGTCCAGACAAATAAAAATTATCTTTTTTCAGGCTCCAGTTAAATAGGTTAGAGGTTGCCTGCCAGTCTGCACAGAGCTGTGGTGCATCCAGTCCTACTGCACGTACACTCTTCCACTTGTATAAATTCCATGGGGTTTAGGCTCATTTTCTGCCAGCAGCTCCTGGAATAAGGTGGGGTTAAGAGTAGGTTTGGCATGTGAGGAATTTTGAGACTATATTTTGATTTTGGAGGGGTGAAATTTAGACGTTTACTGGTTAAAAATAAACCCATAGCTTGGCATGACAAATAATTTCCAGGGATTCCAGCTAGTGTTGTAATTTATCAGCAAACACTCTCAGTTCTGGGTGCCTGAGACACAGTGATAGGCCAGAGTCTGTGGAGCTTCAGGGCCAACTGCAATCCCAGTTTCAGGGAAACTTAAGGTAATTCTGGCTAGTCTTGTCCAACCCTGAGTTTGAGGATTTTATCTGGGATAAGGCACCTCTCTCTTCTCCTTTCAACTGCCCCCATATGCTTGTGCTTCATTCCAAAGCTGAACTGTTGGTGAATATGTAATTTATCCAGTTGTCATAATGAAACAAGATGTGTAATTGTAACCATAGACATTCGGGGCCAGGGATTCCAATGGAAATAGGTTGATCTCTTTTTACCTGAAGTAGGGAACTCGAGATGTGATGAAAATACAAATTTATATCCTTTCTCCTCCTCTTTTTTCTCCAGCTCCCCTGAACTCCTCCTGAATTTAGGAGAAGGGTATCATTAAACCATCTGACAGTGGTTACCTTCTTCCATGGTGAAATCACCTTCCAGCAGAGGGGATTCCAAGCTGTTCCTTGGTTAAACTGTGGATCTGCTCCTGTCTGTTTGCAATACCCAAACACTGAAGTCACTGGGTCCACAGCAGTGTTTTGCAGCACAGCAGAAACTTATTTTCAGCAAGCTTCTATTCTGGGCGTTGTAAAACTTGCTGAGAGAGGGAGGTATTTGTAGTGTGGAGAGGAGGAGGAGGACTCCCTGAAAAGCTCCTGCTGTGCCTTTGGAGCCACTTTCTGGCTTCCAGGTGGGCACAGATCCAGGAAACCTCCCCCAGCTGTTGCTACGTGGAATGGAAGAGTGGTCGAGGTGGGTTTTGAGATGAAATCTGGATAGGATGGACCTTTCCTAGAGTAGGGCTGGTTAGGGAAGCTGCACAGTTATTTAAATGTTCAGGTTTTTGTTAGGGAAGCTGCACAGTTATTTAAGTGCTCAGGTTTTCATTGAGAATTTATTGCTACCTATCGCAATTACAGTTTTAGCAGTGACCCATGCAGCTGAATCCAAGAAAAACTATGAGGATGGGAATGAAGAGAGAGAAAAATAGAGCATGGACCATTTTCTCCATACTGAGAAGGACTGGTTGAGTTGGGAGGGGATAGTGTAGAGTTCCTGGACTGCTTCTTGCTGATGTTTTGGCTGAGAGCTTCCACTTTCAGTGTTACTTTTGGGTGTGAGACTGATAGAGACACAGCCACCCATGCAGGATGCTGGGAATGGTAACAAAACAGTATTCTGGAATCTTTCTTCTCCTCCTGACTTGATTCATGCTATAATTACAACTGGCTTAATTCAGCCTTGTTGATGAGTATCAAACCAGTGTGAAAGAGCACAGCAGCTTTTTGAATTGTTTTTCAGCATAACAGGAGAGTGGAAGGGAGATAAGCCTGAGATCACAGTATGTCCCTTGGGAACAGGTATGGGACGAAGGAATTGAGATTGACTGGGTAAGAAAAAGAATTTTCTAAAACCATGTGAGTTCGTTAATCACTTTATTTTCTTTTCTGTTAACTTGCTGGAAGAATATCACTGACTTGCAAGGGAAAAAGGCAGTTGACTTTCCATCTTGGCAGATGTCTTAAGACCTAATTGCAGTTAATAGCAAAAAGAACTTTTTATCTAAATGTTTTTCAATATATAAAACGCAACTTTGAGTCAAAATAAACAGTTTATATTAAAATAATACTCACCCCAGGTATCCAGTTCCTTACAAAACAGGATTTCCAAGCTTCTCATGTTAACATGGGAGAAAGTTCGTGTTACTTGTGGCACAGAGGAGAGGGAAAGAAAGAATTGAGTTTGCAGTTCCAGGTTTGAAGCTGGGAGTCAAGTGAGAAGGTGTGTGTTTTGGAATTAGCTTTCTGGGCAATGCTCTATAAATCCCACGGCTTTCTAAAACCATTTCTCCATTTCAATTGGGAATTGCAGCTCTCTAGTCTCAAAGGGGTGCTTGAAGCTGAGTTCCTTTGTGCTTGTAACAGTGCTGGATGGGATTTCGGGTGGACATCTGTCTAAACCTCCCAAACAGCATCAAGTGTTGCTGGGAGTACTGATAAGCACTGGTACAGCTGCAAAATGCTCTTGGAGTACCTGCTGGATTTTTGTCATGTATATAAGAACTTGTAATTTTCCTCTCAGCTAAGCCAATTTTCCCAGGGCTTACCTGGCAAATAGTCTGCTCAATGTAAACCAGGTTAGAGCAGCATAAAAGGGGCTTTGTGTGCACGATGGTTTCCTCTGTACCACGCGAGTGGGAAGCGATTTTTGGTGCTTCTCTGGGCTCGGCAGCAGTTGAAGGCACTGATGTTTCAGCAGAGCTGTGTGTGGCTGTGCTCAATGCCTGTGGCCTCGTTCCAGCTTTTTCCTGCTCTGCCTTGCACCCTGCCCCAGCGGGCTGCCCTGTTTACTCTCTGCTCTGTGGTAAATGGATGTCACTTCCTTCATTAAAATGCTGGTGCGTGGCCAGGTTTGCTTCCTTTGGGCTCGCACGCTCGGAGCAGCAGCGCTGCCGAGTCCAGCTGTGTGCCACGCTCCGGGATCTGCTCCTGCCTGGATTATTGGGATCTGCTGAGCCTGCCCAGGTTCCTGAGCCCACACACAGAGGCTTTTGGAGGCATCTCCGGGGTGGAGAAGCACAGGTGCAGCTGTGTTGAAGAGAGGCTGAAGATGGATTATTGCTGGTGGGTGCAAGCTGCGCTTCCAGCCAGGGACTGCGCGCATCCCGCAGGGAAGGTGTAGGCAGCGGTCGGAATGGGGTGCCAGTGCCAGCCTGCTCTGGCCAGCCTCTGGACATGAGGATGTGGGTGCTGTTCAAGGGCATCCCCTGATGTGCCTGGCAGTACAGGCACTCCTGGATGCACAGGATCACAATCAAGGGGACACAGAAATCCTGGACACCCTGTTCTGAGTGGACTGACCTGAGCACTTTGCCTTTGTAGCTGACCAGGGTCTCACCTGAAGAGTTTTAAACTGACATCAAAGTTGCTGATCAGACTGGTGAGCAATTAAATATTTGTCTTTGTAAGGATTATTACTTAGATGGGATTAGAGATTAGAGATGGGAAGTGTCTCCAGGGTTTTGGAAGGCACAGAACAAAATGGAAAAGTTTTTCCTCCTTCCATAACAAAATGTCTTGTGTCTCCCCCACCTGAACACTCCTCTTTCTAGCTGTGATCCAGTGCTGGTATTTATTTACTCATTTTTTCAAGGTGTGCATGCTGTCCCCTTGGGCACAGGTGAATTAGTACCTTTACTCATAAACATATTTTTTCCTATCCCTACATAAAAATCTGACAGTCTCAGTCCTGTTATTTTACATCGTAATTTAGATGTGCATTCCTTGTGACAGATTTGTGTCCCATCTCTTCCTTTTCTCCTGCTTTGTACTGATTGAGACACCACATCTACAAATGTCATGCTCAGACTGGCAACCTGCTTCCTTTCCTTGTCCCTTCTGCAAGTGGCTCATTCACTGACTTTTCCAGCTGTCCCAACATATGGCTGCTCCCATTTATCATAATTAAGGTCTGTGCCTGGGACAAAGGCTGATAAAAATAATACTTTGTGCATAAGTGGCATTTGAGCAGATTATTCTATAGCTCTGTTATCAAGCAAATACTGGTTTTTTGACCTAACTGTGAATTCAGTTTGTAAGCGGCAGGTCATTAGTGAAACTAATTTTAGCAAGGCATTTCTTATCAGTACAGGTTTGTTGAAATTAAAAAAAAAAGTAGTAAATTGTAACAATGAGCAATTGTGCAACACTATTAATAGGGCACCAGGGTGGTTAACTCATTAAATCCCTGAACCATTTCAAACAGCTTTCATCAAAGTGAGATCTGATTCATTTTGTGGGGGCTACAGCATGGATTAATAACAAAACCAGTAATTTTAAAAGTGGGCTATCAATACATGAGTATTTTAAAGCCACACTGCCTTCTTTTGGCCTCCTGAACGATTTCCTTGATCTCCAAGCTACTGGAAGTGGCAGGAACGAATGATTTTGTGATCAGCATTATCCCAGGGTTGGTGTGTTGTGTTCAGAGTTGTGCCTTAGTGTTGAGAAGGACACACAGTGTGTGTGTTCAGGTTGGACCTGTGTTGTTGTAGAGCATCTGTGGCTGCTCACTGCAGGTTCTGAAGGCCCTAAGAAGGTTCTGAAGTGGGAAGGAGGGTGTCTCGTGATGGATGAGGGGCACAGAGGAGCTGGATGGTTCAGGGAGCTGATGGAAAAGCAGCTCATTGTGGTGAGCAGAGGAGGTGTGAGGGCAGCTCTTGGGGCTGATGAGCAAACAGCACTGCAGGGAAGCCAGCCCTAGCACAGCTGCTCTCTTGCCTCTCCCTCCCTTTTTGGCACCCAGTTCCATCTGCAGTAGCCTCCAGGGTCATCAGCCCTGCTGTTCCAGTGGTTAAAGGCCTCTCAGGAGCAGAAGTACTTGCTGCTGTGGTTTCTCCTCATGTGGGAGTGAAATCAGCTGCTTCTGGGAGCTCAGTTCCTTTTAATCCCTTGATTCAAGTGTCTCCTTGGTGCTGCTGCATTCCAGCTGCTGAATTCCTGAGCAGTCACGAAAAGGAGCCAGACCCAGTCCTCGAGAGCTTTATTATACAGAGCTGGAAGCTCATTGATTCTGACATGTTCCTTTGCTTGCTCTAGTCCCTTGTTGTTTGTACCCTTAGGAAAATAAAGGCAGGTTTTATATTCAAACATAAACCACAGTTTCCCTCTGCAGCCACAGCCTACCCTTTGATGAAATCCAAACAGCATGTGTAATAAATCCTGTGTGGAGGCTGTGATCCCTGATACTCCAGCTAGCAAGGTTATGGCAGTGATACTGCATGTAGAGTGAGAACCTGAGTTCAAACACTTTTTAAAATGAAGATGGAAAGTATAATAATCCAGGCCTGCATTATGAATCCTGTCTCCCAACTATGTATGGGAGGAAAACTTTGACATCACCGGTGTTTCCTTCAGAATGAAATTAATACAGAACTCGTGGTGTTGTGTGGAATGAGTTAATGAACTGGTGATGAAATGAATTTCACTCTCCTGTTTAAGTCCAGTGAAGAGAGTCATGCCATGCACAGCCTCATACTAGAAAATTAAATAATCAAATCTATAAAAGCAGTCCAGCAGAGCATGGCTGAGTGCTGGCACCACTTTGTCCATGGCAAGCACCTCCCTGCCATTTACTGGATTTCTTCTGGCTTTCCTTAAAGCAACTGAAGAAAGAAGATGAAACCCCTCTTCCCAAGGTGCTGATTGCTGTGTGGGTGGATGTGTTTGCAGGTCCAGGATCGACTGTTTGATCTTGTGTCTCCACCCTTGATGAAACTCCCTCTCCCTTTGCCCTGGCAGATGCTCCAAGCACGACGTGCACTTAGGATTTTAGGGCAGGTGGTTTTTGGCTGCCAGCAGTCGCTGTTGGGTGCCTGCCATGGAGCTTCCAGTTTGCCAAACCCAGCTCAGCTGCCTGGCTCGATTGTTTCTGTGGCTCCATGAGGCAGTACAGGCACCTTGTCCAAGGATAATGCTGCTATCAGTAGTGCCTGTAATGTCAGCTATGCCAGTAAGTCCACATCTTTTATTCAAGATGTTCCTCAAGAATTCCTGAAATCCATGCTGTCATTAAGTTTTCCAAGCTGTCACACTGTTATTAGCCAAGTTACTGCAAGTATTTTCCCAGCTCTGGAGCACAATACAGAAGTAGCTCTTTCCACTGGGTGTTTTTTTGACTGGGCATTAATTTGTTACTTTGGTGTAGCTATGGAGGTCTTTGAGTGCAGAACAGCAGCTCCTTTGCAGGAGATTGACAGGATTTGTACTCTGGTTCTGACCCTCAGACTGCCACATCTGTAACATCCATCCATCCATCCATCCATCCATCATCCAGCATCCATCCCTCCCTTGGGGAAACGAGCAGTTCCTGGATTGTGCAGCTCATGTACCTCTGGATAGGTAACAGAATAAATAAGGGAATAATTTTGCTGTAGCAAACATTGTAGAGTTATCAAGAAAATTGTTATCCTGAAATTCCACTGAGGCATTCTGCTTGTAACTTTGAGTCCTTTATCAGTGGCAGTGCTCATTTCCTTGGCTCTAAAGCTGATCCTGTCCAGAACAATGGAAAATCCCTCTTGAATCAGCTGCTGAATCTTACCTGTATTTCTTGCTGGTGTCTTAGTGCAGCTGTAGGCAGCTACAGAAGTGTTACATGTGTGCTCCTTTCTATTCAAGAACTGAGATACCTTTGGAAAAATATTACAGATCAGAGGACAGTCCTGGTTGTTGTTTGTTTATGGGCATTTCCCTTCAGTGCTTTTGGAGCTGAGCAGGATTAAGGTTCTTCTAAAGCAACATCTGAGCTTTTTGTTGGCCTTTTAATTCCTGGCAATCACAGAGCTACAACCCCAGCTGAATGCTGAGCTCTGTCTTATTTTATCCCAGTGTGTGCACTGCCTTGTGTTTTTCTTCCCAATGTTTGACATGTTGCAATGTTCCAGAGTGAATTACTAGGCTGTCTTTTTTTAGGAAAACAAAGCTTTTGGGGGCAGGCAGTAGCATTTGTGTATTCTGTTATCGTGGGTGGCCTTCAGCTTGCAGGGGTCCTTGAAACAGGAAGGGAGCTGAACTCTGGACACAGTTTTCCACTGCTGTGGAGGCTGTGAATGCTTATTGGACTGTGCAGCCTTCATGTTGTTTAGATTTGTGATTGCTTGGAACAAATTAAAGCTCCAAAGAGCGTGATTTCAAGTAGAAATTCTCTATTTTTGCAAAAGAAAGGCTCTGTTAACTTTTAAGTGGAACAGAGAGCTTGGAAATTAAGATGCAGAGAGAAAAAGGGTAATTGTTTCTTTTATGTGTGACATCTAAAATGTGTGTTTGATTGCAGGGCAAGGCTAATACAGATGGATGATAGGTTATTTCTGTTGGTGCAGTGCTTTCCTCCGTGTATTTATTGGGATCTCATTGCCAGCCTAAGTGCAATCCACACTATTCATTGAGATGTGCTTGCCAGCCCAAGTGTCATTTCCAGTGCAGCAATGAGCACATCAGCCACACCACGAATCCATGGCGTGAATGTGCAGATTTGCCCTTAAACTCTGCAATGTGCTGAGCCTGCAGGGAAGGCTCCTGGCTGAGCTCACACTGGGGGGTTTGAAAGGCATCTGTCCAGGACAAATTCAGCCAGGTTTTGAAAGGATTAAAGGTGCCACTAAAACAGCAGATACTGCAACAGCACCAGAGTGCTAAAGCTTCCCAGTTCAAGTACATCAGCCCCAAAAATTTAGCACAGCTTATAAAAAGAACATACTATAACAAATAACCTTTAGGATTCATACCAGCCCCGTTCCCTTGGGAATCTGCAGTTTCACAGTGGCAGTACTTACTGAGTAAAAAGCAATGAATTGGCTGTGCAGCTGAGAGATGCTTTATTTCCAGAAGTTTATAAAATCAAGCAGTTGCTGAACTCTATCAGGGAGGGAGCCGATTTTTAAGACATAAAAAAACCAGTTCAGGAGCTCCCATGGGAGAGCAGAAATGCAGAGGAGGCAATTTGTATTCAGTTTACTCATAAGTGATGACACATGGTGTGTGCTCCAGAAACTGAATGCCCAGATGAATTCAGATTTCTTTGTGAACTCCCAAAAGCAAGTTTATAGCAGTGTATTTCTGGAATATTGCAGCAGAGCTGGTCTGAGAAGACTTTGGAACTGAGCGTTTTGCACTGGGCTGTGTTAGGATTTTTAGTAAGTGTGTGTGTGTTTATATATGTGTGTATACATATAAAATTTGACTTGAAAAATAAACAAGTGATTTTGTGTCTCAGCTGCAGTTGTTTTCCCAAGCAAGTTACCAAAGCCAGTATTTGATTTTCTTATATTACTGACAGTGACCTGCTGTGTGATGATTCAGCCTTGTAATGCTGTAAATTCTGCAGTGTGTGAAATCAGTGGCTCCACTGTCCTTGCTTTTATTTTATCGTTTTGGATTTGTAGCTGTAAATCTGTAGAGGGATTTAGGATAAAGCTGAGGAATAGTCATCTATGATCCTGCTGCTGATTTTATTTACCTGTTTTATGCCATGTAATTTGAGCTTTTGTGTTCTTTTCCTGACGCATTATTACATCCTGATAAGTATTACAGCTTATGTGAAATAGAAACAGCCTGTTACAGCAAACTCAGAATCTGATATAGCCAAGTGGAGCATGAATTTTATCTTATCTTCACTGTAGTCTCTTAACTCTATGAAAGTTTAGTAATAAAGTTCTCTTGATCTTTATTTGTCCCTTCTCACCAAAGCTCCATCGTGCTGGACTGGGCGTGTGGGGTTTGTGTGCACTTGTCAGGGGAAGGATCAAAGCTGACAAACGTGCTGTTAAAAATGAGCCATGGATGGGCAGTTGACCTGCATTTCCTGCTTTGTTGTCACCTCAGCTGCCAGCCTGTGTCCCTGCCACCTCTGACACGTGTTTTCCCTGGCAGGTACTATGTGGGCAAGCTGCTGTAACTGGTTCTGTGTGGATGGCTCCCCTGAGGAGATGCAGCCTCCGCCGGCAGCTCGAGCCCAGGCCTATTCCAACCCTGGCTACAGCTCCTTCCCCTCTCCCACCTCTTCTGAACAGAGCTGCAAAGCCTGTGGGATGCACTTCGACAGCTCCTCCAGCAAGGTGAGTCCAGAGCCTGCCCTGCCAGGGGCAGCTGCCTTCATTTAATTACAGACACATTTCATACACATCTCCTTGGGTTTGAGCACATTCCATGTGGGAGATGACAGCTCAGCTCACCTTGGTTCTGGCTCTTCAGTCATTCTGTCACAATTAACAGGCATCATTAATATGACTGGAAATCCTTCAGCAGTCTTCCTCAACAAGAAAGCCAAGCTGCTGATAATCACTTAAAGGAGCATTAACTTGAACATGAGTTATTAAAATTCTTATTTTAAAACACCAATGTCTTTTAAAAATAAGTGTTTGTGGCAAGAAGCGTAATAATGTTTGTGCTTTCAGTAAAGAAAGATCTGCCTGCCTGTTTTCCAAGCTCTTGTTGCTCAGTCTAAAAGGCAATGAAGTTTTCTGAGGGTGTGCATAGAACTGCTGAGCAAAAATAGCCCCAGACCAAACCCAAATCTATTTTATCTTACTTGTAAACTTGATTTGTGGGTATATAAATGCCAAAATAATTGGTGCAACAAGACTTAACTCAACAGCCAACTGTGCCTGGGGCATTATTTGGACATGGTGGGTCCTTTAATGCTGCTTGAAAGTGTTCCAGTGAGGAAAATTGTTCTGTGTGCACACTCTGTGGCTTAAGAAGTGTCTGATCTATAGTTACTGAACTTAAGTATGGGAGAATTTAAAAATAATGATGAATTCTGGCCACAGCCCTTTTAGATTGTATGGGAAAGTTCATAAATTGGTTTTCCTTGCACTTTTTTATTTATGTGTGAGGACACACATCTGAGGAATGGAGAGTCTTGGCAGAGCTGCTGGTTTCTACTCCCAGGACAACAGGGATGTTGATGCATTTTTGCACTGAGAAGGGCTTCAGGAATCAAACCCTGGTGATACTTTTTGGGGTGTGTGAGTGTGCTGAGGCTTCTCCTGGTGCTGGGTCAGCTGCAATGGGGCCGTCCCTGCTCGTGACTCTGTGGTCTTGTCTTTGACATTGTCCTCATTCAGCCACGTGTCCTCACAAAGGCTTGTGGAGAGAGTTATCCTGGACCCAGCACTGGCTGTTGGGCATGGTTGCAAATAGTGGAGATGGAGATAATTCTGAAATGAAACCATTTCAGGCAGTTGTGAGCTCAACAGCAGAACCACAGCTTTGATTTCCCCAGTATCTCCTAAATACCTGTTCTATATGAGCTGCCCTTAGAGCAGTGTCTTGTACAGAGCCATCAGTGGCTCCAGGTGAGCTCTGACTGGGGACAGGGAAAGCTCTGGTGCACAAATTATAGAGGATCTGCTGAAGTTGTTGAAAACATTCCTGCCCTCAGCAGCTTTCCCCTTTTCCTGTGGGATCTGGTGTCTGATCACACTGTGCTCGTGTCCAGCTGCTCCTACTCCAGGCTGGCAGGGAAATTGAGTCTGAGGTTTATATTCTGTATTCCAAAGGGGCTCCCAAACCTCCTCCCACCTTCCTGCTGCCCTAGTTCCTGAGCAGTGATCTCTGGGAGTGGCTGGAGCCTGGTGCTGCAGGTGGGAATGCTGGAACAGCTGCAGGAAGGGCTGCCAGAGCTCACCCATGAGGGAGCTGGAAACATCACTGGTGTGTTTAGGAGCCATGGTGATTCCTCAGGGCTGTTGCTATGGAGGGAGAAGTGTGTGAAATCTCACTGTGCTGCAAGGAAAGCACGGAAAACTGCATTCTCTCCTGGGAGAGGCAGCACCTTTGAACTCCAGTGTCCAGTTAATGTTTATTCTGAAATAAAGTGGATAAAAATTAATTCCTTCTGCACTGGTGGCCATAAGGATAGCCTAGATTGCTTTAAAAAAGCCCAAACAGAGCAAACCAGCCAAAACCCCCACGTAAAGCATTTCAGGGCTGTCTGACCCTGCTGACTGTGCTGTCAGCAGCAGGCAGATGTGGTCTGACCTTTTAGGAAAGTTCTAATGTACCACAACATTTGAAACTAATCCTTCTGAAGAACACAATGCCTTGAATCACTGCCCTTTCAGTCAGAGTTCAGTGGAGCTGTAAGATGTGCTTGATGCTGAGATGTAGCCAAAATGCCCAAGTTTAAGCACTTGGTGCTGAGATAGAGCCTGGGGAGGGTTTTTTTTCTCTGAAGATAAATCCTGGTGCTGAGCTGCTAAGTCAGATACATGCCTGGTTTTATTTTCACTTCCCAAATGTATCCTTTGATAGCTGAGGCAGCATTACTGTTAATTGCAAGAAAGTGTTTGATAGAACAGCCCTTGTGCTGTGTTTGCTTTGTGATACCTAAAGATGGGAGTGCCCAAGTAGGGGTCTGGTTTTTCTGGCTTTCCCTGCCAGAGAAAAGTGGGGCTGCTTCAGGGTTTTGTGCAGTTTTTGTGTTGTTGGGGTTTTTTTTAATCTCAAATCTTCTGATTGCTCCCGTGGGGGATTCAGAGGGCAAGGGTTACCAACTGGGTTATTTTCCACTTCTCTGCCTTTATGGATTTGTTTTGTTCCTCTGCTCTAGGCACACAGAGCCATCAGTTCCTTTCTCTGCCCTGAAAATTTCCTGAGGAACAGGATTGCTCCTGCAATCACAGGGTCACAAAAAGTCAATTACATACTATTTTTTTTTTTTAATGGTGATGAAGTTAAGGAAAACTCCTCCAAACTGGATGTTCTGTGGAAATTGCCCTTCCTGCCTTGCTTTGTGATTGGTGAAAGTCCCTTTCCCTTGGCAGGCCCCCAAAGAGCAGTTTTGAGATGAGGTTTCCAGAGTTTCTCTCTGGTAGAAATTTTCATGTCTTAAAATGCTTGAGCAGGAAATTGGGATTCTTTCCAGTGAGTATCACTGTGAGTGTAGGACAGGCTCTAAATGAGAGGCCTGGAGGTGTTAACTGGGGAGCAGGGAGGGTTTCAGGCTGAAAATGGCATCAGAAAGAGCTTTTGTAAGCAAGTCGTGTATTTACACCCTGTAAAACACGAGCAACATCTGCTTTTTTTCAGTTAGGATGTTCTTCAATCACTAGAGTAGCTCATAAACCAGTTTTTTTTGTCTTTGAATTTGTATTTATTACTTCTTCAACTCCACTTGTGTGTTTTTCCTTGCACAGCTCTGAAGGATCAGGATGTCAGGATTTCACAGAGGTGCTTGGCTTCTCTGAGACTGAATTAACATTTTTAACCAGCACTGAAACCACTTCTTTCTTCCCTCAGGACTTTTTATCAGGCACATAATGTGGCTGTTCTGCTGCTCTTCCTATTAGAAAATGTAGAATTTGCCTTTCCAAAGGGTTGAGCAGTCAAGTTTCTGCAGAAATCAGCATAGACTGTGAGTGCTTGGAACTGCTGAAGATCAAGCCCTGAGTGACAGATCAGAGCAGTATCAAATACAACAACTTAACAACAGCATTTACTCTGTTTTTAACTGTCTGGAACATAGTATTTCCAAAACTTACAACACTTTCTCCTTTTCCAGCACTATCTGGTATAAAGCATGTGTAATGTTTTCAAAATAAGATATTTTTGTATAAATAAATGTCAGATTCTTTGATGTCTGTGAGACCTTGCTGTTCACTGTCCCTCTTATGGTGAAACAAAGATTCATTCCATGATTGCCGCAAACTGGAGGGAAAAAAAAAGGGGGTGGAAGGTCATTCAGGGCAGGTATTTATGGAAGAGAATGTTTTTAAGTAGTTCCCTTCAATGCTGGAGCTTCCAGATGCACAGAACAATGTGCACAACTAGCTGGAATTCACTTACAGTCTGCTGCCTCAATCTCCTGATTTCCTTTGGCTTAAACTGCACCAGCAGGTGCAGAAAATTCCTGTCGTGTGAGGGAATCTTGTCAGGATATCACATTTCATTCTGGGTAAATGGAGAGGGAATGGGGCTTCTCTGAGAACTGAGAAACCTCCTGATTGCTCAGGGATCATTCCTTTTCCTCCTCTAGGAACACCGGCAAGCACTTGGCACTTTTTCATGGATTGGAAGGGTTTGATTGTGCTTTAAGAGCAGCTGCGGCTGCGGGGTGCTGCACGGGCTGGGTCTGATTCCTTCCCCTCTTTTTCCCAGCACATCTGCTTGGACTGTAAGAAGAACTTTTGCACGTCCTGCTCCAACCAGCCCGAGGGTGGGCCCCTGCTCTGCCACCTCTGCCAGCGCTTCCGAGCCACGGCTTTTCAGCGGGAGGAGCTGATCAAGATGAAGGTGAAGGATCTGCGGGATTACTTGGCGCTCCATGAGATTTCCACAGAGTTCTGTCGTGAAAAGGAGGACCTGGTATTCCTGATCCTTGGCCAGCAGCCTGCAATTACCCAGGAAGATCAGATAAGAATAAACACATTTAATACCAGTGCCCCTGGACAGCAAGACTTTGTGAGTCACCCCCCAACCAACCTGGCCTCTCCTACCTCACACGATGAGTCCTCAGTGTCTGCAGATCCCATCTCAAGTTCAGAAGCTCAGGAACACCAACAGGTACAGTCTCTGGCCAGAACCACCTTCTGCAAACTCATTCATCTCTATTTTTGGATGAACTACTAGGATGTTGCATGTGGTTTTGCTGTGTAAAGCTGTGCCTTGCTGTCACTAACTTTGATGTGCCATTCATTATGGAATTGAGTTTGCAGTGCTGAATATATCGAGTATTCAGTCTCAGAACATCATCAACGCTCTCGGATGTGTTTTCTCTGGTGCTCACACTTCCATTGCCACAAGGTGTTCCTATGACTGCTTCCTTTGGTAGTTGCTGATGGCTTCTGGCACGTGTTTGGAGATGTAATTAAACAGTTAATACTGTTCTTTAGCTCCTGTGCCAGATAACAAGCACAGTCTAAAGCAGTTTTGGAGCTGGAACTGATCACAGGTGATGGGGGCTGGGTGATGTTTTTGATATCTCCTGCACTCAGATCAATAGAAGACAAACCCTGAGTCTGTTGCCAAGTCTTGGTTTATGATGAACCTGCAGTTCTGATGAACCTTGGCAGGTGCATTTGAGCTTAATTATTTTTTATTGACCTTGCTGTGTTTGTCTTTCTGCTCTCTGCTAAGGAGAGTTTACTCAATGTTTGACATCTGCTCCTTGTCCTATTACAAAGTTAATGGGTGTATTCAGTTCCCTGTGGGCCAGAGCTGTGAAAATGTGTGCACCTTCTGCTTCCTCAGCAGATATATCTAGTTCAGAAGAGGAGTTCTCCTGGGAGAATGTTTTTTATAAATCATTAAAAGGCATTTTCATTCCCTGATTTTCCAGTTTTTTACCAGCTCTGCTGTCTTCCCTGGCTGCCCCATGATACATTTCAGCTTCTTGTCCAGACTTGCATGACATCTTGCTGCAGTTCAGGCTCTTTGATCCTGATTGTTACTCTTGTGCTCTGTAAATATTAACAAGTCCCCACTTGGATAAGTGGGATGGTAACATTACAGTCTCTTTGTCAGTAGGAAACCAGAGGGAGCAGTGGCTGCTGGGGGTGAGTCAGCTGAAATTACACTGCTCATTTCATCAAGTGTTCAAAGCAGTGCCCAGCTTTTCTTCTCCAGCTCTGTGGCTGCTCTCCCTCCCTCGGTGTCTCCTGTTTGCCCACTGCAGACCCCACCTGAGGAGGGTGTGATTACTGCCTGGTTACTGTGGAGAGCTGAGCTCTGGTAGAGGAGGGTTCTGCAGAGCCTTGCACTGGGAGCTCTGACATCACACCACAGCACAGTGTGACCCTCAGGGAAGGGCTGCAGAGATACACATACAAATTTGGTGTGTAAATCCTGATCCAGCCTGCAGTTCTGGACTGGGGCTTTCCAGGTTCAGCTTCAGCTGATCCCATGGTGATCAGCAAGTGTTACTTGGTGTGAGTGCTGCACAGGGCAAACCCTCTGTGAGTGTGCCTGGCTTGTGCCTTGTCCTGCCCCTGTCCTTCCAGAGGTCAGGGACTGCAGTGACACTGCCTTGGAGTTGATTTCCCGCCAGAAACCCACAGCTGGTGAAAGTTTTATTTCCTCTTCCAGGCCAATGGCCATGTGCCTCCGAGCCCAGCCTATGGAACAGCAGCTGAGGATGCAGCAGAAGAAGCAGCAGCAGAGGATGACATAGAGGTTTGTGTGTCCTGGAATTGGATGGCAGGGAGTACCAGGGACAGGGAATACCAGGTTTCCTGGGCTGGATTTACTACCAAAGGTAAACAGTAACTGAGACTGACCAAACCCAATCAACCTCTTTTGAGGCATCATCTTGTCCTCCACATGCAGAAAGAGCTGGTGTCGCTTGGACACCAGAGCAGAAATTATTTAGTTCTATCTCACGATTTGTGTTTTTCTGATAAGTGAATTCAGAGTAGCCACTTCTCTGTACACCCAGGCCTGAATTCCTGCTAACACACATGCTGAAAGTTGACTGAAATCTCAGTTCAAGGTGTTGAGGGTATGAATGATTCCCTCTTTGCTCCCTCCCAGTCCAGTGACTCCGAGGATAACCTGGTTCTGGGCAGGAAGGCGTCCCTGTCTGACCTGACCAGCATCGGGGACATCAACGCGCTCTCCGTGCGGCAGCTGAAGGAAATCCTCGCCCGCAACTTCGTCAACTACAAAGGCTGCTGTGAGAAATGGGAGCTGCTGGAGAGGGTCACTCGCCTCTACAGAGAGAAGGACCTTCAGCATCTAGGTGAGAAACTCAGCAAACATCTGCCTGTTTTCCAGGTTTAGCCTTTTTACAGACAGCTGGTTGAGGAAATAGAACTTACCTGACATCTCTGGTGTGGCAAAGTGAGGAGGAAGGAGGGAGTGTTTTGTACACAGTGAAAGGAGCTGAACTCTGCTCACCACTCCTTGTTTGAGGAGAGAGTTGTGGGAGCCCTGCAGCAGCAGCACAGGGGCTGTGCATCCTTCACCCTTGGTGTTGGATTCCAGTGGGCACTGCCTCCCCCTCACAGCAGCTGGTGGGTAGCTGGACACGACTGGATGTGCTGAGCTCTTATCCCTCAGCTTGTGGTACCTGGCAAAGCCAGCAGGGAAATGCCCTGCCCAGCAGGAAACTGCCACCAGAGAGCAGCTGGGAGGTTGAGGGCATGTGCTCAGAGCAGTGGCTCCCAGGGCTGCCCAGCTGTGGGTAGCTGGGGTTTCACTCTCTGACCACCAGAGTGTTCCTGCTGAGCCTGCACAGGTGGCTGTGAGGGGACACAGGTGCATGGAGAATATATCTGGCTTGATTTTCCAGGTGCCAGTTTGCACCTCCAGAGGATTTCTTTAAAAAGACACACGTTTGTAAATTACTTACAAGAGAAACTTAACACTTTGATTTCATACGTTTGTTTCTCAGTGCTGTCCCAAGTAGTGTTGTTTTCTTAAACACATCTCTCTAGGCTTTGTCTTCTATGGATGATCCAAGATTTAAGACAGCAGCTTTGGAGTTATATTCTTTCATTATCTTGTGCTTTTGAGGAAATTTATCCTTTTCTTTCACTCACTGTGTGCCTGTGTTCAGTCACTTGGTGATTGTGTAACAGCAGAGGAACTGGCACAAGGGGCTGCTGCAGGTGCAGCACTGGGAAGCCAAACTCTGCACACATTCCTAGGCTGCCTTAAAAATTGGATCCCTTATCTCTGGGAAGCTTTAACTGTTCTGTAAGCTCAGTGTAGGAGAGAGTTCTTGTCAGTTGTTGAATCTGTCCTGATCAGAGCCCAGACTGGGCCTTCCATGGTGATCAGCAAAAAGCAGTTTTGGTTTAGCAACTCCCTCAAGGCTTTCAGCCCCCAGCTGCCTTCTCTCCCAGCTTTTCACATTCTCACCAAGTCTCTCTCTTCTTCTCTTGCAGTTTTGGACACTGACGATCAAACAGGTGAGTGAGATCCTTAATCATTATCCCAATTGTTCATTGGGATAAACCCTCCAGGATCCAGTCCAACCAGCGCTGCCAAGGCCACCACTTCTGCATGGCTTTTAAACACCTCCCCCCGGGGTTGTTTATGCCACCACTGCCCTGAGCAGCCTGTTGCAGAGCTTGAGAACCCTTTTGAAAATGGGTATCAGGAAACATTTCTATCTAAACCTCCCTGGCACAACTTGAGGTCATTTCCTCTTGTGCTGTTACTTGGGAAGAGACCCATGTTGCTTTATTTGCCTCATCACTGAGAATCTCAGTGGTGTTTGCTTCCACCTCACAGAAATTACTGTGCAAAAGCTAAAACTCCTGCTCCTTGCCAGCTGCTGGAGGAGCCACAAGGGGAATTGCTTTGCAGACCTCATCCCGTAGGGAATCCCTTGAGCAGAGCCAACTGGGATTTCACCAACACCCCACCCCTCCCTCTGTCTGACCCATCGGTGCTGTCCTGTCCCCTCAGGTGGTGCTGGGCTCCCCAGCACCGAGGACAACCTGTGCAGGATCTGCATGGATGCTGCCATCGACTGTGTGCTGCTGGAGTGCGGGCACATGGTGACGTGCACCAAGTGCGGGAAGCGCATGAGCGAGTGCCCCATCTGCCGCCAGTACGTGATCAGGGCCGTGCACGTCTTCAGGACATAAAGGTGGCTCTGGGGGCAGGGCTGCTGTGCCTTAAAGCCTCAGTGCTCTTAGGGAAAGGGCCAACATCCCTGCCAGTAGTTGTTACCCTGGAGATTAGCATGGACCCCCTGCAAGGGAGGGAAGGAGGAAGCCTGGGGAAAGCTGCTCTGCTCAAGCCATGCCCGACTCTGCTCATCCACCATCGTGCTTTACACCACAGTGCCTGGACTCCTTGGAGCTCATTGCCAGCAATCATTAACCACCTCCATCCTAGGATAATCTGAGGACAGATGGACACCCAGCTTTCCACCAGGAAGATCAGCTCCAGAGGCTTTGTATTTTCCTCTGAATAATAAAGTGAACTGGGGTCTCAAAAAGTGTCCTTTGTTTTGCTGCTCAGGCTATGCCCTGCAACAGCTTGATTTTTGAGGATTAAAATGTCACTGTAATTGTTAATTTTACTTTTATTTTTAATTTAATGTAAAATTGTAATGCTTGCAGGACAGGCAGACTGCCCCTGCTTTCCCTAATTCCAGCCTAGTGCAATTGTGGAAAAATGTGTAATTTTATATCAAGGTTGTCTTTGTATTATTGAAAACTGTTGGGGAGGGAGGCTGGGAAGGCTCTGCCTTGCCCTGTGTGCTGGAGTTTTGTTTCTGTGCCAGAGGGAGGTTTCTGGTTGGATTTTGTCGACTTTGACTTCACAGCACGTGCCAGAGGTGGGGCTCAAGCTGAGCTGCCCTCACTTGCTGAGGGAGTTACAAACCCAAGGCTTGAGCCTTCCCCAGGTTTAGTGAGGAAACCACAGAGCTGCAGAGTCGTGAGGGCTCCACTGCTACACAATCATATTTAAGTACAGGTGACTTTTTCTTTTCTTAGAAGGGAATCATGGAAGAAAGCCTTTGTCTCCCTTGGATCCATGAGCAATCTCCACTGCAGATCAGCTTCCCCCAGGGCTGTTTTACAGTTCTGCTACCTTCCACTGCTTATCAAAAGCAATTTTTTCCTTTCTGCTGGTGAGTGGGGAGAGGGGCTGTGGCCTGATCCCTGACAGCTCTCCTGGGCAGTGTGTTCAGCTGGAAGAGACTTGGAGAAGCCTGGCAGTTCTTGCTGGAAGTGATTATAAGTGGTGTTTCCCTCAGTGCCCCTGCAAGCATCCAGGGCCCTTGGCTGCTCCAGAGCCAAGCCTCAGCATCCTGCTGCCCTAAGTGTCCATCACAGTGGGATTGTGCCCTCATCCCAGGGCAGCTGTGAGGTGAGAGCCTGGGCAGAGCTCTCCTGGCTGCTTTGGGGAGGAGGATGGCTCTGTGCTCCAGCCTGGCTGCCAGAGGGAACAGCACAGACCCACAGGGGCCCTGCAGTGAGTCCCCTCACAGCTCCTGGGGCTCTGCAGTGCAGCTGGGAGTGATGGCAGCAGCACATTCACCCTGTGTGTTCTGAGCAGGGCCAGGAGCAGCAGCTCAGTGCAGGGAGTGCAGGATCTGTGCTCTGGGAGCTGCAGCCAAAACAGCTCCTGAGATGAGAAATCCATGGCTCAGGAGGGCAGGAGAGCCATGGATTTCCCACTGAGGTGGTCTCAGAACTCCACAAAACTGCAGCAGTTCACTGCACTCATGTTCTGAGTTCTCCCTCTGGCCCAGGTCAGGCTGTTCTTTGACTTAAGGTTGAACAGATCCAGCATGTGAACAAGTCAGTGCATGATGACAGAAAAAAGGGCAGGTAAGAAGTGACTCTGTTTGCTCTGGAGAGGGCACAGGGACCTCAGAGAGCTGCAGGAATACAGAAAGTACTGAACAGCCTCATTTAGGAAATTCACTGTGAAAATTCACGTTGTCGTATTTTTCAATAAACTCAGGGCTGGGGGAATTTAGCAGGAAGAAGATGATTCCCCTATGGATAGATATACTTTTCCTTGTAGAGGGGAGGTTGATTTTCTACAGCAGATAAATCAAGCTGCAGATCAATGCCTGAAATTTTAGGGATGAGAAGATCCACCCACCCTGTGACTCCAAAATGTGCTTTGTGAAGGGAGGACTCTTCTTGTTCCCCTTGTAGAAATGGATTCTCTGCTTATGGATATGTGTGAGTTGTTTTTAAAGGAAAATCAAAACCTGGAGGAAACTGATTAATGATCCAAAGGAATATAATGTTCTGAACTAATAAAGTAAATGGAAATATTTATGTGCTTTATGTACACTGTACATTGTTTAAAGATTTTAAAAGTTAATATTCTACTTGAAAGGGCATGTTATTCACTATTAAATCATCTGGTACTATGACAGTTAAACTTACTAGTTTTGGTACAGAAGTTTGGTTTATAATTTTATAATAAAGTTGAAATGTGATTTAGTTAACTTTGTTTCTGACTGTTACAAGGCAAGATCCTACAGCTACTGCTGAACCTCAGCCAGAAATTGGGATCCCAAGTGCTTAAATGTTAGTGGTGGGGGGGAACAGAAGAAGTGGAGGGGGAAAAAAATTACCTGACAAAACAAATGACCTTGGCAGCACAGCCAAGAGTCCTGTGGAGCTTCTGGTCTGTTTTCCTGAACAAGAAGAGAAGAACCTTTGGAAAGTAAGTCCTGACAGCAAAGGAGAAGCTGCTTCAGTTTTATTTCTTTATCTATAAAAATACCCAAACTTTAAAAACCCAAGGAGACTAAACCAGCACCTGGATAAGGGCGGTGGTTGGTCTACAGTGTGGGCAGGAACATGGGATTCAGCAGTTCAGAGAACTTTTAATTCATTCCATAGGGTTGCTCTGGATCGTTGTAGCTACTCCTGAGGGCATTTCCCTTCTCTCCACCCCTCAGTGGAGGAACCTCCCTGTTCCTTGCCCCTCCCTGTCCCAGCTGTTGTGTGCCAGCACTGCCCCCTCTGCTAGCACGGGGCCACCAGCCTGCGCTTGCGGATGCACTCCCAGATCCACCTGGGGGTCACCCTCTGCGCCCCGGGGTTGTCCTCAATGTCCCCAATCACGTGGGTGGCCGAGGCCGTGTCGAACTCCTCCACCAGGTCCCCGTCGAAGGCGATGAAGTAGCGGCGGATTCGGGCAAAGTCCTGCACGGAGGGCGCCAGGTACAGCTTCACCCCCGTGAAAATGTCCAGCAGGGGCTGCTGAGGGGGGAAGGACAAGCAGAGCCTGGGCAAAACCTTCCTTGGAATGGAAGTGAACAGGTAACAACTGCCCCAGCCTCCCCCACCCTGCTGTGGCTGCTCTCCTGTACCTTTTTTCCGTTGTCTTCCATCTCAGAGGCTTTTCTCTTCTCCCCTCGTTTCTCCTCGGATTTCTGAGGGGATCTAATGTCTCCTTTGCTCTCTAAAAACAGAAATTTGGCTCGTGGATGTGCTCTGTTCAGATTCTGGTTGTGTATTAAAGAGCAGAAGGGAGAAGTTTCCTCTCCTCTTTCTGGGAAATCCATGCATTACTGTCACTCGTGAGACACATTTCTCTGCTGGTGTGGGGCAGCCTCCTGCACCTGTTCCCAGGCTGCTGCTGCCACCTGCCCTCCCCACTGTGTCCTCTGTGAAACTGCTCAGCAATCTGCTTCATGTTCCAGCCCCATTCACCTGGAAATCACCTCCAGCCACGTGTCCCTTTACACACATGAATTCCATCCAGATCAAATTAAACACTGGCTCGTGGCCAACGATCTCACACCAAAGGCTGTGACCTGCAGAGATGGGAGCAGGGCCAACCTGAACAGCACCATCAGAGCTGTTTCCATCCATCTTTCCCAATCCCAGGGCATCTCAGAGCTGTGGTTACTCAGTTCATACTGGGCCAAACCAAGGATCTGAACAGCTTTGCCCATTATCCCCGAGATCCATGTGAAAGGTGGGATCATCAAGAAGGCAAAGACCCAGACAGAGCCAGCCTGCCCCAAGCACAGGCTACAGCCCAGGCTCCTTCCTGAATGCACCATCCTCTTACCTTCTGCCTTCTGGGCTTTTGCAGGTGACTTGCTTGGTGGGCTCTTAATACTGCTGTGAGGTGTGGAAGACCTGGAATTCCCATCATTCTCTCCACTGCTGCCAGCTGTGGACTCATCTTCCTCCCCGGCTGTAACATTGAAATCAGCCTTCTCCTTGGAGAGCTGGTACAGCTCCTGCCCAGAGGAAGCAGCACTGATCATGTCTGACACTGACACGAGCTGTGATGCAGAGACTGCTCTGCTTTTCTCCCCCCATGAAGTGTTTGCTCAAAAGCTTTCTCTTCCTGCACCTCTCTGCAGTCATTTTCCTGTCAACTCTGTCCCAGCTCCCTGCATTCCACCCCTCTCCTGGCATTAAGGGAATCCACAGGGAGGAGCAAAAGCCACATCCTCATCATCTGTTACAGGGCCAGAGCCTGAAGGATGAGCAGTGGGAAGGGCCCATCTGCAGCGGGGTTTGTTCCTCTCTCCTCCCCACAGGGATCCTGGCAGGCTCTGGGGGGCTGCATCACTCCTGTTTTCCATGGCACAAGCAGCCCTGGCAGCTGCTGCCAGCCCCAAACTGCAGCAACTCCCTCGAGCACAGAGCTCCCCAGTGCCAGGGCTGGCACCAGGCTCCTTCCCCTCAGCACAGGAGGGTGAGGGGTGGCTGCAGCCCCAGGGTTCTGGGGTGACACTTGGCCCCTGTGCCCCACAGGCACTTCCCAAATGCCTGTCCCAGTCTCAGCAACTGATGGGAAACTGAGCCAGCATGGAGAGAATCAATGTCTGCCCAAGGAGGTGGTGGAGTCACCACCCCTGGATGTGGCAGTCAGTGCCTTGGTTTAATTGATGAGGAGGTGTTAGGTCATAGGTTGGACTTGATGATCTCAAAAGGTCTTTTCCAACTGAGTTCATTCTGTGATCACCCCTGAGGAAGGCAATTCCTCACCCTGTCACAGAGCTGATGGAACCAACTGCCAACAGAGACCTCTGACAGGGCACAACACCACAACAGCTCAGGGGACCTGAGAGACCTCCCCAGCAGAACAATGCAGCCTGAGCCTGGCATGCAGGGAGAATGGAAGGGGCCATCACAGGCAGAGGTGCCTTCAGTGCATGCTCTGATGTGTCTGTGAAGCACAGCCTGGTGCAGCTCTGTTAATTGCCAAAGAGTGGGAACAGCTTTGCCCTCACAGCTGTGGGTGTGAAAAGAGTGAGGGAGCTGGTACAGAGTCAGTTGGAGTCTGCTGGCTGTGACAAGGAAGGGACAGGAGGTTGTGTGGAGGACAGAAAGGGTAAGATGTGGTATGAGGGACAGAAAGGGTTAGGTGGCCATGCTAGGGACAGGAACTGCAGAGGGAAGAGAGAAGGAGAGAAAGAGCCAGAGCTGTGTGGAGCTGCCCGTGGGAAGGTATTAAAGCTATTAAAGACTTTTAAGGTGCTGATGCTTGAAGCCCTGTGAAGTTTTACTGAAGCATTCTGAGCGTTGTGGCCGTCTCCACAGTGGCAGCCAGGTGCTGCCCTGGCCGTGCTGCCCACCTTGAGCTGCTGCAGGTTGGTGGCACTCTGCCAGTCCTTGTCGTCGCGGATGCGGGTGCAGCGCGGGAAGCGGATGGAGATCCCGTCCGCAGTGTGAGCCTCGGCCTTGGAGAACTCTGCCCCCGTGATCTCCCACACTGGGGCTTTCTGCACACAGAGGGAGGAAACCACGTCACATCCCTGGGTTCTCTCAGCAGCCAGCTCCAAGAGTCTCAGCCACACTCACTCTCCACCCCAGCATGCTTCCATTGACACAAACTGACCTTCCTGCTCACCTTTGTTATAAAAAGCTACTTTTTCACTAAGCCAGAGATCTTCACTAACACAAAATGCCAATTTCTAAGTAACTCCTTCTCCTTCAGGCATGCAGAGCATACTGGCACATTCCCTACAACAACAGCAACTTTTGGGTTGCAGCTGTGTTTCAACCCTTTAAAGTCAGATTTCTCATATCTCAAATTTAAGGTAAGCTCACTTCTGGAAGGGATTTAATGCACAAGAATATTTCCCAAAACTGCTGCAGGTGTGATTTCTTCATGAAGCTCTTAGCCTCAAATGCACCTGCAAGATTGAGAGATAAAAACTTGTGCTTAATTTCCCATTCCAAGTATGAAGATTCATTTTGCAACAGAGACAACTTCTAAGTTGTCCTCCTAAAGGATTTATAGAAGATTGCAGAATAAGGGCTGGGAAATGTTAAATGTTAAATGATTATGAGAGCACTTACCTTTGGATCTGGGACAATGAAGTCTGGGTAGTAGATTTTGTTAATTTTTAGCCACTTTGGAATTTTACTAGGATCCTATTAATTAAAAGCACACAATTAAAATCATTGACACTTCTCATTATATATAAACCTAATTCTACAAAAGAAGCTGCTGAAACACAACCTAGAAGTAGATCAGCATGGAGGTATTACACTGCCTTTGCATGGATGAAACTTGCACTGATCTGCAGCTGTTTCTCTCATCTAGAAAATCACAAACATTGCTTGAAACACAGCCCTCAATTCCTGTCATTCCATGTGTGAAACTAGAACAGTTGCTCCAATTGTGATTCATATAAAATTGCCTGGGTTTTTTTAAGATTCTACAACCTTGATGCAAATGCCTTCAGGATGTCAAGGTAATATTAAAATTCAGCTGTTTATTTGTCTAGCCTTGAAAAGCAAGATAAATCATTCACAGAAATCTTAACTCCAACCCCAGGTTATGGAGCCACCAGAGTCTGACCTAGCACTTCCCTCCCACAGCCCCATCTAGTGACTGCCTTTGCCAATCACAACGTGCCCAAAAATCCAGATAAAAGATTGGTCTCTTCCCAACAAAAGTCTGTCCTAGCAGGAAACAGATGGTGCCTGGCTTCCCACCCAGTGTCTGGGTACAGACACCAGGCAGTGCCTCCTCCAGGAGCTGGCTGCTTTCACACCTCACTCGTGTCAAGTGCCTGGTGTGCTTTAACTCTGACTCATTCCTGGCAGGGCACTCCCACCCTGCAGTGAAGCAGGGCCTCAAGGGCAGCTGAGCCCTTTGCTGAGCATCCCTTGGCTCCCCTCTCTCACCTTGCTGATCTTCACCATGTCCAGCTCTGTCTGCAGCCGTGCCAGGGTGGCGTCGTCGTGGCCACCAGAGCACTTGGTCACCGTGCACCACTTCTCGCTCTTGGGGTCGTAGCAGCCCATGAGGAAGATGGACATCATCCCACCTGCACAGGGACACCAGGCTTCACCCCTTCCACAGCACAAGCCACAGCTTTTCAGAGCCAAAACCCTCTTCCATCTTTGGGAGTCAAAGCCCAACCACCTGGGCTTGTGGTGGTTGTAGAGCCACTCACAAAGCTGAACAGAGCCCCAACAGCCCAGCCCAACACCCCCAGCTCTGCTGTGCAAACCCACAGCAAGGCCATGATGGGCTGCAGCAGGTGACCACTGCTCCAGCCACTCTCATTCTGGAGGCCTGGAACAGGAACACCTTGGGAGTTCCTTGACCAGACAGATCTGTGATTTAACTCCAGACCCACCTTTGCTGCCTTGTCCATAGAAAGCCCCCAGCACCACCAGGTCAGCTGTGTCAGCCATTGCCCCCTCGTTGAGATAATCCTTCTTCACCTTCAGCCAGTGGCGCTTCCCTGGTTCATAATTACCCTGTGCAAAGGAAGGCAGAGCCCCCTCAGAGACATTCCCTGGTGGGCAGCAGCTCCTCAGACAGCCCTGGCCTTTAGCCAGCTCAGCAGCTCCTGAGCACAGCAGGAGGAGCAGCTTGGACTGGATGTCAGCACTGAGAGGAACCCAGAGATGTTTCTGGAATGTTCAATGTGTGATTCTGTCTCAGAGCTGACTCTGCTGTCATTCCCCAATTCCCAGCTTACAGCAGTACAGGGTGAATGGGAACTTGCCTTTATATCTTTCAGCACCAGCCCTTCCAGCCCCTCCCGGATCACTCGGGTGATCATGTCTGCCAGATCTGAAGCTTTCTGCAAAGCATGAAAAGCCATGGTTACTCAGGACTGTAAAAAGGGCTGAGGTCTTCAGGCTTTTTGTTTGAAGCAGTCAGGCACTAAACCCAAAGCACCTCCAGAGGGAGATTTCATATTATGATTTCATAATACTTTCCCAAGGAGAATCCTGTACATGTTCTCTTTGCTGCACATGCAGTGATAGAGCTGGGAATGTGTCCCCAGAAGAGAAGGTTTGTCTGGTTAAAAAATACCCCTCAGAGATGTGGCTGCCCCACTGGCTGTGTCCCAGTATGTCCCATATCAGATCTGCTCAGCCAGCTTCCTCCTCCATCCAACTGCCTTGAGACCTCTGAATCTTCTTCCGCCCAAAAAGTCCAAGCATTCTCCACCAAAGCCAAGGAGCCAGAGAAATCAGTAGCAATGGGGAAAATAATGGGACATTGTGCATATTCGAAGGAAAACCCCAGCATGCTGCTGCCTAAATGCAGGATTTAGCAGCCAGGATGGCTCAGGGCTGTGTGTCTGGGAAGTGGCCCAGCCTGGCTCCCTCCAATCACACTGCAGTCACAGCTCTGCACTGCACAGCACAGACTGAGTGACAACAGGACTGAGCTCCTCCTACCAGGGTCAGAGTGACAATGGCTACAAAAAAATCAACAAGGCAGAAAAGCTGAGATATGCAAGTTAAGATTGTACTGAATGGCTTGGGGCCAGGAAAAGATGGGAATACAACATTGGCTCAAGAAATCCTGCACACAGAGAGGAAGGAGAACCATTTTGCCAGAGTGAACTTGCAGAGTTAATCATGAGAAAAAGCCAGGTGGTGGAGGAGCAGGGCTGTGAGGGCACACTGGACTCACTGTGACGTGTTTCATCTCCGAGAACAGGATCCTGTTGGGGATCTCCACCATGTTGTCATGCAGGAATTTGCGCCGTTCAGAGAGGGGCCTAGAGCAAGGCATGGAGAATGAGGGATCAGCACCAATCCCAACAACATGGAAAAAAGCCCTTAAAAGCATTAAATGATTCATCCTAGAGAGTTCCAGAGAGGACAGCTAGTTCTTACTTCCCTCCAGGAAGCAATAACATGGGAATTCCAGTGTTGACAGTGTGTTTAGAGGATGGAAGATGAGCAGCTGAGATGCAGCTAATCCCAGAATTGTGGAGGGCAAGAGGAGCTCCACAGGGAAACTCCTTGGCACAGCAAGGTCCCTCCCATGCTGCCCTGCTTTCCCAGAGAGAGGCAGCCCAGCTGAACTGGTCTGTGTGCATTAATGAGCTTTTCCAGCCAGTTCATCCTGGGAAACCAGCCCAGGCACTCTGCCCTGCCACACACACCTGTCCATCAGGCTGATGTCATTGAAGTAGATGCAGTCAAACACAAACAGGCAAACGTTGGCATCCTGGAAAGCAGCTTTCTGAAATACAATTAACAGAATCCTGCAGTCACAGCAAACAGTTTTAGCAAAGGAATAAAAGGATAGGTTTTTATCTCTGTATTATTTTAGGTGTGATAAGCTTATGCCTCTTCTGAAAGAAGCATTTTGAGAATTAAGTATTACATTGAATGTGTCCAAGCACAAGCTAAGAAGATAAAAAATGTTCATTTTCTAGGAATGGGAAATAATGCTAAAAATACTAATGGCTTTGGGCAATGCAACATCTGTCACTACTGCTGCAGAAAACCCACCACATTTCTACAGACAGCAGATTAATGGCTACTTTTAACTTAAGCACTTACATTTTAATTCTCATTTTCCTGTCCTCTTCCTCACCCTCATTCAGTCTAGACACAAGCACTACATAACACTTACATGGAATAATCACTGTGCTCTCCCAAGCTGCCATACATTGCTCAAGCCATGAGAAACAACAACAGAATTGCAAGATTTTCCACAGATTTTTTAGTATTATTGTAATATTAATTGGAAATTAGTATTTTATTATTAATATCTTGAGATGAAGTTCTATTAATGTGCTGCCAGTGATCAGGTTAATATCAAATCTACTGTATTAGAGCAGTAGCTTTTCAATATCAGCCTTCTCAATAATCTTATTTTTTTCCCCAGATGCTCCAACAAGCACCAGAGCTCTGAAATTATCCTCTGATAACAGATTGTGTTTAAGTCAGCAAAATAACAGCCTCCAAACACACACACAAAAAATATTATTTAATTTATTTTTTTTTTACCTTGTGCACACCAAGAGTCCCAAAAGGAAGTGGCTTGCCAGTTTTATTGTCAATCAGGAGAACTTCTGAATCCAGGATCATACTTTGCCCACCAGGGAAAGCCTGGGGGATGAAATCCTTAAAATGGGCTACCTTGGGAAAAGGAAAAAAAAAGAAAAAAACAAGAAAAATAACTGGCTGAAGAGAGGAATTCACTCCAATGCAGGTGTTTTCTCCACAAGTATATGAGGCACATGTGGCACATCTGCACTTCTATGGTAACCACAGCAGTCTACAAATAGAAGAATGAGGCTTTCATAAACAGAAGCCAGTCATCCAACTGGCATCAAAACCACAGTGCATAGAGAGGATTCTACAGCAGACAGATGAAATTTAATTTCAAGCTCTTAATGTGCACCAGAATGAAATTATTACCGTTTCAAGCATTGCTTTTCCACATTCTACACATCTATATAAATTAGGAATAAGCGTACAGGAGAAGGGATCCTCCTTGCCTGTAAAAGGAGGCTATTGGGAGAGCAGTGGGGGGGCTGGCAGCAGGGGTGAGGCAGTGCTTACTTTGTGGGGGAGCACAGGTTTGAGGCTCCTGCTGAAGTAGCTGAAGTGATCGCCGTTCTTGTGCACCTGCACGCGCTCGCCGTCGTACTTGATCTCGGCGTACATCCCGTTGGGACACTTCTTCATGGCGTACTCGATGGACTTGCAGGCCTCAGCCTGGGGGAGAGAGCACCCAAAACCCAGCTGGTCAGGATTGCAGGAGAAAGGGGACCACTGGGAGATGTTTAAAGCATGACCTATTGCCTTCTGTTTTATGAAGGGTGAGAATGTCTTCACCACACATGCCAGGAGTTTGTGATCAGTGGTTGTCAGTGGTCACAAGATCACAGGTTACAAGGTCTCTTAAAGGATAATTAGCCAATAAACTACTGCCACAAAGAATTTTTTTACTTTATTGGTGTTTTCACACCAATCCCTAGTTAATTTGTCTTATACCTCTCTGCTACAGTGCGGACTCTCTTGACCAATCATCTAATGACACAAAAACTTACAGTGCTACACCTTAAAACTTCTTATTACCTTCATAACTACTTCTGTATCTTAACTTTAAAACCTTAAAACTTTCCACTACCTAGCTTGATATGTCTCTGCTTAAACTACTGACTCATGTTCTTACTGATGGTCTCTAAATTTGGAAGCCTTTTCCAAGGTCTCAAGTCAAACCCTGGATTCTCTGCTGTATTTGGGCCTGTATGCACGAGGTTCTGTGTGTCTTGTTTTCCCACACCAGGTGATACATGGAAAATAAAGCTACTCTTACCTAAGCTCATGAATGAGCTACAATGAATTCCCTTGTAGAGCTTTTTGTCCAGAATATCTGTTAGTGTTCCTTAATTATTCACTCACTTAGAATCATCTGCATATGCCCAGATAATTATAGCTTTTCAGTGCTTATCCCCTCCAAATGCTTCAAAATGTGCACTGTGCCTTCTGTAGGAGTGTGCTCAGCCCAGAAGTAAATATTTAACTTTGCTTTGTTCACACAAAAAGCCAGACTTATTTAAATCTCTAATCCACTGGAAAGCTTACACTAGTATCCAGAGAAAGGATCAACTTCTGCAATGATGGCAAACAAATACAAAAATCTGAGAGCAAGACTGACAGCAAGGCAAGGTTTTAGCTTGGCAGTGGCACTGAGGGTGCAGGTACTGAGTTTATTGAGTATTTAGTGGTGGGAGATTTTTAAACTGGCATTAAACAACACTGAGCCCTGCACAGGCAGCCCACACTGCACAGCCACTGACCCTGCCAGGTGGGAGTCTCTGCTCCCTGCCTGGCTGCCAGGAGGGGCCTCAACCTACCAGCATGGGCTGCACTGGGGTCATGAGTGAGGCCTGCACACTCAGGGTCTTCTTCAGCCCTGGCACCTTCTCGGCCTCCTGCTGGTTCTGCAGCACCCGCTCCACCACGTCCTGCAGGTTCCGCGAGGCCTTGAACGCCTCGTAGGCGTTGGGATCCAGAGCATCCAACCTGCAATGAGAGAGAGGAACATTGATCAGCCTCAGGGCTGCTGCTGCCTCAGCAAATGAGCATTTCTGGGTTCTGTCACTCACACGTGCTTTGCTCCAGCATTCATTTTCAAGTCGTGCTTAATGAGCCTGATGATGCACTTCAGGTCATTGCCCGTACACCTGGAAAAGATTCAGCAAAGGTGTGAACTGAACAACTTTCCAGCTGAAAAGAAGAAACTTATCCAGCTCTCTTTAAAAAAAGGCCCTCCCTTTGCAGGTTTAAACCTTAAAGGTTTAAACAAAACTGAGGACACGTGTTAATAGTGACACCTGAGATACAAGGGAATATCCAAAAGGCTTTCCAGCATCTTTATGCCAACACTAACTCTGCCTCAGTGTTGATGTACTCTACAAAATTTACTTCATTAATGCATCAAGAGTAACTGATTGGAAAATCCTCAGCCTCAGACCAACACAAACTGAGCCAGACCAAGGATCTTTGTCTAAATTACTTGAAGGCTTTTCCCAACGTACTTAAGAACAGCAACTTAATTAACAGCTAAACACCATAAGGGTAGTATTGCAAGACACTTGTTTGATTGAAGTATGCTGACAGGCAGGGATGAAGTTCTCTGGCAAGAACAAGAGCCATAAATGTTCTCCATTGCTGTCAAGGTATCTCAATCACACCACTGACAGCAGCTTACAGATGCTAATTAAGTTCAGTCTTGGTGGCTCATGATGAATTTTTCACCTTCTCCAGCTTGTAGAGAACCATCCCAGTGTATGGGCAAACCTTCAAAGGCTGATTCCTTCCCTCACCTGCGACTGATCTGCTGCAGAACACTCTGCTGGTCATCCTCCTTGGTGAGCTTGGACAGCTGGATGAGGAATTCATCCACCTCCTGGATGGTCAGGAGGCTCTTGGCTGCTGGAGGACAGGTCCTGCTCTGCTCGAAGAAGATCCGGATGGTCTCGGAAACATCTCCCTGTCTCCAAAAACAAAACCAGGGGGTGGATGAGAGGCATGGCCAGGGAACGGGGCTGCCACTGGGGATTCTGTGTGGTTCCAGTGAGGATAAAGGACAGCAGTGATGCTGGGATTGCATGAAGAAATCAAAATCAAACACTTAAGGAAGCTGCCACGACACACAAAGCTGCTCAGCTGCTTAATTTGCCAAGAAAGGTAATTAAAAGTACCAGCATCATCTCATGGCTCTATTTTTCACTGCTGCAGCAGCACAGACCCTTTATTTCCTCAGGATGAATCCACTTGTAAATCCAGGGATGTGAGACAGGCTAGTGATGTCACTAGAAGGCAGTACACAGCAAGGCAATGAACAGAGATGAAAGAATTACTTTTATTATTTAATTCATCCCTTTTCTGCACCTTGCAGTGAATCAGAGGGTGCACAGTCAATCACCAGCTCCTGGGCACAGGGACTCAACAGCCCAGCTCTTGCAATTGTAGCAGCTTAATTGTATCAACCAACTGCAGCTGCCAGTGACAGGTCTGTTAATTGAATCCCAGGTTTTGATGTGTGATGGTACAAAAAGAGTAATTTAAATCAGTTCTGTAGGAATGTGCCAGGCAAAAGAGTTTAGACAAACAGATGCAGCACACCTCACCTAGGAAACTTCATTCTTGCTTTCTAAATCTTTGCCAGGTGAATTCTTATCCTGCTTTCTGTTCAAACATGATTTTCTACAGGTTCCAGATGGCAGAAAATGCTATGAAAACTGCTAAAGCCAAGGAAAACCAAAATAAATCACCAGCTCCCATTCTAACAGTCAAGCTAAGGAGTAAAAAACCTAAACCATTACAGAATTCCCATAAGCAAAGAGCTGAACAGCAGAAATGAAGAGAGCTGCTGCCTGCACTCACCTGCTCCAGGTCCCGGACCATTTCTTCCTGGTTGCAGTTAAAAATCCTGCTGAACAGCTTTACAATCTGCTTATCATTCAAGTTGTAAACTATTTTAATGACACCTGGTAACAGCAACTTAATGGTCAGATATACATCACCATGAAAACCATCTGGAAAGAAAAAAAAAAAAAAGCAGCACATAATAACTGTGAGGATTTATCTTCATGTCCAGGCTCTGGTTGGTTGTGTCCATTTGCATAACCCCAGGGATAAAATTCACAGTTGGAGCTTGAAATTCTTAGGGGAAATAGCCACAATTTGCCTCTAAATTTGATCTCAGCACTAAATTTGGCACCTACAACCAAATTTAAAATTTATCCGATCTGAGTGAAACATTTTTGTCTGAATGTGCTATTTAAAGAGTTCACCTTTCAAAGACTACCTCCACAGTTCAGAAATCACCACAGCACAAGACTGAGACCACCCAACAATCAGGTTTTAATTTAACCTTTCCTTTTGAGGTCAGACTTTGAAGCTGACTCTGAGAGGGCTGAGAATTCCAAGCTGGAGCCATACCTCCTGCAGATCCCTTCCTGAGGAAGTCCTGGATGATCTGAGTTTTGACGTTGTAGCTTGGCTTTTCAGCCACCATGGCACAGAGCTTGCGGAATTCCCTCAGCAGGCAGTCCTTGTGCTTGGGATCACACCTGGCTGCAGACAGGCTGGGCTTCTGGGCAGAGTTTGCAGGGGCATCTTCTGAATTCTTTGGCTTGGCTGCATCAAACACATCACAAGTTGCTTTTTTAACAACATGGAGCAGAAAATGTTGAAGTTATCTCTGCCTGGCAAGCTGGGAACAATCCCAGTGTGCTGGCAAAGGTTCAGAGCTAAAATTTATGGCTTTTATAAAAGCCTTCCAGATATTTTCACCCTTCACATTACACCAGAATTTCCTAGATCTGAATTCGCTACCAGGAAAAAAAAGACTAAACTGATCTGAGCCAAGCTAAAACACCTTGATGCTGAGACAAAAAGAAATTGATTTCCCAGAACCAATTTCTTAATTCTTACCAGTGAAGCCAGAGAATTTCTTTGGTGGATCTTTTGTGGTCAGCTGTCCTGTGGCCGTGAGTTTTGCCTGCACTATCACCTTTTTTTTCGGGGTACCTCCAGTCTTGGAATTGGCTTCTGGAAAGCAGAAAGGTTCAAAAAGGCAGTCAGGAATAATCTCATACATCCCTCACCATATTATGTAGCTTACAAAGCAAAAAGCCTTAAAAGAAAAGGGAATTGGAGGAGAAAAAAAACCCAGATATTTTTCAGATAACAAAAGTCAGAAGAATACATGATTTATTAAGCATCACAGAAAAATGAGGAAATGGAAAATAACCGATGCTTCCTCATGGGTTTTATTTGCCCATGAATTAAATCACCTAGGCATTGTCCTCAGTCAGCTGTGACAAATGAATCAAGGAGTGTCACTGCACAAGTGACCATTTCTTTCCTTCTCTACAGGGCTGAGACAGGAATGGGAGCAGCACCACACACTTTGTCCCTAAGTCACACGAATAAATCCATGAGGATTTCATGGCAAAGGCACAGCTGGGTGACAACCTCTGGCATAACTCAAAAGTAAGGGGAAAAGTGACCCTGGCACTGCCTCATGCCTCACCTGAGATGTGCTTGTTGATTGTTTCTTTGTCCTCATCCTGCAGCTCTTCCCACCCCTCCAAGTCTGTGATGTCTTCAATTTTCTTGGTGGTGGCCCGGGCCTTGTCCAGCTTCTCAAAGATGCACTTGACATGGTACCACTCCTTCATGTCCCCTCCGGACTCAGTGAAAGGATTGGGAACGATCTTCCCAATGCGCACCATCCCCTTCACGATCTTCTCCTTGCACTTCTTGCAGCCGGCTGTGCCTCGCTTGGCATAGTCCACACAGTACCGCTGCTCTGCCATGTCCTCTGCAGCCGTGCAGGCTGAGCGCAGCCAGCTGCCCAAAAGCAGGGAGACAGGAAAGGCGCCGGCAGCACGGCGCTGGGTTGGGGACGGCACGGAGACAGGCCGGAACAGCAGCTGACACCAGCAACTGGGGATGACTCCGGCAGAGCAGCAGAACGGTCTGGGCAAGCGGAGCTGCGGGCGAGGGCAGAGCAGCGCTGTGCTCCTGCCGAGAGCGCGGGCAGCGTGTGACAGCGTCCGGCCGCCCGTGGGCATCCAGTCCGCGCGGAGGGTGCTGCGAGCGACAGAGGGGACACTGAGCACCCTCAGCCCGCCGGGACCCCCTCAGCGGCCCCAGGCCTCACCCCCGGCCCGGCAGCTGCTCCGCAGCGCCCTCCATCGCCCCCGCGCCGCTGCCCCACAGCCCGACCCCTCACAGCCCCCTCCTCGCTCCCAGCCCCTCTCCCGCCCCTGCCTCGCCCCGAGGCCGCTTTCCCGCCCTGCCTGCCCCG
>VWYP01012422.1:17462-77862 GCA_013400435.1 Pycnonotus jocosus | reverse complement strand
AGGATCCGTGCCCTGAGGCAGCAATGGATCAGTGCCCTGGGCCAGGGAGGATCCGTGCCCTGAGGCAGCAATGGATCAGTGCCGTGGGGCTGCACAGGGACAGTGCCTGGGGCCAGGGAGGGTCCGTGCCCTGAGGCGGCAATGGATCAGTGCTTGGTGCCAGGGAGGGTCCGTGCCCTGAGGCGGCAATGGATCAGTGCCCGGCGCCAGGGAGGGTCCGTGCCCTGAGGCGGCAATGGATCAGTGCTTGGTGCCAGGGAGGGTCCGTGTGCTGAGGCGGCAATGGATCAGTGCCCGGCGCCAGGGAGGATCCGTGCCCTGAGGCGGCAATGGATCAGTGCTTGGTGCCAGGGAGGGTCCGTGCCCTGAGGCGGCAATGGATCAGTGCCCGGCGCCAGGGAGGGTCCGTGCGCTGAAGCGGCAATGGATCAGTGCCCTGGGGCAGCACCGGGACAGCGCCTGGGGCCAAGGCGGGTCCGTGCTCTGCGGTGGCACCTGGTGCCCGCCATGAGGCCATGGAGGATCCGTGCCCTGGGGCGGGACTGGCACCGGGAGCAGAGGTGGCACCGGGTCCTCGCCCTGGGACAATGGAGAGATCCCCTCCCTGGGGCGATATAGGGACTGTGCCGCGGTGGCACCGGGTTCCCGCCCTGAGGCGATGGAGGGTTTGTGCCCTGCGGTAGCACCTGGTCTGCACCCTGAGGCAATGGGGGTCTGCACCCTGAGGCAATGGGGGTCTGCACCCTGAGGCAGTGGAGGGTCTCTGCGCTCAGGCGGTGCCAGGTCCATGCCCTGAGGTGATGGTGCATCCCCACCACAGGGGCGACTCCACTGCAGCACTGTGCCCTGCGTGTCCCACCCAGAGGCAGCAGCAGTTCCCCACCACGGGGGTGGATCCACAGGAGCACTGCACCCTGCCTGTCTTTTCCTGAGGTGATGATGCATTCCTGACCTCCCAAAGCTGGCTTTTCCAGAGCACTACAGCAAGCTGGGGCAGGGGTGAGGGGATGCCCTGTTCCTGGCTGCACCACACTGGCTCACCAAGAGTGCTGTGCTGCGTTAAGACAGCTTTGAGGTGCTGTTGGATCACCTGGCCATAGAAATGGTCTCACCAAGAGTTCTAACACTGTGTTTGTGCACTGAGCCGCTGCCTGATCCCCAGCCTCATGCGTTTGCCCCTTCAGGAGTGCTGTGCCGTGTTGGTGCAGGTTTGAGATGCTGCCATGTCACCTGGGCCCTCAGTACCTGCACAGGCCTGAAATGCTGCCTTATATCCTCCTGAAATTGTCCCTCTCACTGTGTTTGTGTGGGTCTGAGGTGCTGCTGTATCACCCCAGGCTCCTGAGAACAGCCCTTCATCCCAGTACAGGTGAACACACACCTGCAGTCCAGCTGTTGGCTCTCTGCTGGTGGCAGCCACCCCTGTTCCTCTGATGGCAGCGCTGTTCCGCTGTGCCAGGAGGCTGCTGAGGAGGCTGGAATGGATGCAGCACACAGCCCCACTGGATTCCTGCCTTCATCCATGGAAAGGATGCTGTGTGGGTTGACATGGCCAAGACTCTGACCTGCTTTGCTGTACCCCAGAGGCAGAGTATGAGACTGAAGGCACAGATTTTGTTTCCCCAGCCACATATCTGTCTTTTTGCTGGCCTCCAGCTGGTTGCAAAGCAAGCTGCAGGCAGTCTTCCTCTTCTTCCCAGCACATCAAACAAACCACACTGTTTGGAGCTGGGAGTGTAAAAACTGTGCTTGGTCACAAAACTGGGATGGAGTCTGACATAGGCATTTCTGATCACTGGGATCTGGCTGTGAACAGAGCCTGCATTCATTTGCAATACTTTACATTGCAATATTTGCTCTCAGACAATGCATTCAATCCATGATCTCAGGATGGAAATGCACTTTCCTGTCCCTCACGGCCCAGACGTGGAGAAAACCTCAAAACCAGAGAGAGTAAAAAGCTTCCCCAACCAAACCCAACTGTGAGATTTGAGTCTCAGAAGTGGAATTGATGATGTAAGGGTTAATAAAATTCTAAACCGGGGGGGTGGAATGGGTGAGGCAAGGTGGCCAAGACAACTGGGCTTTGGACACAGAGAGGAATGTAGTTCTATTATCTTAAGTAATTCACGTGTGACTTAGCTTAGCAAGAAGCTTGAGTGGAAACATATCTATTAGCAGTGTATGATTATTGTTTTAAATGAGAATCAAAGAAATTACATTGATAAAAGTTTATTTTAATTATAGTATAGAGATAATGATGATTGCTTTCCAGAATTGTGGGGAATGGTGGTGGGTTAGAAGGGGCAGTTAGAAGAGATATTGACTGCTGGCCAGGAATATCTCAAGAACTGAATGTTAGCATATCCATTGTGTTAGTTGACTCAAGTGTGGTCTTGCCTGGGTAATAAATCAAAATAGATTGCTCCAAGTAGACAAGGGTTGGGGTAGTATTGTTTTAACCGAAATCAGGGGGGCTGGCAACGAAGAAGGGGAAATCAATGTTTACTAGTTACGAGGGTGGAGAAAGGGGAGGAATACATTAAAAGCAAGAACTATAAAATCATAAGCATCTGTATAATCGGGGGGACACATGATTTGGGGACTGTCCCCCTGTGTCCTGGGCGCCCCAAATAAAGCACTGCATATGATTGCCTCTGCATGATTGTATGTTTCTTTCCTCGGCCAACAGAATTGCAGAAGGATTCACAGAAGTCTTTCTGCAATGGACTTTATGTGGAAGGCACCCAGACCAACGCCATGCTCCAGATTTTTGGCTGAGTGCATTCAGCTCCAAGACCATGCATTTGGCAGACTTGGATTAAAATGTTAAGGTGTGAGTGTAATATGATTTGATTTTTAGTGCTTTGAGAAATGATTTACAGAACCAGCAGTGAGTGGGTGCAACAGTTTGTGAGAATGCTGAGATTTTAGAGGGGAAGAAAACAAAACCCAGGTAAAGGCGAGGTGTTCAGATGCTGTGATGTGAAGATGTGCAGAGCTCAGAGAGAGCTTGCTGGGAGCACAGAGTTCATGGCACCATGGTGAGTTCTCCCACTCACTGTGAGCCTGGTAAAAGAGATGAAAAGGCAAGGGCTGACTGCAGCACATCATTATCAGGTTTAAATAAAGCAGCTGAGCAACCTGGCAGTAGTGGGATCTGCTTCCCTAACCCTGTCTAAAAGTCAGCTAAATGAGCTAAACTGGGCAGAGCCTTCAGTTAGTAGAGAAATGTTTCAGTGAGGGTGAGATGAATTGCTCCTGGCTCTTTTCAGCCTGGAGGGAGTTTGGATGGCAGCAGGGACAGGGGAGGGGAGTAGGAGGCTGCCCCTCTGCAGAGTGGTGCAGGGACTGGAGATTGATCACCCAGCAGTGAGAGATGCAGTGAGCACAGGCAGGTGGCAGAAGGCTGCCACGAGAAACTGGGAGTTTTAGATGAATTTCCTCTCTGAGAAACACACACAACTGCTGTTTGGTTGTTTTGGAGAGGCCTGGGAGCAACAGCAGCAAAGCTGGTGCATTCTTAATGCCAGCTCTCCTTCATTTGAGCAGTAGATGAAGATTCTGCAGCCTGGAGCATTAATTTTACTGATTTTCTACTGTGGCTCCAAAGGAATTGGTGGAAATTCTTTACAGAATCACAGGATGGTTTGGATTTGAAAGGACCTTAAAGCTCATCCAGTTCCACCCCCTGCCATGGGCAGGGACACCTTCCATTAGCCCAGGTTGCTCCAAGCCCTGTCCAATCCAACCTGGAACACTCCCAGGGATCCAGGGACAGCCACAGCTTCTCTGGGCATCCTGTGCCACGGCCTCCCCACCCTCACAAGAACAATTTCTTCCCAATATCTAATGTAAATCTACACTCTTTCAGTTTGATCTTGTCATCTTTTTTGTGGCTAACAGCTCTGAGGTGGCATTAAGGAGGGATAAGAAAGTTTCAAGTGGCCCATCAGGCCCTCATTTTGGTCACTGCTCCTAAATGTTCCCTGCAAGCACTTTCATTCCCTGAAATTGCAATGTATATCCACTGTTTTTATTGTGAGTGGGAAGGTTTGTGTGCAAGGGGAATAATTAAAATTACTTTGGGTTTTAGAGTCTTATAGGAATAAAGTCCTTCAATTCCCCCTTTGGCTGGATGTACCTTCAAACAGCTGTGAGTGGAACAATATATCCAGTGAATATATCCACAAAACTACAGGACACTGAGTTCACTGAGGGGAAACCAGGAGACAAATCCCTGCTGTTTTGCAAAGGATCAGGGAGAAATCACTGCTGGAGTCTCCCTTGCTAGCAAAGACTGGAATTGCTGAGCAGAGCCTCTTAACATAATGTGCTCTCTATGTAAAAGGCAGCAGTGACAGAGCAGTAGAGAGGCCCCAGGAAATCAGAACTCTGGTTTAAGTAGTTTATTCCACTAACACCAGGAAGATAATGCCCAAAAAGTCAGATTTAAATGTTTAAGTCTGTCCTTGCTTAAGCCAAGTGGATATCAGAGTTCTGTCAGAAGTTAAGATATATATGAAAGGAAAATAAGGGTCTCAAGTTTTGCTTTTAGGATTTTTTTCCTCAGTGTTAAGAAGCAAAAAACCCCCATTTTAGCTTCATCTTAAACTAAGGTTGAAAATAGTTCATATAAAAAGTTCACCTTGTCCACATCTTCTAGGGATATCTTAAATTAATAGAGTTTGAGCTAAATTTAAAGTTTCCTTGCAAGACTTCTGTCAGAGTTATATTCCACTGAATCCAATCTTCTTGGTATTGAGAAAATGTCTGGAATCTCACTAAAATCAAATAAAAGGAGGGAGATATTTAGAATTTTAATAACCCCAATGAACAAATATATCTCCCTCTCTGGCTGCTAAAGAAGATACTGAATCTGTACATGTGGTTTATTAAAATACAAGCGATAAGAGAAATGGAAAAGATTATGGGAAACAGACATATATACATGAAATACATTGGGCAAAAAGGGAAGGCATGTCAGTTAAATAACAGATCAAGAAGTCATGTAAAATAGATCTGTAGAGCTCAGTATTAGTCACTTTTTTTGCATTTTTGTTCGTTGGTAAGTCTGATTTTAGGGAGGCCTTGGAAAGGAAAAGCTCCATGGTCCAGTCTGAAGGGATGTGCAGTGTTTTGGCTGCAGAAGTGGCCAGCAAGGCTTTCTCCTGCCTTGTGTGGGGGTGAAAGGTGGAAGCTGGGTGTAACTGGAAAAAAATCTCTTACAAGCCTCTTTCTGCTCCCTCAGTTTGGTGGGGAAAGGGGACAATATAATCTGTTGTCAGTTTAAAAAATAACTTGCCGTTCTTCAGTTCCCATTTTCCTCTTAGTGTTTCCTGGCACAGTGAGAAGGACTGGATGTGATCTAAGGTGTAACACTGAAAATTTGTGGAAGTCTCAGAGGAACAGCTGTTCCCTGCTGCAGGGCATGGACCAGGTGCTCCCAAAGAGGTTCACCTTTCCTTCCCTCCTGTTCCCTTCTCCAGGGCACTGCCTGTGATTCAGCGCCTGTGACACAGAGCCACGGAACTCCTCTGCATCCCTGCTCCCATTGCAGTGACATCCCTGCCTGGGGCGGTGACAAACAGATGACAATGAATGTGGGATTATCCTAAAATTGGTCTATGCAGCCCTCTGTGGAGGAGACAGTTTTGGAATGTGAACTTTGTCCTTTAATCCAAACACAGCACAAGTCTGTCTCTGCCCTCCCTCTCACCACATCTCAGCTGTCTTTTTGAGGGAAAATCTTGACATTTGCTACATGGACATTAGGAATATCCGAGTGCAGGAAAACAAATGGGGAATTTGTCATTTCTAGTGCAGATTGCCCAAAGAGTCATTTAACAGCCACCAAAATAAAAATGTGTCAAGAGATTTCCAAAGGCACCGAGGAGATGCTCATGCTCATTTGCTATTAATCCTAATGAGAAGTGAGTGTCCAAATCACTTGGACAGGTTTTGGAAAATCTCAGCTAGATACATGTCTTCCTGGAGGAAATTACATTTGACAGGAGGCTTCTGATGCAGGGAGAAGAAGGGCATTGGAGGCCACGCTCTGAATCCATTCTATTTCGGTTCAGAAATCTGCCAAACGTGTGTTAGACACAGAGCTGCTACCTCCACCTCTATCTGTTCCGCTGGCACCTAATAGAATATCCTTTATTTTTCTGCTTGCTGCATATGCTGTTAAATTAGATAGAGGTATTTGCAAGGTGAATGACAAGTGTAATTGGCTATAAATGCTCCATTTAGAGAGATTGCAAACTATGTTTAAGTTACACCCAAGTGCACCTGTGCTTGAGATGCAAAGTCATTCAGCTCCCACAGCACCTTCATTATAACCATACTTCATCCTCCCACACAAATAGATTCTGAGGAAAATAATTTCTCCCCAAATGTACATCTGCTGCGAATTATCCTGGCATCATTACACATGCCAGGGTAGTGAACACAAATCTCATCCTCTGGGGCGGTGCTGATTGAAAGATGACACCTAATTTTGGGAAAACAAAGGAAATCTAAAATAAAGGCTTGGCAGATATTGGGGGGGCAGGAGGGTGGAGTTTGTTTCAAAATATTTCCCAAAATAATTTGTCATTTCTGCTTGCCGGGAGAGGACTTTAAAAAAAAAAATTAATTGAAAATTTTAGCTTTGAATGCTTTAGAATGAAATTGAAACCACAGTTGATTATTTTAACTGACCTTGTCAGGCAATGACTGTAGCTAAAACCAGAGATCATTGTGATACCATTCTTTGAGACATCCAAAATAATTTCAAAAAATCATCAATGTTTTCAAGACAGACTATAAAAGGGTTTTTTTGATTTTGGAAAGTCTTCAGTGCTACTGATTAAAAGGCTATTTTTGAATGCAAACAGCATCTTATTAAAACAGTTTCAGTCCTTCAAAGGAACACTTGTGACCAGGAAGAAAATGGTGCAATTAACTGGTGCCTACCTTGCACTGTCCCCTTAGATCTGGGCTTAGCTGTGGGGTGCAAATCACTATTTATTCTCTTAACAGCCAGGAATCCTGCAGGCTTCAAATTCCCAATTTCTTCTCTCTGTTTGTGCCTTGTTCTGACTGGCAGCTGGGTACGACTGGAGAACAGACAGGGCTGAGCAGCTTTAACTTCTTCTTGTGTCCCAGAGAATCTCTGTTCTTCAGTACAAAGCAGTCCCAGGTCGCTGTGCACTTTCCCCAGGTTCTTTCAAGCCACATCTGTCATATCTGCACTCCACAGCTGCTCTGGCCTGGTGTCACACATCCAAAGTGAAATGAAAGGAATTCCTCAACAAATCCAATCTCGGTTGTGCCCTGCTGCCTGCGGTGTGGGGCTGAGCCGTGCCTGATTGCAGATCTAATCTCACCCTGATACCTGAGGAGCAATAATGACACAGCTCCATTTGGTCCTGCCCAGGGAAGCGGAGGGATCTCTTTAAGCTAAATGAAATATTTGTTAAATTAAATATTAGCACTTCTTGGGCTTTCCACAGACCAAGACCATGTTTTGGGAGGCAAATGGAAATTCAGTTACAAGGTGACTTCTGCAGACCCCAGCTCTTGGCCTGGGCTCTTCAGCACGTTTAGGAATTGTCATCTCTGGGTTTTAACAGAGCTCAGGAGGCACAAAGTTCTGCTTGGAGGGAAATTTTGATTTGTAATGTCACAGGACCTTTCTTACTTTAGTGCTAAACTGTGTTATTTCTCTTTGAATCTTCCCTGAAGTAGTCCTGTGATGTTCCCCATTGCTGCGCCCAGGGCTGGATGTGTAATTAGTGACTTGTGTGACTCCCAAAAGCTGCAGTCTAAACCTTAATCCAACCTTCACGTTGATCACCCTGCCACATCACTTGAAAGCACTTATGATCAAGGAACTGCAATTCTCCAAGCCAATTCCACATTGGAGATGACTTTTATTGGGGAGACGGGATGTTAAAAAAAAATTAAACGGGTCCTCATTAGAAACCGGAGACATAAAAGTCTCCAGAGCCAGACTGTGAGTGCCACTGCAGAGCTGTTTATGCAGCTATTTATGCAGGGAATAGCTCCCCTGGGATGGGCTGTTTGCTGTTGCTGCTGCTCAAAGACCCCGCACCGCGATGCCAGTGCTGGAACCAGGGCTTTGGGTTCCTGCAGGAGCAGCGTGAGCGAGCCCTAATGATGGCAAAGTGCTGCCTTTCCCTCTCTGGAGGGTGCAGGGGTTGTCACAATGCCTCTGTCTCACACGTGTCGCCCCGGGGCCATGGGAAATGGGAGATAAACAAAGCCAAAGCGAATGCAGAACCTCTGACCTATCTGCAAATGTTCCTTCTGGGGCTATTTGTTTCTGTAATTCCTCAGAGCACGTTGGGGGAGGCCGATTTATTGCTGCTTGGGATATCTTATCCCTGTCCTTTCAGTGAAATGGAGCTTTTTCATTCTGGAGGGTTTTATGGATGAACTGAGGGGCTGCCACTCAGCTTCTGTGCATCTCCAGCCAAATAACCCCACATGCACTCTGCTGCTGTCAGGACCACCAGGTCCTGCCTTGCAGGGGGGAAAATCAGGGCTCAGCCTGTCCCTGTCCATGGGGTGCAGCTGTTCCAAGTAGAGGAGCTTTGCTGAACTCAGGAGGTTCCTGCTGGCCCCTTTCTCCTGAGAATTGAGACCTCTTGGCAAAGCCCAGGCTTCCCTTCCCTTCCCTTCCCTTCCCTTCCCTTCCCTTCCCCCAGCGGTCCCCCTTCATTTATCCAAATCTGGAATCTCATTGAAATGCACNCGCTTCCCTTCCCTTCCCTTCCCTTCCCTTCCCTTCCCTTCCCTTCCCTTCCCTTCCCCCAGCGGTCCCCCTTCATTTATCCAAATCTGGAATCTCATTGAAATGCACATGAGTGAAAACAGCAGCACACGGAAACAAATACATTTAAAACACCTTTTTAAAGAGCTTTTGTGTCTTGGCTGGCATCTGCTGTTGGTTTTTTGGGGAAAGCCACTCCTGTGCACCATCCCCATCACACACAGGGTCACTTTTCCTGTCTGAGCAGGTGCTCAGGAACACCCACCTGCTGCAGGTGAAATGCAATGAACCCAGTCAAGGGCCTCCTGTTGTTCTGAACATCACGAGCAGCTCTGCTGGTTCTTTCCCTGGGCAGAGAGGGTGTGGCTGTGCTCAGGGTCAGAAATGCAAGTTCTAGGTTTATCCCTCAGGATGGGACTGCTGAGTAGCGCTATTGTAGAACCACGCCTGTCTGATCAGTGAGTTTTCTCTAAGCCAGCTCTAATTGCCTTGTCTAGATCAGGATCTTTCCCTCCTCACTGCCAGGGGTATTTTTAGACTCGTTGGTAAGTCAGTGCTATACCAGAACCCCTGAAAAACTCTCGGCTTGGAGAGTCTGAAGGGAAGGGGGATGGGATCTGCCTTGTTCTGATCTATTCCATACTAATGAGAGAGTTTCTTACCTGACTGAACTGCAACTTTGCTTAACTGCTGTCCTCTTTTGAAAACCTATGTGTTAAATTACTGTGAGACAATAGTTCCTAAAAGGCACTCCCCTAACCTCAGTTTCTTCACTAAATTGAATGAATCTAGTGGAATGTCTCTGAGAAACAAATCTTTTTTAAGCCTGCACTCTATTCTTCTTAACCTCTCTGCCCTAAACAATTTCTGAGACAAGATGAATGCCAGCCTGTGATGATCATTGTACATATATTCCACTTAAGCATTCACTTGGCTGATAGCCTGGAATAAGTCACTGTTGGGGGTTAAACAACTTCTGGGGCTCTAGATGGGACCTCATTATGCAAAGTGAGGAGAGTTATCGCTGGAAGCAGCTCAGGTGGAGCTGCTGTGTTCACTCCACACAAAGTACAAGAGCTGAGGTTAGCTGCTGTTGGAACCTCTCAGCTGAAATCTGAAACAAGGAGGGGTAACCTCTCTCCCACGGGGACTTTCCACACTTTGTCTTGGTTTTGCTAATTTAGGATACCATTTTCTGCTAGGAAATGCAGGAAGGGAAGGTTTCCACTCCCTGTAAGGATTATGTTGTTGCCTTGAGATGCTTTGAATTGCAAATGCTACCTTAAATCTGGTCGGGACTAAAGCACTGCTGAGAACCAGACCCAGGCTTTGACAAACCTTTCAAATCAGAGGCTTTCCCATTTGAATTTCAGATGTGCCCAAGGCTCTGGAGCACCAGAAGACAGTGCCTAAACACGTGAGGTGAATGATCCTGCCTTTGTACTTCTCTGGTGTAACCAGCATGGCTGTTTCCCTAGGAGTGTGTTCCTTCAAGTGACCTCCTGCTCCCAGTGTACTTGAACCAGGCTGGGACATTCCCACCTCCTTTAGGAGTGTTCTGAACTGAAACTTTGTTTGCATTCAGGATCCAGGGCTTTAGCAGACCCTGCTATGGGCTAGCAACAAAGACTTTGTTGGGAAATAATAGAAGCAAGAAAATCAACCAAAAAGCAGTCGTTGTATTAATTCATTAAATAATCTTACTAGATTTTTTTTTCCCCCTGATAGGAAGTTACTCTCCAAAGGCAGATAGAAAAGTGTGTCTAGCCAAGTTTATCCTCAAGTGGACTGGTAGAGAAATCTGGATTGTTGTTTTGGACTTTCACAGTGAGGGGGAGCTGCTTTGTCGTGTTCAAACAACCACAAAATGATTAAAGATTCTAAACTTTTATGCTGCAAACTTAAGTGTCTGTGTCGTAGAAAAATCACTAAACCAAGTAACTTCTTTTTGGACCCATTTGGAATGCTGAGGTCTACAGGCTGGATTTTGAAGTCTCAGTGAAATGCATGAAGTCAGCTTAGATTAAGAATTTAACTCACCTGTACTGCGAGTTTAGCGTTGGCTGGGATGAATAATGAGTGATTGGATCACTCTTCCCACACAACAAATGACACCCTCATGTCTCTGCCTGGAATTCAAAGTGGAATAGGAAACTTTGGAAGAGGAAAAAAAGGAAACTTTTTTAAGCTGAGCTGAGCTTTGGTCTGCTCTGACTCTCTGCATTTCTCTGTGAGCTGTCTTCCTTCTGAATTAATTTGAATTCCCAGTAGATCTCCAAGCTGGTGGTGCTGCAGCATCCTGGGCTTGCTTTCAGACATCCACATCCTCATGGGGAGGCTGTGTTGTAGTTACTGTGTTGGGATGCTCCTTCCTCCTCTCCACACAGAACCAGCCCCAAGAAGCCATTGACCAAATGCTCCCAAACAGTGCCAGATGCTCTCAGGACTGGGATCAAGCAGAATGTCACTGTGTGCTCAGGGCTCTGCTCATGAACTGGGGGATGGAAATGGAGAATTCGTTCATTGATGGATTGCTCACTCCCTGCATGTAAACAGAGAGGTGGAGGGTGCTGCCAGGACCCTCCAGAGGGTTGTGTGATGTCAGGGATCTCTCCCTGCAAATGCTCCCTCAGTGACTCTCCTGCACATGCAGTGGCTGCCAGGGCTGTGCTGTTTTCCAGCCCTGAATGGGATCCTTCTGCAAGTCCTCCTCAGCCTTTCCTTGCTTCAGAGCAAAAACCTGTTGGATCAAGGTGTCCTCAACCCTGTCAGGACCCTACAGAGGTTGCTACCTGCTTCTCACCTGCCCCTGGAGCTGCTGCATAACTTAAATGATCAAGTTGTTCTTGCAGACTGTTCCCCCATTTCACTTTAATACTTCAAAGAATTACTGGGCCTCGTAATATTGATCTATTCACTTCCTATCCTTTTACAGCTGCCCATGTAATTTCTGATCCTTAAATCTGACAACTGTGTCCCCAAGATGACTGTTCTTAATGTTTAAATGATTGCTACCTTCCATCAAAACAATCTAGCATTAAAACTGGAAATACAGTGCAAAAGCAGTAAAATAATGTGCCTATGGATTAATTTCTGACTACCCTCTCAGTATAAAACCAATGTGTGGAATATAATTTGATTTTAAGCTAAAAGTAGATCAAAGCTCTCTAAGCATGAATAAGAAATCACCTGGAAATAGTGCAGCTACAAGGAAAAATGCCCAAATTTTGTACATTTCCTGTATCTGAAACTGCATTGAAAGAATTATTTCAGAAAGGAGGAGGGGTTTCTGCTTTTATGTAGATATCAAAGACACACAGGATTCCAAGAGTGCTAGAACCAGCAATGAATGCACCAGGTCTTTCAGTAATGCCATTTCCTCTCTGTTGAGCAATACAGTGTTCAACATTATTTTTTATTTTGTATTTTTTAGTGGATCTGCGTTTTCATGCTAAAGCATTGCGTATAATTTGGGGATACCACTCCTCATAAATGCAAGGAAAATTTCCCAGCTCCTCTCCTGCCTGCTCTGCAGACCACCAAAGAAACTCCTAATGCAATTTTAATTTATAGCTCTACCTTCTCCTCCAGCTCTGGGACAAAGATTCCCTAAAGTGCTTTAGAACAGAGGTCGGGCTGCATTTCTGGCAGAGCTGTCAGGAGTCTCTGCTCTGTAATATAAACCCCAGGCTCTCCATCTCCACAGCCCAATCCAGCTGGGAAGCTGCTGCTTTGGGAGGAGGGTAAGCTGTGCACATCACATCTTCATGGGAGTGGTGGATGCTTTGGACAGCCAAATTTCCAATTTTCTCCTGTTTCCATGTCCTTTTCCTGCAGAGCCATCCCTCCCAGATGGGAGGTGCCTTAAACAGCAGCCCGAGCTGCCTGCCAGGATAACGAGCCCTCGGCCAGGGCTGTGAAACTCTTCCAGCCTCTCTCCCCGGATCTATTAAGAGCTGCAGCCTCGCCCAGCGCACTTCCCAGAGCTTCTGCCTTTTGGCTTGACATGTTTGTCCATTTCTTTGTTAGCTCACACCGCAGAGACGCCCCGATCCAGCCTCGGCTGTTTGCTCAGGCTTCTCAGAGCAAATGTCAAGCGGCTCGGAACTGGCTGTCTTTTAAGTAATGGTAAAACAGGCGTGAAAATCAAATGCAACAGCTTTTGAATCTGGGCAACTTCCCGGGTAAGAGCTTCTACATTTCCGTGCTGAGAGGCAGGTGCTTTTTAGCAGCGTTCTTGTTTAGCTGCTAGTCAAATCTCCAGACAGTTAGGTGATAAATACCTGCCAGTCCTGCATCCATCATCCCAAATATGCTTGGATTGTTTGCTTGTGCAGATGGAGCGTGTCTTGTGTTTGCATTTGGGCCAGACCACATATGTTACCTGTCTGATGCTTATATTCTATGCAAAGAAATGAGATTTGAGGCATTTGTATTTCCATGGCACCTTCTCCCAGTTCCTGCTTTTCCTCCCTCTTTTCTTTCCAAGCTGCATGACCTCGACACACTTCCTTTTCCCCTCTGTTTTCACCCCATTCCACCAGAGGTGCACCACCTGTGCAAACAAATATTTCAAGGACAGAAAAGTGAGGTACTGTAATTCACAATTTTAAATAGGATTCAGTGCAATGCCTGGAGAATCACTTGCTGAGATGTCTTTCTTTAGAGTAAGATGAACTTTTAGTGAACGATCTGGAATGTACCTGGCTCACCTGGTGGGGCCAGGTGTTACAGTAACATGGAGATTTTGGAAACTGAAGCACTGACACAATAGTGGGAGTTGTTCACTGCCAGTCAGTCACAAAAAGTGTAACTTTGTTATCAGTGTAACTTTGTTACTTAAAATGTTACAAAACCCCTCTTTTCTAAGTGCTTAATGATTTTGGAGTTGCAGCTCACACCATGCTGAGTTTACAAACAATCTTTTGATTAATCTCTTTCAGGCAAAGCACTGATAGGTAAAGCTGAGAAACATGCATCAGGCAGATCTCAAATTTAGGACTGATGGTCTAAAATCTGTCAGGGCAGGAAGGTGCCCTGTTTTTGCTGCCCTCTCGCAGCATAAACACGGTGCTCAGCTTTTCCTGAGGAGGGCTTAGTGGGAATTTCTGTAATACAAAGAAGGATGAATTTTACAGGTTCTCCCTTACAACAAAAAGGAGTTCACTGAGTTTTAGCAAATGTCAGGTGAGTAATTCAGCTTGAAAAAGCTGGCTCAGAAGGCTGCAGCTTTAAAGCCGTGAGTCAGTGTGCCAAACACAGCTCTGCTGGCAGATTTCAGTGACCCTGCCTGAAATTTCACCTACTGGTGGCCACTGAAGTTCTGCAGAGAGCAAACTCTGCCTGCACGAGAGCTTTGCAGTGGGGCAAGGAAAGCCAACTTCAGAAAATCTCCTCCACCTGCCCCCTACTCTCCTTTTCTCCTGCTACAACTTTCCTGGGAGGGTTTCCAGGGGAGCAGTGTACCAGGGTTGTGCACACAGTAGCACTAACAGAGCTCTTTTTTGCACCCCATTTTGGCATCCTGGCTCACCCTGTGAAGGCAGACACTGAACCTCAGTCACCCACCTGGACGTGTCTGAGCTACTGAGAGCTCATGCAAGGTTCTCCTTAGGGCAGGCTGGCAAAATGAAGTCCTCTCTCATCTCTCAGCTGATTCACAGACACCGTGTTGTTGGAGCTGGCCTGGCGTTGTCAATCTTGTTTGAAGCAAAACATGAAAAATTGTTCTTTGCCTTGCTGCTGAGGGGGCTGCAGGATAGAAAAGGGCAATTCAGCAGCTCATCTCCTGCCTTCCATGTGCAACCTGCCTCTTGCAAAGCTGCTGGAAGTGCCAGAGTGGTGCTAAACCATTATTCTCAGACATTATTTCCTCCTTGTGCTGGTGGTAGGAGAAGCTTTTGCAAGAAACTGCCACTTGATCCTTCAATTTGCAAGAACAGAAATACCTTTATATAAGGTATATAATGAGGAGGGAAGAGAACCTGCACTGACCTTCTAATGGGAGAAATTTGCCCCTCCAGCAGGCTTGCCTTGGCTCTTATAACAAGATAATTATTTCAGTACTGTACTTCAGTTGTGGCCACTTGCTGCCTCTTCAGATTTTATCTTCTCCTTTTGTATTTCTTCCCTACCGCTCTTTAACATGTTAGAGAAGATTTTAATTTCTTTCTTGGTCTGAGAATGAGGAATGGCATGGAAGGAGTTGGTAGCAGAGTGGAAAAGCAGGGCTGTGGTCACGTCTCCCATCAGATGAATTTCAGGTGCTGAGCAGTAATGTGGTGTCGAAATACCGAGCAGTGAAGCATTAGGACGGTGCATCTCAATTTGTTTCAATCCTCTGGAAGCTGAAAGGAAATCCCCTACTACTTCAGATCCCATCATGAGATAATGGCATTCTCCTCTTCTGCCCTGCTCCCTGCTCCCTGGGGGAGAGATCATGCAGGATTTAGATAACCTTCGTTCACGTGGCATAATGATATTGTAAGGGAGAAGATGTTTTAAAACAAGCAGCAGACAGGCCTGGGGTCAGGCTTAGCTCACTCCTTTTGTGGTGGGCAAGGCGGTTCTGTTTTTGGAGAACTGTTCCCCATTTCTGCTGCTTTCCCTACTCACTTCAGCTCCCTCAAGGCCTGTGATGTCCAGGTTCTCCCATCCCCTTAGTTGCTGGCTTCTGAGTGACTGAAGTGTGGAAAAAGAGAGAGAAGAGCAGCATGATTGGGTGACCTGACAGGCTCCCAGCCCCAGGAGCTGTGTGAGAGCCCTGGGCTCTGTTCCTCTGTGTGACAATTCCTTCCTGGGCTCTTCCATTTGCTCCCTGACCTCGCTGTCCAGCACATGCCATGCCCTTCTCTCACAGCCTGTTCTCTCTCCTGCTTCCTTGGGATGTGGCCAGGAAGGAAAAACAGCCTCTCCCAGGTTTTTGAGGCTGGCAGATGAGTCTGTAGCCTGCAGTGCTCTGGGCAAGAACAAGTTCCTTTTGATTAAAGCTGGGCTGTGTTGGTAAACCAGCAGTGGATGAGGGACAGCTTGAAACACTCAGATCCTCCAGGACTAGATAAGCATAATTGAGTATTTGGAATTAGCAAAACTGCAAGGATCAAAGCAATCTCCTGGATGGATAACTAGATCAAAGGAGAGACTTTAAAAGGAGAAAACATGGATGTTAAGTTCTCCATCTCCACTCTATAAATACAAGATGCCAGCGGTAAAGAGGATATAGGAATAAAGGGAGCTTTTGCACATTTCTCAGCAGGAAATAATTTAGTGTCTGACTAGTTTGATTTTAAATTATGATAAAATAACAGGCACAAAACTCCAGCACAAACAAGGTTCTCCTTTTAAAAGCTAAGTCGGAATCCTTATTAGGATATAGGATAAAATCATAACTTCTTCCATAAATTTACATGAAAGAGCAATATCGTGTTCCTCTGCTTGAAGAACAGATGTTACCTGACTAAACAGCAAACTGCAACATAACCAAAAATCTATCAAGGGCTGTTACTTGGTCTCCCTTTAAATCACTCCCTGACATCCAGATAGAATCAAAGAATACAGATTTCTCTCTGAGCACGAGGGGCCCAGCAAAGCACGTGGCAGATTGGAAACGTGCCTGCTGCTTGTTTGGCATGTTCAAAGAATGGGGCATTCTGGATGGAAAAAAATTGAGATGAGAATCTGCCAGGTTTGCCTTATCTCTCCAAGGGGAAGATGCTGCCTTTTAATGTTGGTCTTATCTTGAGCAGTGGATGTGGTTGTCCTGCTTGTGGACTGCCTGTGCTGCTTTGAGCAGGGTGGAGCTGGGGAGAGAGCTGAGCTGCAGCCTCAGAGCAGGAAAAGTCTCCAGAATGCCTGTGCTGTGGAATGAATCCTCCTGTCATATCCTGGGGGATTGAACTCCCACGCTGACATGTGCTTCCTGCTGCAAGGAGCGCTAATGAACAAATACTTCTCCTGTTAAATGAGGTGTTTCAGAGGGTTGTAAAAGCAGCTTTCTGGGAGGAGAAAATGAGCTGAGCAGTGGTTTATTATGCAAGAAGGAAGTGCAAATGGTACATGTCTGCATGCTCAGCCTGTCACCCTCACCTCACTCCTGTGTGTGGATCTGGGGGTGTTTCAAGGATTAGGCAGCTCTGAGGATCCCAGTGTTGGACTGGACTAGACTGGAGGTTCTTCACTGAAATCCTTTTGTCAATCTGACCCTTCAGGCCTATCCCATTGGGGTGTGAAAATCCCCTGACAGTGAAATATGGAAGAGCTGGGTGTTAGGAATAAGATTGACTTAACTTTTGTGGAGAAGCATTTAGAGCAGCATTAATGTTATACCTCTTGCTACAGCTGAGTTCTCTGCCTGAGGCTTTCCTTCATTACACTTTGGATGGGAGACAGGAAAGAAGCATCCAAAAGAACAACCAGCACCGCCGTGCTTGGCTCCTCTTCTCTTCTGAGCAGATAAAGCTGTGAGGAAAGAAAACATCTTTTATTGTGCTCTGCTCTTTCTCCAAATTCTGTGATCGGTGAGCTGCCAAGCACTTTCCAATCCAACCAAATCAATTTGCAAACTTTCACTAATGCTATCAGGTAATCTGCAAGCTGTTTGCTCCCTGCCTTATTGGAAGGGCCATTAATACACAGGATAATGGATACCTCAGGGAAGCCAGACATTAAGTTAATAATTAATGTTTACAGAGGCCTTAAGGCAACTGAGCGCATTTACCTCCGTGAGGATATTGAAATTGCATTACTGTAATTTCAGCTGTCTCCCCATAGTTGGCAATCAGAGTTGGGCTGGAGCCTGGCTCCAGATGAGCTGTTCTTACCCTGGATTGCAATAAATAAAGTGTTCCTGGGAGCTGCTGGGTTTTCCATGCTGTGCTGTCAGTTTGTGCTAATGCTGAGGGAGGTGATCCCTCCTGACAGGCTGCTCTGGTGCTCTGCTGGAGATGCTCTCTGTGTGCTCTGGGTGCTGAGTGCACGGGGATGAGGCTGATGGCACGTGAAGTGCTGATCCTGCTCTGTCTTCTGAGGGCACCACAGAGAGTTTGTACAAGCCCCAAAGAGCCTCTGTGAGTGGAAAGGGTGGATCCTAAGAGAGACATGCCACCCAAAGCCCAGCCATGGGCTTCAGCCAGCCAGGGCGGGGCTATTCACTGAAGATCTCTCACAGACACAGTGACAGTGAATTCAGAACAGAATTCAGACCCAATCAGGGTCCAGGATAGGGATGGATCAGGCTCCCCCTGTAAACCTGAGAAGCTGGGGTTTTGGCTGGCAGGTTTTGGGGAGTGGTATGCATGCTTTACCTCTGCAGGTCACAGATTAATTGTGTGTGTTCATGGAAGAACCTCCCCTTTTCATAGGTTTGCCTCTAACTTTTCTTCCCTTCTTTCTGCACCATATGCAGTTTGATACATCCCCTCCAAAAGCCCTGGCTCCACTTTGTCCCATTGTACATTCCCTGTTCTCTCAGCCCGTGTGTTGCTGCCTCTGAGGTTTCCCTTCTGTGCAGATTTTGTCCCATTTCCCTCAGAGTCTTTTTTCCTGTAGAGATTTCTCCTGTTCCAGGGCCAAGCTACATCTGTTTGGGGTCAAAGTGCTGTGCTGGGGCTGAGGGTGACCCTACTGCTGCTTCAGGATAACACTGAGCTCATGCTTGTGCTGGGACAGTTCTGGGACACCTGGGCACAAAGGCTTTAGCACAGGCACTCTCACATGGCAGGGAAAACTGGGTTGGGTATAGGTCACATTTGTTGGCCCCAACTCCCATGTCTGGACAAATTTTTGCCAAGTACTGGAATGTTTAAAATAACATTAGACAAACCTCCCCTTCAATTTATGAGTGTTCATCCCCAAAGAGTCTGGTTGGGAAATGTGTTTAATTCCTAAAACCATTGTTCTCCACTCAGAACATCTTCACTTTGGACAGGTGAACAGCTACCCTGAGCTGCTTGTCTTTCATCCAGTCTCCTGAAGATAGGTTTTATCTGGCTGCAAGGTGTAATTTGTTAGAAACTGTCCTCACTCATCAATCCCAATGATGTTAGCTCGGTGCTTAAGCCAGTCCTTTTATTAAGTTCCAGGGGGTTTGTATTCCACAATCCAATTGTGCATTATTGATAAAGTCTTGAGCAGGGGATTACTTGAGCCATGAGCTTTCTGGCACATTAGTCATACCTGAGCTGTGTTTTCCAGAGGAAGCTGCTCTCCTCTTTAGTTGCTGCCTGTCCAGCTCTGCTGTTCCTCTGGAGCTCTGGAGTTACTGACTGGATCATAGCAGGGAGGTGACAGTGCCAACAGGACCAGCAGAGGCTGTGGCCTTGCTGATGGGTGCTGCAGTGCCACAGTAACCCCCAGCAAGATGAGCAGAGCAGCTCCAGTGACACCAACCAGGGCCCAAAATCACTCTCCAAGTGCACAGAGCCAAGGCAGGTCTGGGATCAAGCTGGGAAGTGATGCCAGCAGGTCAGGACCAGCAAGGGACACGGCCAGGCACGGGCAGATCCATGCTGGCACCACAGCAGTCCCCTGGGGTGGCAGCCAGCTTGTCCCTTCCCAGTCCTGCAGGGTGGGGAGGAGGTGCCAGGTCACTGCTGTGCCAGGAGTGGGGTGTTTGCCACGGCCTGCAGAGCTTCACAAAAAGCTCATCCCTTTTCCATGGCTGGACTGAGGTAGCTTGGAGAAAGCAGGACAGGGATGTGCTGCAGGAACTTGCAGGGCCACAGGTCTGTGCCAAGGTATGGAAATCTACCTGGAGCTGTGGAGGAATCCTAAAGGTTCCTGTGTGGGGAAGATTGCAAGGTCTTTGATGCACTCAAAGATGCATGACTCCTAAATGACACATTTCCCCTATGGATGGACAGGCTTTGTAGTCCTGGAATCACTGTGATTTTCACATGTCAGTTATTTATAAGGGTAAGAAAATGGTAGAACAGATATTTTCCCTCCAGTTTTCAGCAAAATGATCATCAAGGCATTGAAAGTAGTGAGAGATTTAATTTATCATCTGACCAGTAGATGTGTGTGTTGGTTAAAACCAGGCTGTGTGCAGCCTTGCACCTTCCCAGCAGGGCAGGGCACATCCTTCTGGAATCATCTTCACAAGCACAGCTCTGCCATTACAGACCTGCTCACAAAACAGCATCAGCCAGAAAATGGAAACCAAATTAAAGCCCTTGTTGTCTTTGTTGCAGGAGAAAAGAGACATTTCTTTCTGCAACAAATTTATGTCTTGGGTTTTCCATGACTGCTTGATATATTTTTTTAACCACTGTAGAACTGCCAGAAACAAGGTATTTACAACCCCACTGTGCAACTCAAAATAGACTTGAAACTGGTTGGTTCTTTCCTCTGAGGGTTTCTTAGCGTGATTTGCAAAACTGTGCAGTGAAGTGTGACCTGTGCTGGCTGGTTTTGCTTTCCCTGGCTTGTGTATCCTCACTTGGGCAGGCCAGTGATGATGGAGGGATGGTGCTCAGAGGATGTGCTCCTGCAGGGGATGTTAAGGCACGTTTTACAGTCACACTCCCCTTCCTGTTCATGTTTCTTGTCACACACTCATTGCTGCAGTGTTGCCTTCCAGACACACACCATAAAGGCTGGAATAAAAATGTCCCCTCTGTTTTTCCTTCAGGCTCTCTCCTCTCCTGTCGGTGAAGGGGAAAAAAGACAAAATAAAATAATTTTAAAATTGGGTTCTTCTGTGCAATGCCTCAACGAGCAGGATCAAAGCAGAGATTTTTAGAAACCATGGGGAAGGGTGGGGTTGGTGTGACAGGAGAGTTTGCCACTTCACTTGGGGGGCATTTTCTGAGCTGGTCCACCAGAGCTGTGCCCTGTGGACTGAGAGTGTGTCCTGCACACAGGAAATGAAGTGCTGGGACAACAGTGGGAGCTGTTGTTGTGTCCTGTGCCTGAGCCCCAGAGAGTGGAGTGTCACAGAGCTCAGAGTGCTGCCCGGCCCCACACCACCCCCTACCCTGGCTGGATCCCCAATCTGGGGGCTGCATCCCGGCTGTTCCCCCCACCAGCTCCCCATGAACCTCTGCATTTGAAACTCCTGCAGATCCCCCCGAGCTCCTGGAGCCTTTATCAGCTGGAGCTTTCACGGGCTGACGTTGCTGTCACAATTCACACGCTAAAAGGCCTCTTACTCCCCCTCCCTGCCCCAGCCTCTGTTAGAGAGGTTTTATAAGCCTTATTAGAGGCTTGTCTTGCAAGGCCTTTGGGGGCTATTTGGCTTGATAAAACACCATATAAATTGGAGTGGCTGTTGATTTTGGAGCCCTTCTTACGACACAATTGTGTTTCCAATTAGAGATTTCCTTCCCTTACATGCACAACATGGGTTTGGGTTTTTTTTTTCCTTTGCAAGATGGCTTAAAATGCCTGCCATGTGCTGATAAGCTCTGTGCTAGACCTTTTGTCTTCTGCTGCATGTGTGCAGGCCAGCATGCACAATGGTGAGGTAGATACAACTCCCCAAATCCACTGCCAATCATAAAAAAAGCTGATCCAGGACAGTGCTTGTTCTCCCCAGGAGCTGTGGGGATGTTCAGAAAATTCAGTAATTCCTGTTGAACACTGCCAAATGTGGAATTATTTGGTTTATTGGTGGCCTCAGGAGGCTGAGACGGTAGATTAGCAAGGCAGGAGTGCTGGCAGAGGGCAATGCCAGCTGGCTGTTGTGGGCATGGGGTCTCCTTGGGAAGAAGCCTGGCCATGAGGAGGATCCCACAGAGCCAGGGGAACAGGAGTGAGGAGCAGGAGGCACTGAAAGGCTCCCAGGCCAGTGCCACCCTCATCAGAAATAACTGCAGGGTCACAGTGAGATTTCTGGTTACCCTTTCTTTACTTCTCTTTGCCTTTTCCTTTCCATCATGAATTAGACTTGATCGTAATGGGGTTGCAGAGTTTCCCCCATCCCCTCACCACAAAAGGGTACAAGAAAAATAAAGAAGCCAAGTTTATCAGAGGTTATGATCTCTTGGGGGTCTGAAGTGATTTCTATTCTGTTAAAAGCCTACAACTGCCTGGGCAGCAGGCCTTGGGTATGCTGGCAGATTTTGAAAGGTGGAGGAGAGGTGGGTAATGTTCTGATCCTTTCTAAAGAAGAGCAGGAGATAAAGTTTACTCTGAAGCCTGTAACATGCTCCAGCACTCTTGTCCTCTGGTAGTGGCCTGTGCTAAAAGCACATCAATAAAATTGCTGATGCTGCTGTTAAGTAACAAGGTAATTACCAAGGATGGGGAGGGGAACAGAACTAAAAAATCTGAAATGGTAGTTAATGCCTTTCCCATTAAGTTACCAGCCTTAAATACATGGCTTACTGCATCTCTAACTTTCACTGCTATAAAATGGTGCAAATTGCAGACTTAAGAGATCATTAGCAAAATACACAACGGATTTATCTTCATGAATAAAAATTATGCAGCACAGAGCTTTTTCTTTTGTGGGTAGGCAGATGCAAGTCAAGACAAGAAAGACCCTGTTCCCAGGTAGTGTTTAGGAGCAGGAAATCCAAAGGTTTGTGCTGTCTGTGTGGTTAAAGCTGTCTTAAGCTCCTTGATGTAAATAGTTCTTAAGATAAAAGATGAAGCCCTTCCGAGAATATTTTGCCGTTCCCTGGTGACAAATCAAGGAAATGTTTTGTGCTGATTAAGTCACTGTCAGCAGGTCAGCCATCTCGGGGAACTGATTTAGAAGCCTCTTAAATAAATCACCTCTTTTTTCTCACCCCTGCCCTTTCCTCAGCTCTGTACCTGCCCTGGAGGTGCAGATGGGGCTCAGTGTGCTGTAACCTCTGCCGTGAGCCTCTCCTCACCTCTGGGGAAGCTCCAGCAGCAGAATCTGCAGGAGCTGCTGTCACCCAGCTCCTGCAGAAGGAAAAAAGGGAAGGAAATGTGTTCCCATAGCAGAGGTTTGGGGTTTTCTGCCCTTATGTTACTCGTGGCTATTCAAGTTTCAGACTGCACCCAGTTTCAGATGCAGTGAAACCGTGCAGGTTCTCATTCCAGAATAGTTGGAAAAGTATCCTGATCATCCTTTGAGTGTCTTGTTCTCCCTGCCAAGCCTGCAAACCAAGTGCCTCGCTCCTGTGCCTTATTTCCTCTCTGGAAATGACAGAAGGTGCGTGAGCCCCACCTGTGCTCAGCTGGGCTGTCTGCAGGGTGCCTCTTGCAGGTTGTCATTTCACAGCCACCCTGGTTCTGGGTGCCCTGCTCGTATTTCTGCTTGTGACTCCTGAGCTCTGCTTGTCTTCCTGTCATCCCAGGGCAGGCACAGCAAGCACTTGCTGGCAGTGAAACCCCCCTGGCTCCTGACAAAGGAGACTCTGAGCTTCAGTCTGAAGGGGCTGTGCAGTCACTTACAGTGACCTCAGAGAGCATCAGGAGAGGGAAGGGTGAGGAAAGGACTGTGACAGAGACCTGGGGGATTTTATTACAAGACATTAACCAGGCATAAATTCTTTTATCATCATTAACATTTTCCGTCCAAAGCTGAGCAGATCCAGGAGCTTTAGACCAGATCAGGGCTCTGTATCATCTGGCCATTACAGCTTTTGATACTGAGCCAACTTCATCCTATCTCTTTGGCTAACAAGAACCTGAGAGGCTTTTGCTCTGTTTTCAAAGCGGATGAGATGTATCACCAGTGCTCCAGCTTTCCTTTTCTCCCATTTCCTAAACCAATAAATATTTCTCGTAGATGGGCCTAATAGTCTAAGCATAACCTGGCAGCTCATGAAATATTTCCTTGCTTTAATCAGAATCCTGAAGCAAACAAGGAGGGAAATAAAAAGCCAATAATATGCTTGGTTGTGTGCACAAAAAGTAGAATGAAATATATGAAGCTGGTAATGGCTCTGCTGTCACATCTTAAAAACATTTGCTTTGACTTGCATAAGTGTCAATTCAGCTTGCACTTGACACATTATACCACGGATAAAGCTGCTGGCTTTTAAAATCAGGTCTTTAAACGAATGCAGAAATACTCTAAGTAGCTACTCTGTATTGTTGGGTAATGATGTATGTAGCAGAGAAAGCTTTTTCTCTAAAAGCACAACTTTTAGGCTGCAATTTTTTTCTACTGTCTCTTCATTAGGGAAGGAGCCCAGAAGCTCATCCTCTGTCATGATTTAGAGGCAGATCTCTTTAGCCAAGGTCACAAAAAGTTGGACCTCTTGGCCATTTGCTGGGGATGTGTGTTCAGCCAGGCTTTCTTCCCAGCTCCTGGGCAGCCTGGCTGGGAGGAGAGCAGAGGAGCTGGGGGCTCTGTCCTGGGATTGCAAATCTGTTAAATCAAATTTCCCTCCCTGCCCCAAGCCCAAGATCACAGAAATCTGGTACTCTTACCCAGGAATATATTTTAATTTCTCCACTGGGATTCAAATTGACCAGCAGCTTCCTACCACCCAGAGAACTTTCTTAACTCTCTCCCCAAGATGGCTGAGGGAAATGAAATCCTCCCATCTTCATCCTCCACCCTGTCTGCCCTCTTTACCTGCCATCTTCTCATACTCCACCTTTGCCTCCTTTTGGTCCTGAACATTCTGCATTTCCTCTCTGCCATCAAATCTGACAGATCAACAGAACTTTTCTCACACTGAGGTCACATCTGTCCTAGGCTTGTTCATGTTTTTGTGCCAGCCCTTTCTCTGTTTTTCACAAGGGCATGTGGCAAGCCTAAGATCCCTGCCTAAATGCACCTTCTCTGGCTGTGCTGCTCATTTCCTTCATAGCTTCACTCTATTTTCCCTCTGGTAAGTTTTTCCTTTATCCCTTCTTAGAACTTTTTAGGTTTTTTTAGTCCTCTTCCCATTTCACTCCCGCAGCACAGCAAGAATGGTCTCTGTGCTGATGCTCTGCTTCCATTCCTGCTTTTGCATTTCTCCTCCAGTTACCTGAGTCCCTCCTGGAGGAACAGTTCTCCTTCCAGGGGCACAGCCCACAGCTCCAGTGTTGGCCGAGGAAAGAAACATACAATCACACAGAGGCAATCATATGTGGTGCTTTATTTGGGGCGCCCAGGACACAGGGGACAGTCCCCAAATCATGTGTCCCCCCGATTATACAGATGCTTATGATTTTATAGTTCTTGCTTTTAATGTATTCCTCCCCTTTCTCCACCCCCCGTAACTAGTAAACATTGATTTCCCCNAAAACAATAATCATACACTGCTAATAGATATGTTTCCACTCAAGCTTCTTGCTAAGCTAAGTCACATGTGAATTACTTAAGATAATGGACCTAAATTCCTCTCTGTGTCCAAAGCCCAGTTGTCTTGGCCACCTCGCCTCACCCATTCCACCCCCCCGGTTTAGAATTTTATTAACCCTTACATCATCACCAGCACTCCTCTTTGAGCCATCTCTGCTTTCCTTCTCTCTGGGCTGGAGGAATCCTATCAAAGGGCACTCGAGTGCTGTGTCCTTTGTGTCCCCACCTGTCAGGGTCGCAGAATCCACAGCCAGGTGCAGCTGGGTGACTTCTCTGCTATCCCGGATCTCTCCTGAGCAAAAACCTCGAGGCAGGGAGCTGCAAAGTTAATGCACCTTGCTCCGGGCAAGGCAGTTTACCATACAGCTGCTTCTCACGACTTCGCAGCCTCTAATTTTCTTGTCCTACTGCCTTGAACTTTATTTACTCTGGGGACAATTGGAGGAGATGGCTTTGAGTGTTTCTCAAACACTGAACAGCAAGAGCTGGGCTGGAATGTGTGAATTGCTGAGAGCCTTAAGTGACAGCTGCTGTACTTGTGACCCTTGGGTGAGGAAATTAGAGGCTATGAAACCTCTGGAAAGGCTTTCTGCCACATTATTTACTTTGCCCAAGTTCCCTAAGGCTCACTCAGAAATGTACTTCTGAGGACTGCTGAGCGCTCACATGTTTACAGTGCAATGGAGTTAAAAGCACTTGGGATTTGCTGGAAAAGCAGGGTGGGAAGCCAAGCTGCCTTGAAGGCTTTTTAAACAGGATTAAAGCTTTTCATACTCGGAGAATGGGGATGGGAGGGCTTTTGCCACGCTGTTGTTTGATCGGTGGGAAGGGGGTTTCCATCCCCAGGATTAGCAGCCTCATGACATGTGGGAGGATAAATACATCTGCACTTTTCCGGTGATATTTTTCCTCTGTGGGCAGCTTTAGGATTTCCAAACTGAGCCTTCTCCCCTCAGAGAGGGCAGCAGTTCCTAGATAAAAAAGAGAGGCCGAGTTCAGAGAGGCTTTAAACAGGAATTTTGTCTTCCTAATACCAGTCCCCCTCCCTCTGCAGATTTCTGCATCTTCTTGGAGAGCTCCTGCCCTCCAGGTAACTTTTCTCACTGGATGGAGAGGATATTTCTCTTTCTAGTCAGAAATCCTGGGGAGGATCTTCTTTTCCTCCATGATGAGAAATGTCTTTGCACTCAGCATCATGTTCTGGCCTCCTTGGGAAGAAGCTTTCCTTGGGGAACGTGCTGGTAACTGAATTCCAGGCTCACAGCCCTTTCTGAACATCAGTGTGGTGTTTCAGTCTTTTCCCAAATCAGCTCTGAGGGAGCAAGTTTGGGATATCCCTGGTGCCAGATTTATAAAATAAAACCTGGGAGATGGAGTCTGATTCCCTGCCCTGCCGGTGGCTCTGTGACCTTGAATAAATCCTGATTGTAATGGAGGTGGCTGAGATGTGAGTTTGACATGTTTTTGTCAACAAAAAATGATTACATAGGCATAGGAAAATTAAATAAATAAGTGATCCAGGAAATTTTGTAATTTTTTTTTTTTATCTACCAGTACCTAGAAGAAAAAAAAAAAAATCAAGGAAACTTGGCTGGAGTCCCTATTCACTTAATCCTTTTCTCCTTGACAAATGCTGCAGATTCTGTATGCTGGAGGATATTCTTCAAGGGAAGCCTGGCTGTTAGTACATTAAGAGGCAATTTAATATTGAATGCACACTGAAGAAGCAGAGCCCTTCACTAGAAAGCAAACAGGACCAGAAAAGGGGATACAAATAAATAGAGCAAGCACCAACCCTTTTCCCAAGTCTCACCTTAAATTCCCTTTTAAATAAAGGTAAAGCTGATTCCAGCATTTCCTGCTCGAGGAACTCCTGCCATTTTATCACTGTAACGATGCAAACCAAGCTGAGCTCTGACAGAATCCTCAGGTGCTCTGGGGTGTTCTTCCCATCCCTGTGGCCACAGCTCCTTCTCCTCTCAGCACAAGCACAGCTGGGTGGGATTTTTGCTGTCCAAATACCTCAGGTTTTCCCCACGATTTCCTGCTGCCTAATTCATAGACAGGATCTGCTGTTTTACTTTAGAGCCCCTATTTCCTGCTGGTTTTCAAACAGATTGGGGTGAGGGGAGAGTTTGCAGCTCAAATATTGGAGCTGGCTGTGTCAGATTCGGGGATAAGGGAGCATCTTTGCAGGTTGCCATTGCTGAGCCCTGCCTGGCCCATCCCACGGTGGCTGCAGGTAACAGCTGGGCAAACCCAGCTCACCCTCATCAGGCAGGATTAGAGCTGATTTCCTTCTGCTCTCAGCAAGAGGAGCTGAAATCTGAGCTGCTGTCAGGGCTGAAGGTGCGCTCGGTTCGACAGTAACGCAAAGCTGAAACCTGGGGTGTAAGAAAGTGTGAGCTGGCTGGGAAAAATCCTGAACTGCAGAGTTTTTGTTGCCTTAGTCCTGACAGCTGTGCTAAAGCGACACAAATCTCATCTCTGCAGCAGACAGACACAGCACTGTGATGGAGACACTGCTGATTCTGGTGGTCCCTGGCTGGGTGTCTGGGTTACCCAGAAATGCCCTGATTCACACTCCACTCTCCCAGCCAGTGTCTCCCACCCTGCACTTACCCTTCCAATCGCTTCCAAACTTCATTTTGCAAAACCTCTCCACATGCAGAGGTGTTCAGTGCTGTCCTGATATAATTTCTCCCTGTAGGGAGCCTTAAGCAGCTCCTGCACAGGGCAGGCAAGGACTGAAGCCATGGCTTTGCCAGAGAGTGTTTGGGCTCCCTAGAGACATGGAGAGGGCTCCACTCTGGGCTGTGTTTGGCACTTTTGAGTGAAGTGCACTTTCTGTGAAGTGCAGGAGAGTTGTCTTCTATCCAAAGATGTTTTTCACCACTGCAGAACGAGCAGTGAATGTCACAGTGTGAGGGCTGGGGACAGGTTCTGGCTTCTCTGCCACTCACTGGGTGACTCTGTGGCACTGCAGCTGCCTCCAGCTTTTCCATCTGCTCCCTGTCCCCTTCGTTGTTAGTATGTAGCTGAGAAAGGATGGACAAGCTGGTGGAGACTGGAGGAGACTGCATCAACCTCTGCTTGTGCTGGGAATAGGTAGAGAAATGGGCCTCCCCTCCAGGCAGGGCAGAATTCCTTTAGTGCCACAAAACTCCTGTGAGGACAATGCCTTTCCCTCTCTCCTCCTGCCTGGGAGCAGACACAACTCGTCCCACCGTGCTCTGTGGGTTTAACTTCATTACAAAAAGTGTGCCTGCTGAAAGCCAGTGCCCTTCACAGGTGCTTGGGGAGAAAAACGCCTCTGGAATAGCCCGTCTGGAGCGTGGATTTTGATTGCTTCCCTCTCCCCTCTCCCTGCCCTCATTACTAAGAAATGCCCAAATGCTGTTAACAGTCCATTCCCATAATCACAGTGCTGCTCCAGCAGGGCCAGCCTCCACCACAGGAGAAAGCAAAGCAGCTTTTTTTTTTTCTCTTCCTTGTGAAGATGGGGAAGGAGGAAATCGCATTGGGAGATTGTGTTTGGGTGCAGAGGAGGGCTTGGGAAGGGAAGAACAACCCTGGGGCTGCTGTTGTGTCAGGGTGATGGGCCAGCAGGTTCAGAGCAAAACCACTGAGATAACAGCACTGCCTTTGGTCATCCACAAGCTCCAGGCAGCAGCCAGGCAGATCAGTGTCCTCTGCCTGGACAGAGCTGGAAAGCTCCCCAGCTCTTCTGGGGACATGACATGATCTCTTCCTCAGAGAAATGGAGAATTCCACAGAGAATTACAGAGAAATGTAGTGCTGGCCTTGAAAAAACCCAGTTATGTTTGGGGTTGGAATAGCAGATGTCTGAAAGCCTCTTAGATGGGCCAGAGGTGATTTTGAAACTAGCAGAAGTGAAGATATGACTAAGAGAGAGTTACATGAGGAAATGAGTTGCCCTGCAAAACACTTCTGCTGTAAAATCAGATGCCACTTAAGTTGCTGCATTCTTTGCTTGTGCTCCAAAATTTCAGTTTCTTCCTGCTCACTCCTCACGCTCCCAGCATGACCAGACCATGCCCTTTTGCTTGGCACTGTGACCTTTTATCCCTGGCCTCTGTCTTGAAACATAAATTGCACTGTCTGGACATTTGTGCTGCACAATTAATCTGTCTCTTGGTCAAGCAGAACTTCAGTGTAGGGGGAAGGAAACAGCAAATTGTGGGGAGATATTTCTGTTTGCTTCCTCGTGATTTGCTGCTCTTTAAATTGAGTCATTGAGACAACTTGGCCTCTTCTTCCCTGCATGAATTACCAATAAAATAAAAGGGACTTTTTTCCTGAGTCCTTATTGTCATTTGTTCTCATTCCAAGCAGAAGTGAGTGCCTTTCAGGAGCCTTGTTCCCTTTACAGATAAGTTATCAGGGCTTTCAGTACCACTTGCATCTAAGGCACTCAGCAGTGTGGAATATGGACTCACATTGGTAGTTCAAAAAGCAGCTTCTCCAGTTGATTTAATGTCTTTATGGAGGAGGCAACGGAGGCAGAACTGGTGAGGAGCCATTGGAGTCAAATCGTGCTTGTCAGGAAAACAAGCTAAATTTCTCTCTCACTGTGTCATCACTCTCTGGTTTATGAGGAGCTCTCTGAGTTGGCTCTCCCTTGCCTGGCTGGCAGGGATCTTTATTTCATTTTCTCCCTGGCTTTCCCCTTTGGTGCTCAGCCCTTGCTAATGCTCCACAGCTGCTTTAGGGCTGCATGTCCCCTCACACCTGGACTGCAGCACAGACTGGTTTTTTTAAGCTCTAGCAGCCAGATGTGCCACACAAAGCATAAAAAAACCCAGTCTGGACTTAAGCTGCTGCTCTGTCCAAGAGTTACCTCAGAGAGCCCTGCCATTCCTTGTTCCCTTGCAGCAGAGTGATGCTCAGGTCACCTGCTGTGGGTGCCACCTCGGAGCTGTCACACAAGTGCAATGGGACCAGCCTGAGGTTGTGGCTGTTCCTCTCACAAACCCAACAGGAGCCACCTCCCAAGGCCAGGAGCTGTTTGGAGGCTTCTGTGCAATCCATCACCAGCAGCATTTTCACCCCTGCAGGTTCCTCATGGATCACCAAGGAAAGGTGTTGGTGATGAGGAGGAGGAAGGAGGAGGTTGGAATTGATAAAATCCGGGCATGTCCAGCTCCTTCCATAACAGACAGGACTATGAAGGTGCAGGGTCAGGAATACCCCTGGCAGGTTTCTTGATGCATTCAGAGGTCCCAAAAAGGGATTTCCTGCATTTCTTGCAGATGGGAAGATGTTTCTGGTATTCTCCTCACAGGCATGGCTGGGCAGAGGCAGCTGCACAGACAGCAAGAGGAAATCTCCTCTTTTGGAGTGGTGTGATGTCATTACACAGTGGGCAGGTCAGAGGGACAATAATGTGTGTGGACAGCAGCCAAGACATGCTGGAAAGGAGAGCAGAGCAAATATTTGAGAGGCTTGTTCTCTACCACAGCCTCTCAGGGCCAGGGCTGGCTCTTACCTTGAGTACTGCAGGGTTCAAGTTTATTCATTGTCAAGCTAATCCAGCCATGAGAAGAGCTGGGATATGTGAAAATGGAAAAAATCAGCCATTTTCTACAGGAGCCTGTAAACTTGTTAACATGCTTAGGTGCACACAAGGGCTCAGATCCTTTCCAGCTAAAAACCAGCAGAGCCTCCACTTATCAGAGGAGAAAACTTTCTCCTGTTCCTGCCCTGCTTTCCACAGCTGCTGTCCTGTGGCCAGCTGATGATAAATTCCAGGTCCTGGTCTGCCAGCTCCCACATCTGAATCCACATCATTGTCCTGATGCCCCCCAAAGCAGTGCTGAGAGGTCAGTGGGGACAGGGAAAGCACAGCAGGAAGGATGGAAGAAAGGAGCTCGTCTTCTTCTTAACAGTTGGAGAACTGCCAGAAACAACCAGGAAATCCCAATTCCTCTCAGGTAGCTCCACTTGGGAGCCCTGCTCACTGCCCTGTCCCCTCCTGCCCTCCCCAAGCTCATCCCAGGGTTTTCCCAGGAGGATGCAGCTCCAAGAGCACCTGGCACACGCTGTCCCTGTTTGATGGCTGTCACTGCAGTGAGACAAATCCCCTTGTTTCGGTTCCCTGACCTTCAGCAGCCAAATCATTGACTGGCATTTCCTCCTCTCCCCTCTTCCCTACGCTGCCAATAACTGTGTGCACATAAAAGCTTAGGGAATGCTGATCAGGGTAAATGTAATGGTGTTTCTAGCCCTGTGAACACATGCTCCATGACCATTGTGGGGTTTGGGGGTGGTTTGGTTTTTTTTCTTTTTTTTGTGGTTTTTGTTTTCTAGAAAGAAAAAGTCCCACAGGGTTTTTGTTCATGTAATTGTGTTAAGCAAATTTGAAATATTTGAAAGCTTTTAAGTGCCTGTTATATATACATCCAAGGTTTGTCTTGGAACATGCTAGGTTGCAATAGACATTTTCCAATTAAGTGAAACAGCAGTGAGGATAATGGGTTTATGGAAATGGAAGAGCCATGCTGGAGGGAGATGGAAAGCCAGAAAGCATTAATCTTAATAGGATCCTTTTTCTTTTTTAGCTTTGCTTTTTTTCTAAAAACTTTTTAAAAATTTCCCTAGGCATGTCCCCGGTTCTGCAGTGGCACGTTATGTATCTAGAGAATCTCTTCCCCTTTTTTTCCTCATTTACTCCAAATTACTCTCTTTATTTTTTTTTTATCCTTTCTCTCCAAGAAATCATCAGCACTACCCTTTCTCCAGTGATGGAGGCTCGTGCACACATCCAGACATCTGTCACTTTAACTGAGCGTGCAGTGTGGGAATGGGAATTCACAGCCTTCTGCTCTGGAAGGCAGAGCAACCCTTCAAAGAGCCAAACCCTCCCTCCCTCCCTCTGCCTCGCCGAAAACCTCTGGGAGAGCTCTGGGCTCTGCTCCAGTCCTGCAGCCCAGTCACCTTGGGCCAGGCTCCTCCCTTCTCTAGGGTGAGTAAATATCTTTTCCAGGAGGCTTCCCAGTGAAACAAGCAGGATCCAGGGTGGGATCAGGGGCTGGCATCTTCCCGTGCTGCTCTGATTTCCATGCTGTGCCTCGCTGGGGCAGTCCCTGGGGGATGGAGCAGCCTGGTGGATGCTGAGCTCTGCTGAGGAGCTTTCCCTCTTTGGGGGGACTCACTGTGAGAGGAGGGTGGGATCAAAGGGGAATTTGATCACTTACAGCCAGAAATCAGGACCCTGAGTCCCCAGCCAAACCTGCTGGCAGTAACTGCAGCTTGAAGAAAGGAGGCAACTTGTGGGTTGTACATGACACATCACACAGAGGGATGGCTGTGCCATCTCCCAGGAGGGTGCTGGGCTTAACCCACCCCCTCCCTGTGCCTGTCACCCCTCCCACCATTTCTGACCTGATCTGTGACACTTTCCCGTGCCAGCTCTCCCTCCTGGCTCACCCTCACTGTGTGAGCACCAGCACAGATTCCTGTGAGATGCTGAATTTGGATCATCTCTGTAGGAACAACCACCTCAAGTCTGGCACGGATGTTTTTAATTCCCTTCCTACCCCTGGCTGTAAAAGTGGACTGTGTTTCTTTAAATCCACTCACTCCTTTACAACTGCTGCTTTGCAGGAAACAATGCTTGGATCTTTAATCTGAAAAAAAAAAAAATAAAATAAAAGGGCTTAGGCTCCCCTACTGTATTTATCTTGCCCAAATCAGAAGGGTTGGAGCCTTAGACACCTCAAAGATCTCCCTAGGGGTAGGTGCATTTCAATAGTGGATGAAGGGATATATATATAGATAGATACATAAAACATTCAGGTTAGATAGGCTTCTGCATGCGAAGAACCCCCAAGGAACCACATAATTCCACTCTATTGAGGTTCTAATGCTGCACCTGTCAAGGCAGTGTCAGTGTGATCTCAGAGCAGGGCACTGGGGAGAGCGTATTGATCCCATCTGGATACAGAGCACAGCATCCTCTGCATCCTTTATGTCCAACACAGCAGTCCTTGCCCAGCCTCCCCCCCTTCCTCTAACAGCAAAATCTTTCATCCACGAGCCAAAGCAAAACGACTTCACCGGCTCTGATGTCCTGGGGAAATGTGTTGGGCCTCTGCCATGAGTACAGAGCCTCCTTGCACACCCAGAAGCTTTCAGGCAGTGAGCAGGATTAAGACACGCAGCCCTAGGCTTTGCTGTGACCTTTGGGTATTTAAACAGTCTTGGCCTGGCTTCATGAATATGAGCAGCCTCCTGTCTGCTTTGCAGCCCAGAGCTCTCCCTGCACGGATAGACTTGAAAAAGCAGGTCCTAAACGGCTTTCTTGGAAAAGTAAAAAATAGCACTGCAAGTGATAATCAGACTTTATGGCTTTATTTCCCCAAGATATTCCATTTCCCTGTGTTTTCAAGCCCGTTTTTATGGTTACTCTCAATGCAGTTTTTTCTGTAGCTCTAAACCCCCTGCATTTGTGTGCGTGTGATGGTTTGAGAAGCTTTCTCCGGGCTGTTCTCCCACTAGAGGGTACTCCTGCCTCACCGACCGTGGGCATTGGGGGCTGGCCCGGCTTCGCAATGCGTCCTTGCCCCTCGGAGCAGGCTGTTCACTGCCAGCACAGCCTGCCCCTCTTCGCTCCTGCTGCTGCCCTGCTCCAGCTGCCTTTCCTTCTGCCTCTGCAGGGCTCCAGAAATGCTGGAGGAGCATTTTAGGCTCTCCCGTTTTCACCTCCCTGGCGACACAGCACTCTGTAATGTGTAATTTGGGGGATTTGACCCACTGTGGGGCAGCTCCAGGGATGTTGTGGAGAACCCCACACACCACAGCACAACATTTTGGTGTGGAAATGCTCCCATGGCTACGTGCTGCTGAGCTGAGGGGTAGAGTTTGGGTGCTCTTGTTTTTAGGGCTTGCTATTGGGGTGAGGAAACAGAGAAATTTTCCCTTTTTTTCACCCTGTTTCAGTCAGATCAGACCCTGTGGTGTATTCTGGCCGTGAACTCTGTGTGTGTGTAGCTGTTGATGGATGGGAGGCTCCCTTAAGAGCAGATTTCTTTGGCTTTCACGTTGAGAGGCTGCAAAAGCAGCTTTGGGTGCGGCTGGAGCCCTCCTTTCCCCTCCATGCCTGAGTGCCCCTCTCCATTTGCAGCAGGCAGCTGCCCGTGGCAGGCAGGATGCAGCACATGCTGTGCTTGATGTGGCTCTGGGGGCTGCAGTCTCTGCAATGGCCCAGCCAGCAGGCTGGATTTTAGCTTTTCACCGAAGGAAAAGCCCCAAGTTCCTTGCCTGGGATGAGAACTCTCACTGCCCTGTCCCCTTCGCACCTCCCAGCTCTGCAGAGCCGCTGGGATTTCCACCCCTGCCTGCTGCTCTCTCTTTTTGAGCATGCTCGTGCTGCTGCCTGGTCTCACTGATTAAATGAGCAGGCAGGAATTACAGTCAACCATCCATCACCACAGCCACTGTTCCCTTGACCCAGCCAGGATGAAAGAGGTCAACATTTTTCTTTCCCCAGCCATTTGTGGAAGTGAGAAACCCAGCAGGACTATTCTGGCAGGGTGATTCTCCTTCCTGAAAGAACCAGCTGCACAAAGTGGTATCTTCAGAGCAACGAGAGCCACAACTCTGCCCTCGTGGTTGGTTGAAAGGTCTTCTGTTCTCAGGAGAATAAAACATCATCTTCTGCCTTGTGTTGGCATTTGGAGCCATAAATCTCTAAAGTGGACCATGAAAGGGAAGATCACTGTGCCAGGAAAGGGAAGGTCACTGTCCCAGGAAAGGGAAGATCACTGTGCCATGAGAGGGAAGGTCATTGTCCCATGAAAGGGAAGATCACTGTCCCATCAAAGGGAAGATCACTGTCCCATGAGAGGGAAGGTCACTGTCCCATGAAAGGGAAGATCACTGTCCCAGGACAGGGAAGGCCACTGTCCCATCCAGTCTGTCTTAAGCCTTTCAGAGCTCTTTGTATGTGCTGCCCACAGGTGTCTCCTGTGTGTGCTGTCCAACACAGGCAAGGAGATAATCCAAGACACTGAATGCTCAAAGCATTTGATCCTCTTTGGCTGGGCCCATGGGCTGTGGATCTTGCAGAAATCCTGGTGGTGGTTGGGATATAGTTGTTCCTGGAAGCATCAGTAGGGCTGGTTCCTCTTCAGAAAGTGGCTAAGGGAGGACATCCACAAAGCTGGAGAGGAAGTTATACTCTAAAACCCAGCAAAACCTTCTCTCTTCTCACTGACTGACAGCATTGAGGTAGGAGAGGCTCTGATGGGAGGCTGGAACAGCACTCTCTGCTCTCCAGGAGTGGAAAGGAAGTTGGGGTGACAATTAGGAAGGGGAAAAACAGAAAACAGAGCCCACAAAGGGGAGTAACTCACCACTGTGACTAACTGTTCCCCTTGGAAAACCCAGAGAAAGTAATCTAGCAGCTCAGAATTACAGTAAATGACAGGCCTGGCTTAGTCTGGCTGCTGAGTGCTCCCAGGCTGCATCGATTTCAGAAGCAGGCTATGAATTGCTGCCAGGCAATGAGCTGGCTGGTGGCTGAACCCTCATGTCCTCCCCTGGACCCAATCCCTGTCTTTGTCCCAGTTCCCATCAGAGCCTGTGGCTGCCATCAGTCAGTCCAGCTGAGTGGGGAATCAACTCCGTTTTACCCCTGCCTAAATCCAGAGGAGTTTCACTCTCACAGCCCTTCCGAGCTTGCCTGAGGAGCTCCTTTTTCTCTGCCACTCCTGGTCATTATTCAGAATGTTCCTGAGAGCAGCAGGGGCATCTTGGAGCTCTGCTGGAAGGAGGAATCTCTATGTCCTTCAGCCAGCCCCAGACACGCACGCCGAGGGCAGCCTGCTGAGCATCTCCACGCCGCCTTCCCCTTGTTCCTTCCAGCTGGGAGCTGATCAATCTGGGGGGCTGGAGAGAGGAACATCCTGGCCCACCTCATCCCTGAGGCCTCTCCTGAGAGCTGGTGTGCAAACAAAGGCCTGTTTGTTTGTTTGTGCAGCCCAGAGCAATTAGGATGTGCTGAACTCTGTGTTTGTCCAGCACAGAGCCTTGCTTGAATCCTCCACAGCCAGAGCCAGGGTCAGCAGCCCTGGCTTTGAGAAGCAGCACCAAGAGCTCCCTGATGGAGAGGTTGGGAGAGGGAGGATTGGATTTGCTAATCAGGAGGTGTCTGCTGCCCGTGTTGGGGTGGCTCAGTGCCGCTGTGAGTCATTCCTGCTCAGGTTAGCAGCCTTGGGGGCAGGCAGTGCAAACAGACAGGACTGGCTCCTAATAATGCTTCATCCTTCTCATGGAGGCACCTCCAGCCCAGGAGATGTTCCCAGCCTCCAGCTGCACTGTGTTCAGCTACATGTCTGCAGGATTGGCTCTGTCCTCCAGCTCCTCTCCTCTGATTCTCCCCTGTTCTCTCCAACTCATGCTGTGCCATGCAGCCATTTCACTTCCCTGCTTAACCTGTGGTGCCTATTTGGGGACTTTTGGTGGGACAGTCTCTGAGTTGGGAGACACTTTGCTTCAGGTAGGGAAGTTAATGGTAAAACACAGAGAGCAAAACTAGGAGGGAACCAGTGAGAAAGAGCAGCTCTCCTGGGCCATGAGATGGTGAAGGATTCAGGATTTGTTCTCCAGGGCTCACCAGCAGTGGTGGCTGGGCTTTGCTGGAGATCTGCATGAGCCAGCTTGGGGGTCTGGACTGGGGACAAGGCTGGTGGCATGGCTGGAGAGTGGGCAAGGACAGATGGAGCAGGGAGAGAGGAAGGGGGAAGCCAAGTTGTTGCTCGATTGAGTTTGGTCAGGGGGACTTTGGAGGAGGACATCAAAGAATCAGTTTAATTACTAGGGGATAACTATGGGAGAACAGCATTTGGGGGTCTAAGTGTAAATCCCAGAGGGTGGACAGATCCTGTAAGGAAATCCTCCTTAGGAAAATGCATGTGAGGGAAGGGGAGTTGAACTACTGGAGATGGATAATGTACTTGCAGGGATTTTTGCTCCTGCTTCCTTTAGGTGCTGAGATGAGGGAAGAGGGAGCAGCCTCAGATCCATGGAACCTTGGGAGCTCTGTCAGGACATGTACCTGTTGTTCCCTCCCCATGGGCTGACAGAAATCAAGTGATGTGATAGCTGCCCAAATTACCACAAAACAGCTTAAAAATGGAGCTGTGTCAAATCCAGCGTGTGCTGTCGCTGTGTCTGCAGAGCTGTTTGTTTGCCTGATGAAGGGGAAAAATAATGTGAAGCTGGAGATGAAACTAAGCTGAGAAAAGGTTTATTTTTTGTTTCGTTTCACTCTCAGCCTTTCCAGGATCATTCCAGTAGGTGCCAGTCTCACCTTGTGGAGCAGGGGAGGATGGAAACTGCCAGTAATTCTGCACAGAAATATGAAAAAATACAGCATGAGAGGGGGTGGGTGGAGACATGAAAGCCTATAGGAAAGATCTCTGCTCTCTGGGATGCTCACTTCATTTCTTCCTCCCTACTCAGCAAAGTTTATCTTGGGCTCAGCAGCACGGACCAGTCTCCCCCTCCCCTTGTTCTCTAATTAGTGCACAGTAAAGGAAAAGGTGTTGGGGGAAGGAAGGGGAGATGGGATATTGTGTTTGGATGCCCCAATGGGTAGAAAACTGCATGGTTTCCAAATATGATAGTTAATGCTTAATCTGACAGGCTGTCTCTTATCAACAGGCTGGATGTGACTCCCCATTACATGATAATGGAATTCTGTATGGGGACCACAGGAGACCCAGTTCCATTCAATTAACTCACAAACCAGCAAACCTCTGAAAGCATCTTTGTCTTCTCTTCTCCCCACCTCTTCCTCTCCTTTTATTTTGTTACCCTGAGAAAATGAGAGAGTGAATATTTCCATTTTGTTTTGCAGAGGATTAGTACCAACTAATAGGATTAATATCCCAAGTTGGGTGGCAAATGGAACACTATTAATAGGGTGATTATTAGAGAATTATATGGAGGGGCAAAAAAAATTAAAAGCAGTTGAAATAAAAGCATCCCCGTGTTGGAGAGAAATTGCCATTTCTGTGCAATAACCAGCTGCTGACCTGCCTGTTCTGGGTCAGACTTCTTTATTTCTCAGGCTTGCTCTGCCTCTGGGATTGACTTCCCCAGCAGCACAGGGCAGGAAGCAATTTCAGAGGCTGGAAATGCTGGATGCAAAGAGCATCTCCTCCAGTGACAGCTCCAGGGACCCTGAGAGAAAAAGGAAGGTAAAGGATAGTCACCATTGCACCTGGGATGAGAACAGGCTTCTGCTCAGGGTGAACAACTCCATCTCACCCTGCTTCCTTTGGCTTTGCCCATGGTCATGACTCTGAGGGGCTGTGTCCTCTGGGAATGTTTGGTTTGGACACTGGTGCCTCTGTAGGATGTGCTGGAGAACTTTATAGGAGATTGCAGAGCCAAATGGAACTGGCACAAATCCTGCAGAGGCTGCGTGCCAGAGGTGAGCTGGTTGTGTGCCATTGTCAGCAGGTGTAGGACAGGCACCTTCTGCTAACCAAGGGAGGAAAGGCCCAGGGCTCTGCTAGGGAAGCACAGAGGCCTCAGGAAATTAAAGCACATTTATTTGTTTCCCAGCCCCTCAAGGAGGGACTCTTGGCAGACAGGTTGCAGCAGCAGCGCAGTTGATGCGGGGAGATTTTTTCTGACATCTGTCTGAGAGAGTCTCCTTCTGCTCGGCATAAATCCATCTCTCCTGGGCCACAAACCAAAGCCATGCACAGCACTGGATGCTTCCTGGGCAGGGGACTGGCACAAAGGGCTTTCTGCCTGAGAGGAATGATCCCGAGCTCTGTGTTTCCAAATCCCTGGAGGTATTTAGACCTGCTCCTTCGGAGGTGTTGGGTGTAGGAGGCTTTGTCTGAGCCACTGATAGGGATTTGTTCCCCTGAACTGGATCCCCATTACACCATGAGTCACTACTATTTATATCAGCTGTCGATCTCTCTCTGGCAGCTATTTCTGGCTACCTGCATTGTATTCAGGGGAGATTTAGCACCTTCTTTTACTGAACTTGCTTTTAATTCTTTCTTTCAAACGTTTTTTGTCTTGGTTTGTTTTTCAGCAGCTGTTGAGCTGTCTGCAGCAGAGCTGCCCTCACCTACTGTTGTTCTGCTGAAAAAAAAGGATTTCCAGTGCTGCTTTCAGCAGATTCAGCTTTGTCTGAAGGAGTCCTTTTGCCTCAGAGTGAGAGTGTGGTGCCATCTAGAAATGAAAGGCTACAACAGGAACCAAAGCACTTTGCATCAAACAGGATTCTAAACGCTGTTGAACTGCAATCCAGGGTAGCAGGTCTGCTTTGTTTATAGCCCTTGTTATCCTCGGAACTCTTCAAGCAAACGCTGAGTAACCCATTCTTGCAAGTAGATCAAAAAGGACCGACCCCTTTTATTGCAAAGAGAAGGGAAATGGGCCATGAGAAGGGCTCAGCCTCAGCTGCACTGAGCAAAGTGAGAGCAGGGCTGAGAGTCCAACCAAAATCTCCCGAGGCCTGTTTGGATGCTCCAGCCACAGGGCTGAGCTTTCAGCTCTGCTCTGCTTTGCTTTCCCTTCCAAACCTGCACACTCAGAATTTCCAATCCATCCCAATCAGTTAAAAAACTCACTGTCATTCTCCTGTCTTTTATCAGGACCTGGAGTTTCCTTTTTCCCCCCCACATCCCAGTCAACCAGGAGATCTCCAGCCTGCCTTGGGCTCTCTCTGGAGCAGATCAAAGGCTTAGGCTGTGGAGGAGCTGTGGGCACTTCCAGGAAGGAGAAGATGCTCTGGGAGCTCCTGGGGGACTTTAGAGCACACCTGGTTTTGTGTTGCACGAGGCAGGGGCACAATTCCCTGGTGAGTTCCCTGGTGTACAGCTGGCTCAGCTGAGGGAAAACAGGAACAACTTGAGGGGCTGAGATTCAGGATTGTGTGCCCTGATCCTGGCACAGAGAGGCTGAGGAGCCACGTTTGCTCCTGCACAGAGCCAGCTGATCTGAGGCAGGACCTGCAGGAGCAGCAGGATGGTGTTTTACTTTCACCTCCGTGCAAGGTAAAAGTCTACGTAATTTAAAGATGAGTTCTCTTATGCCGGGCTATGAAAAAAGTCTTCAGAACACCCCCAAGGTTTCCATTTAATTACCAATTGCAGCTGATTTCACAGAGCAATTTCTAAGCCTCCAGCGAGGCCTTGTGGCGGTTCTTTCATCTCTCAGGCTTATTGGGAAAAGCTGTATTAAATGTCTTTTAATCCTGCCTCGGATGCACTACCTTTGATCACCTACAATTTTATACATCTGTGCTCAGGCTCACGTTCCTACGTACGTGCCTCCCCATCCAAAAATGCTTTAAACTGTGTCAGTTGATTGGAAAGTCTCTCCTGACTGATATAAAGCATCTTGCAAGCTTGACTGAAACACCCTGAGAGCTAATGATCATCCAGAGGGTCTGGGTGATCCAAGAGGATGGTTTAGCATTGCTGCATAAGCTGATGAATGTCAGCTCCTCATTTATCTTTTACTCCACCTTCTCCTTCCTTAGAGAACAAGTTTTTGCTGGAGGAAAGGAAGCAGTGAAGGTCCTTGCATGGAAAAAGAGAGCTTTAGCCAGATCTGGAGTGAGATAATTTCATTTATTAATGTAACATCTCAGTGGAGCGTGGGACACAAGAAGGTGGAACATTCCAGAGAAGATCAGAAATCCACACCCTAAACCCTGAGGTTTCTGCAGTTCATTGAGGGCAGGGTCAGCTCTGCTCTCTCAGTCTGATGTCCCAGGTACAGGACACCATGTCCCTTGTGATACTTTTCCTGTCCAAGGAGAACTTGATCTCTTTTCTGGGAGGAGCACAGTGGTGACAATAAAAGATTTCACTTGAGATTCAACTGGACTCCCAGTGCTCCTGAGCATGGAAATGTGGCACAGGAGTTGTGCCACTTCCCTGCAAGAAATCCCCACAGAGCTCTGGTGGGACTGGCTGCCTGGAAAAGAGGAAGGAGCTGTGTCCTAGGACTACCAGTGTCTGAGTGGGGACATCTGCCTGCTCCAACAGCTCTGTGTGGCCACCTGGACAGACACTGCAGTCAGGGCTGCTTGAACATATGTTTGTTTGAACTGCAACAAGAACCCCCAGTGTGGGGTGGTGCTGTGGAGGCTTTGGGATTGCTCACTGGAGCAGGAACAATCTCTTTCCCGGAAAGTCAGTGTGTGATGCTCAAAGAGAGAGAGAGCAGCCCGAGAGCTTTGTGTTCTGAGCAACCACAACAGCTCAGCTCTGCAGGAAGAGCGAGATCAGCTGCCACATGGGGCAACTCCAACCTCTTGTTCTGCCATGACCAGCACGTTTTGCACTTTGCAGCTTTTCCATGAGGCTGTGACATTCCTGGGCAGAGCCCCTTGAGGTGTGTGCCCACCACATGCCCAGGACCAGTCTCTTCAGCAGCCTCCTCCTTAGAGTCACGACAGGAAGTGTTTTCTGATGCTCTTTTCTTCAAATCTTGGTGCTGTGCTCTCCCCTCCCCTGAAAGGAGTGAATGTCTGCCCGTGGCTGTGCTTCTTGGACACTGGGAATGTCAGCAGGTCATCCATGAGCTCCTGGGCCTGGGGTTTTGGCTAGGGGGGATTCACTGCCAAGGGATGAACGAGGCTAATTGCTTTCCTCGTGCTGTGTCAGAGAAGAGAGTGAATCCTACAGGAGTCAGATCCAAGAGTTAGATGTGAAGATCCAGCACTGGCATGCTTTCCAGGTCTGATGGAACTGTGATCTGATGTGTCAAATGCATTTTAGGGTCTCAGTTCTGTGACAGCTTGCTAATGACTCTGAGCTTCAGGAAGCTTTGACTGATCCCTGCGGGAGTTGGCAGAAAAAACTGCAGCAAAATTTTTTTTTCTTTTTTTCTTTTTTTTTTTTTTAAACATTTTTGTCAAAATCAAAACATTGAATGGAAACATGTCTCTTCCAGCAGCATTTTAAACTGGAATGTGTCAAAACAAATGCTTTCAGTTTGATTTGAGTGAGACATTTATAATTTTTTTACTTTATTTTGCGATAAGGAAACAACACATTACCATATTTTTATTTAGATCTTTGCTTTTTTGGATAATTATCAGAAATGAGGAACCACATGCTTCCAAAGTGAATTCTTGGCATTCCTAGTCAGAGATTTTCAATTTCTTGTTGATTATGGAAGCAGATGTGGATGTTCAGCCAGAACTACCAACAGGGACAGGGCAGAGCACATCTTCAGGTAGAAGAATCAGGAATTGGAGCCATCCAATGAGGCTGCCAGAGGAAGGTTGCCCTGCTGCTTGCTTACTTGTTTCTTGCAACCTGTTCTCTGCATTCAGCCATTTTATGCCCCAGAACCTCAAAACTGTGTGAATAAATCATGGTCCTGTCTCACACTGAACTGAGCTGCCCTCACCCGAGCAGAGCCTGGCTGAGCTTGTTCAGACAGAACCAAACCTTGCTGTGCTCAGCCTGGCCTTCAAAGGGGCTGCTCTGGGTTGGAGGGAGCATTTCTTCTCTGTTTTTCTTGCCTTGGGCTAAAAATGCCTTGTGGGTTTTCTTTCCTCAAGGCTAATGGTGATTCTTGTCTTGTCTTAATTGCTTTTTAAAGCACACAGAGCTCCAGGTCTATCCCAGACAGGGCTGAGCTCTGTGGCGCATTTGTCATTTTCCCAAATACCTTTTTAATTAAATTGGAGCAGAACACTCCACTTTGTTGAGCTATCCATCTCAGCAAGTTCCTTACTTCTGCTGGGCAGGTATTATCCTAATAATCACTGGCAAAATTTTGGTGACTCTTCCTCAGGCTTTGGGATTTGCAGGGAAATTCTCCTCTGGTAGGCAGAGAGCTGCTCACACCAAGGCTGCTGTGGGCTGAGGATGTGCTGCATCCATCCAGGGAGGGCTTTTGCAGGGCTTAGGAAGAAAAATGTGCTGTCTGTGATGGAAAGAAATGAGCTTTGACACTACATTAGGCCCTCTCTGCTCCCGAATTCTACAAATCTCTGCAGGCTGGGTTTTTTCTGGCCAAGATAAGGGCTTGGAGTTTGGTTAAAAGGGTAATCCCAACCCTGTAAATTTGGGAAAGAGGCACCTGTCCTGTTCTGCTCCATCACAGTGACCTCTTCTGCTCCACATGGAAAATTTGTTGTCCTTTGAAAATCCACTACAGCTTTTGGCTTGACAGCCCTGAGCTGTGCTGTTCCATTTCACATCTCCTCCCTGCACAGGGGTCAGTGCTCAGGTCCTTCCTGCCCCACACACTGCAGAGCTTTAAAACCCAAACTCTGCTCATGAAGGTCAGGGGGTGACTGTGTGGAGTGACCCTTTCTTCCCTGCCAGCAGACATTGACCACCTGAGTTATGTTTGCTCTGCTGGAGGAGGAAAAAATAGAGGTGATTTCCAACGTTTTCACCACCACTCTGCAGGATCAGCTCAGCTCTGGAGAGCAATTCCATCTTCTCTGCCGGGAAAAGCAATGGAATGATGAACTTCCCTCTGCACATCCTGCTCGACCTGACCTCCTGTCTGTGCCTTGAGCTCCAGCTGTGCAATCCTTCCACAGAAAAGGGGTTGTGGATGTGTCTGACATGAGCAGTGTGAGGTGCTGGGAATCTTATTACAGCTGGTGATGATGCCTGAGCCCAAGCCAAAATGATTTGTTCTCCCCGAGTGCGTTCCTGGGCATTTTCTCCTGGCAGAGGGGTTGGAGGAGTCATTTTGACAGCTGAATTGAGCAGATTTGTTGCTGACACTGAGAAAATGGAGGTGGTGCCCCACAACAGAGCTTTGTAAACAGCTTTTGGAAACTCCAGCACTGTGTGACACCTGGAGTTTTCCAGTGATGATCTGACTTTGATGGAGACAAGGCAGCTGCTGGCTGTTGGCTGGGCACATCTCACATCCAGCTGAAGAGATCAGGAGGGGATTGAGAGTTTCTGCCTGGTGGAGGCAGACAGGAGAACAGAGATTGAAGTGTAAATTGCACCAAAATCCATGGAAGGAGCTCCAACACCTCCAAAATCCTCCAAATCCTGCCTGGGTGCAGAATTCAGAGGTCAGTGCTCACCTCCACAGATGGGCACTGACAAAGCCTCTGTGTTCTTGTGCTCACATTTTAAGGCTGGAACATGAATTTCCTCATTAAAATGGTGAAGATGCTGTAAGAATTGCAGTTTGGGAAGTCTCCACTTGGCTCTGAACATGTCTGAAGGTATCTCTGGCCCCTGAGGTTCAGGTTGATTCATTTTTCTTTTGTTGTTACCTAAGAGGAACTTGCATGTTCAACCTGGATGTGTCAGACCGATGTTCTGGGACTCCCCCACTGAGAGGTTTTACATCTTTGAGACATTCTCTTTTTGTCAAAGACAATTGGATCAGAGATGTTCAGTTTTGTTGAGTTTTGGTTTTGACTCTTTTTTTCTTTTTTTTTTTTTTTTTGTCACAACAGTTTTGTCTGGAAAAATGTCATTTTGATGAAACAGAAATTGCTGAAGAAATCTTACCAATTTTGACAATTCTGCTTGGAAGGGAGCTGGGGAGGAATATCTTGAAAGTGCTGGAGCTCCCAGTTATGACATTTTCTGAATGGAAAGGAGTTTTGATTTATTTCTCTTTCTCTTCTCAAAGTGATGTTTCAAAATGTGCTGTTTTGTGGAGGAACAAAATGGTTGAATTAAAGGCCTGGGAAAAAAAATAAATAAAATATTTTGAGGCAGTTTCTCAGCATTTTATTTTGCAACTCTGTTGACTTTTTGGACAACATGGGATGATTTAAAATTGTTGGTTGCTCTTTTCTGATATTCAGACTCACAGATGTGTTTCTCAGTTGAGCCAATGATGTATGAACCATACTTGGGTTTGTGGTGATAAATTACCTGGTTTCATAGCTGAAAAAAACCCTGTTTTAATCCATTAACTATAGAGAACAAAATACCCCAAGTCTCTCAATTCACGGAACCATGCGAGGATCTTCCACTGTATGAATTATTCAGGAGCAGTGGTGGAAATGAAGTACCCATTACATTTACAAATATTCCACAAAGAGTTCAAGGCTGAGCAGGAATAGATCAGACAGCATTTATTGTAAAGCTCTTGCTGAGTATTACTGGAGATGTAATTTCCCGTAGTAATTAACACAGGATCTGCAATCCAGCTTTGAAAAGGCGATTGAACCTTTCCCTGTGAATTTAGGAATCATCTGAGTTGTTCCATGCTATAGGTGACTGGGAGCATTGAGCCTTTGTCTGAAATTAGTCCTCAGCGTGGTGGATGATTAAAGAGGGTTCTTTCCTTCAGGCTACTCGGGATTGATGTTTTCTATTAAAAAATGCACTGGCTAAGGGTTTGTGAAATAGAGAGAGAGCTTCTCTGGGTGTGTGCCACTTTCTATGCAGATGTGCTTAAGCCATCAGATAAATGATAAACGATTTCTCCAAGCTGGATGGGGTAGCATGACCCAAAGGGGATGGAGGGGGGTGTTGTTATTTTTCTTCCCTTCCAAGAATCAGGGAGAGCCATTTGTCAGCCGAAGCCAGCGAGGTGCCCAAGGATCAGATGTCAAAGGCTGCTCTGCCTGGAGAGGGAACACTGGGAGTTAATAGTGGTGCCCCTCCTCAGACCTCTTCATTTCTACTCCATTTCCCTGCCCTTTCCCTTGCTTTGAACTCCACTTTCTTCTGCCTTCTGAGGCTGTGAATGGCTCCGAGTGCTGCCTGCTAGAATAAAAAAATGAGTGGAATTTTGGGGTTTTTTGGGTTTTTTTGGTGTTTTTTTTTTTTTTTTAGGAATAATACACAGAGTTTCTTCTTGGTGGATGGAGTTCAAACATCTCTAGCACCATCCAGTCTTAAATCAGACTTTAAAAAAAAAACCAAGGCTTTTTCTAATTACTCCCAGAACATTAATTCACTGCTGGAAATTGGGATTCTGTTGAGTAGAAGTCCATACATAGACTATAAGAGTCACTGGCCTGAAGATTTACCTACTTAAAAAACTGAGTAGGGGAAAAGTTATTAGAGCTGTTCCCACCTTTGAAATGTGTGAAATCTTTTAAAATGGAAAATTTCAGTGGAAGAAAGGGGAACTCTTTCGGAAACACAGTTCTTACCTTTCAGTTAATTCTGAGTCTTCTTATCTCAATCATGAAGAATGGAGATAGTGATTCTCAAGAAATATTGAATTTCACAATGGAGAAAAATGACAGTTCATCAAAAATGACCCTTTACCGTAGGAATCCATTTCACTGGAGGTCTTGCTGGGCTCTTTTGTGTTGGAAAAATAACAATTAAATAACTTCCCAACAGTTTTACCCTTTGAAAATTGGTTTTCTTTTGTAAACTTGAAATATCTTATATCAGTCGAGCAAAACAATTTTGCAGTGTTCCCTCAGAGGCAGAATATTTTGTAGGACTTCTTGTTGAGCTGCGTGGTGTCTCATCAAAGGAGGATTAGAAGGCCTGAGAGACATCTGTGTCATTGAGGCCAGGGGTGTCTCACTCCACATTTTCATAGCACCAACAGGGCTGTGATCATGGCCAGGGCACTCTGACACCACTGTAAAACTCCTTATTGTGTTTTTAACCTAGTCTGGAATTACAGCAGAGCCTGGGGTTTTTTTGCCTTTCCCTGGAACATTTTCTTTTCCCACACATAATGTAAATAGCCCTGGATCTTCTGAGAAGGGAAGGTGTAGGGATTTGAACAAATTGTGCTGGATTTGGGTAGCAGGAGATAATCCCCAGCCTGTACAACACCTTCAGCTCATTGTGTGAGTTCTGTAGGCAGCAATCCCTTCACTCCACCCTGAGCTGGGTGTGACAGCATCCCTGGGCCTTGCTGCCTACCCCAGCAAGGAGTGTGGCAGGATTTAATGACTGCAATGCTCTGTGTGTGCTGGGTCCTGCACCCAAACAGGGAGAATATCCAGAGAGGAGTGAGCAACAGGCACAGAAAAGCTCTGCACAAGTGCTGACACTGCCACCCTGGAGCACCACGGGCTCCAGGAGCTGTTGTCACCTCCCTTCTCAGGGGGCTGCTTCCCTTCCCCTCCTCCAGGACATCATCTGGCCATCAGCTGCTTCAGAGCTTCACTTGCTAATGCTGAAGGACAAGGGGAGACTCTGCTGCCAGGGCTGATACAAATATGTAATAATTTGGTTTTAATCAGTATTAACAGTGCTGAGATTACCAAGTCAGATCCGTTCATATCACAGGGCCGGGCTAACGAGGAGCGATCAGCGCCAGGTTGGTTGAATTCCTCCTCCCTAACAAAGCGTGGAGATGATCCGAGCACAGCTCATGCATGCAAAATCAAATCCCAGCTTGTGCAGCTTCCTGGGGAAACGACTTCTGCAACATCTTTGTCAACACGTGAGCGTCACTGTGCACAGGAGCCTCTGAGGGCTCACGGAGCCCAGCAGTTCAGCTGTTTGCAGAGGGAGCTGGCTCCTGTCTGCTGACAGTTTGCTTCCATTAAGAGAACAAAAGCAGGCAATTAAATGAAGCAACACGTTGTTTTCCTGACTCTGGCAGGTGTTTATCTGATTGCACAGGTAGGCTCAGGGCTGCTCTTTGTCCCTTCATGGCTTTGATGAGCTTCCAAATCAAAGCAGGACGGGCAGGAATCCCCAGAGATGCCTTTTGCATTTGTTCACGGTGCAAATTCCTGGTCGGGATGTACACCTCGCCCTGAGTTTGGCTCTTTGGAGCCCATCTCCAGGCTAAAACGCCCACTGGGTTGCCACGGTTGTGTTGCACTTTTTGGTGCAGCATACGTGGCTGGAGCTTGGAAAGGACGAGGCAGATGGTCTGGGGTCAGCGCGCAAGAATTCTTTTTATTCAAATTTCTGACTCCATTTATATACACTGTACAAAGGTGGCCAATTATTGGCCAAGGCAGGTCATCCCATCACATGGACTGGTGACCACACCAATCACTCAAATGCTTTTCTCATAGCAAAAGAATGTAAACATTTTCTTATTTACATGAAAAGGCTTGGGAACTTGGCTCAGAGTTCCAAAACAGCAGAAGGCTTTAGCTTTAATATTAGAATGCAAGTTTAAGCCATACAAAAGCAGGGTGACATGGTTGTGTATTTGTGGTGGATTTCTGGGATGGGATGGGATGGGATGGGATGTGAATAAGTGACCTCACCGCACATCCATCAGCAGTGTCCTTTCCCTGCTGAGGGAAAAGCCAAACCCTGGTGCAGCTGCTGGCTCAGGGGAGCTGGCTGATCCTTTGCTGCTTAATTTTGAGGGTTCAGACCCCCCTGTACAGACCCAGGCAGTGCTGCAGTGACAGGGGACAGGGAACCTGCAGCCCTTTCTCCCACACTCTCCACTCTTTGATCGTCTCTACAATCAGACCCTGCAACTCATTGGCCAGCAAAAAGAAGGATCTTGCCCCAAATCATCAGGGAGGCCAAGAAAGCCTCTTGGAGGTGCCCCCAGCCCCTCTTCTCCCCTGAGGCTGCTGTGGGTCATTTCTCTGCAGAAGTGTGGGGTGGCCACAGCTCTGCAGGACTGCACAGCTTCCCTGGTCATGCTCCATACCTGGAGCTCTGCCTGCCCTCCTCGGCAAATGGAAAGAAATTCAGGTTTTTGGGCAGGGAGGAAGCTTGGACTCCAAGCATCTGGCCTTTAAAAAACTTTCCTCAACACCTGCTCCTTTCTCAGCAAAGCAAAAATGAACCAGCTGAGGGCCCTGGCCAGCAGCCCCTGGCGGGAGCAGTGGCCAGGGGGTCAGCACTGCCCAGCCAGGCTCCTCTGCAGCTTTAAAGCTGATTCCTGCCTTTCTTTCCTGGGATGCAGCAGGATTCTCCATGGAATGAGTCCCACTTTCACCCCCAGATTTGCTCAGCAGCTGGAAGTGGCTGTAATTTCTCTCCTCTGAGAACTTTCACCTTCCATTTTTTTTTTAATTTTTTTTTTTTTTTTTTTTGGTTTAGTGGCCATCTCAGGAGTATTCCAAATTATCAGGACTGTGATCTGCTGAGCACAGACCAAATCCCTCCCTTTTCTTTCCCTGCATTCCTCACTGCAATGAGAAATTGGCCCATCTTTGGCCCCCACAGTGAGGTTTTTGCCCTTCAGTGGCTTTTGCTCATATTGGGTGACTGAAAAGGAACAGGCTCTCGTGTTTAGGAGCCTCACAGATTTCTGTAAAAATAAACCCTGTTGAAGAATTTCTGTCCTTTCACATCTGTCTCTGCATTTTTAAGATTTCACAAGCTAAGTTTCATTTTGTTTTTATTGGTATGTTTTTCTTGGGTTTAGCTAAGTTGTTGTTATTTTGTTTGGGGTTTTTTTGGGTAAAGAACAACAGTTTTCTTCCTGAGACTTTTCCTTCTTTCCTCAGTAAATATTTATCATCTTCAGAAATAACTAAGCAGGTTGTGTGTTTTTTGTGTTTTTTTATTTTGTTTTGGTTTTGTTTTGGTTTTTTTTAGAGGTGGGCTCACACTGTCTTCCGAGCTGGCTCCTTTGGACCATGTGTGATCCCAGCTCTCCCATGTCCTGTCCTGGCTCTCCTCACAGCCAGGGCTGCTCCTCTCTCTTTACACAGTGAGTAACAAGATGTCTCAGCAAGGCATCAAAGTCTGTGCTGCGTGCTCAGACTCCAAATCCCTGCCAATAACGCGGAGATAGAAGAGGATTATAAGGCTGCATAACAAATAACAAGGGTTTAAAGTGTCTTAAGAACACCGTGCTCAGAAAAAAAGAGGGATTGTTGGCATGGGGAAGCCTGCAGGTATGAAAAAAGGGTTTACTTCGTGTATTTGTAGCACTTGCAATGAGAAACTCTGGTGTGTGTGAGATGGGTTGTTATAAAGAACTTATCCTGGGCTTGGGTGTTGCTGTCTCTCTGATGCCTCTGGGCTGTGGTCACTTTCTGCTTCCTTCAAAAGAGTCCAGTCTTCGGAACAAATCCAAGGAGAACGAGCAGAACCTGGGGGTTAAAGGCAGTGTGAAAATCTACCTTTGCTGCCTTTCTTCCCATCCTTTTCTCCTTGGACCACTGTCCTGGGTTAAAATGTAAGATGTGCCCAAAGTCTGTATTCCATCACCATCTTCATGGGCTGTTGAAACAGGGTGGGGNCACGGGAGTGCTGAGTTTTCTGTAGGTGACCCTCTAAATAATTGGGAAACTGGGCGAGAGCAACACACGATGTGAACCAATATAGTTTAGGGTGCATTCTCTGCTTTATTGTACAAAATGGCTGATTATAAAGTACACAGATAGTTTACACTAACAGGTGCCTCCTGATTGGCATACAGTGCAGAAAAGAATCCAAAACATCCTTTTCTTAAGGAGTCTCAGAAGTTGTGGCTACAAGAGATGTATCTGGTACATTAGCACACCTTAATAAGAATTTCTAACTGCGCCACAACTTCTTGGCACTCTCATACAGGTCTAACAGTGAGGCCTAATCAGAATAGCTTGGATTCTCAACCCAAATCGCTACATGGGAGCAGTTACCCACTGGACTCCCAGAGAACAGGTGCTGCCAGACTTTTCTATGGGATCACTGCTTCAATGAGACCACTTCATCCTGACTGCTACCATCACCCCAACTAACAGGGTGCCAGGTTGTATTCTTTATTTTACTTCTTTCTTTTCCTCCAATAAATTGTATTTCTGACTTGGAGCCTCTCCCTGGTTTTCCTTTGCTCAAACCAGGACAACCACCTCTCTCGGTCTGCACCCCTCACACCTCACGTGTGCCTGAGAAGGGCCATCCCAAATGTGCTGCTTGTGCTGAGCTGCCTCCCCACAGGAGCTCCCAGAAAAGCCCTGGAGCCTTCTGTCTCTTCATGCAGGCGAGGCCTGAGCGTTTCAAAGCTCGATGTAGAACAAGGCTGTGGTATGGGAAGCAGAAGCAAGGGTGTCAGGACACATTAGTGCTGCTCCCAGCTCCTGCCTACCTGACAAATCCCCCCATCCCTCTGAAATCCCACACACGCCTTGCTTTGTTCAGAGGGAACTGCCAAATGCAAATGCTTGTTTGTTTTGTGTTCAACAAAGCTGCCTTCTTTCCCCTCATGTTTTTGAGTAGCTGCCACACATGGCAAGAGAAAACAGGGAGGAGGAACCTTGTTTTTTATTTTTTGAAGAAGGAAAACAAAAACCCCAAAAATGAGTAAATCTGAAACATCTAAGAGAGGTATTTATTGAGGCTGGCGCGTGGTTTGCCGTACGTGTTCCCTTTTTTTACGGGCTGAGACATCTGGATTTGTCTCATTTACCAGATGAGAATGGCAGGCAGCAGCCGTGGAGGTGATTACACACAGGTTTAAAGCAAACAAGGAGAACAAACCAGTCACTATTTAAGTGCCATTTCCAAGCCAAAGGTGGCCCTGCTGTAAACACAGATTACTGTGGTGCACACACTGTCACCAGCTGTCACCTCCTGCACTGTCTGAGCATCAGCTGTGACACAATCTGAGTTTTACTCATTGCCTTCCAAAAAAAAAGTGATTTTTTTGACTCTCCTCCTCCTGCAGGTTAATCTTTTCCTATTTTTAAGTGCAAGAACACTGAGTTTCAGGCCAGCTCCTCTGTCTTAGCCTTGTGCTGGCTTTGCTGCAGTCCAGTGGTGCCCACCACTGCAGCTGTGACAGTGACACTCCCCCAGAGGCACCCAATTATAGATGGAAGTGGCCCAGCTGCCTGCACAGATTAGACAGAAGCAAACACGATTTGCCATCCCTGTAGATCTTCTGACACACAACGTTCACAAAGGGCAGGGTGTCAAAATGCTTTTGACTTGAAATAAGAGAAGGAGGGGGGAAAAAAAAGCCAGAAAATGGGTCAGAATGGAAAGCACTGGGTGGAGAGGGCAAATTCTATAGGGATGCTGCAGAGTTTTGTGCTGCTTTGCTGGTTATTGTGTTTGGAAAGTGGCAAGTTTCTGCACACTCTTAAAGACTCAAAAAGGCAAATTCCTTGTGTAGCTTTGCCTCTAGAAGTGAGTCTATTTCCACTGAGTGTGGAAAGAATTTCTTGTGTCCTGCACAGGAGGACTCTGGAAAGTTCTCAGGTGGGCAGGTGTACAAGAGCCATTATTGGCAGCAAGACTCTAACTTGCCTTCCTAAATCCAGAACAACTTTCTATCCCAAATCCATAGAAAGTTTCCATCCCAAAGAAGTGCAAAACACATCCCATCCTACATACAGTGTATGGTCTCCAGACAGTTGAAAAGTTGCTATATCTTGGCAGAAGATGGTGCAAATCATTGTACAGTGAAGGTCTTCAGCAGAGAAAGAGGCTGAAGAAGCCCCAGCTCTCCCAGGCTGACCCTCGTGGGACTGCCTGTGGCCTGGAAAACAGCTCAGGACTTGGGAAATGCTGGGAACGCTTCGTGTGGGCTTCAGAAGCTCAGACATGCTCTGCACAAGGCATTTCCAGGAGCTCTCCAGACTGTGTGACCACTTGGCCAAAATCTCCAAAGATGGAGATTGCCATCAATGAGTTTTGAGGTTCACTGAGTCCCCATCTCCTTTCTCCCTCTTTCCCTCATGGTGTTAGTGCTGACAGACTCCTTGGGAGCTTCCAAGGATTAATCTTTGCCTTAGAGAACCTTGCCCAGACAAGCAGCTGCAGTGCTGGGTTTGTGTGTGGCTGCTGAATGGCTGTGTGCTTGCCTTTAGCAGGTTTCACAGAGGAGTTCAGAGCCCCTCAGCTGGTTCTCCAGCTTTTTTACATCCATCCTTCCTGTTCAGGCTCCCCTTTTTCCCTCTAAAGCTGTCCTTTGTCTTGCAGAAACGCCGTTCAGCTGGCAGGAGATCTCTCCAGGCATTCTGAGGATTGTCATCACTCTGTGCTCCAGCCAGGCAGCTTTTGGCCATTGTTAGCTGGATCCACAGTCCAGCTCCTTTTCTTCTTTATCCAAATCAGGGAACTAAATCCAGAAGTGCAGCTCCTCTATTAACATCTGTGCTGTGGCAGCCCCACGCTGCCAGGCGCTCTGCTTTGTGCACAGGGAGGGGCTCCATTGCTCCACTGAGCTTGGAGCAAAGGCACAGAGAGAAGCCAGATTACGTGGGAGAGCTGAAATAAAATCAGCTTTGGTTTCCTAAGCCTCAATCCAGTCTTTGATCCATCAGGCTATGCTGCCTGGTAGTTTGAAATTGCTCACTTCCACCAGGGCTGAATCTGCCCCCCTGCTCTCAAATGTGAGGCTATTGATGTCTGACTCCAAACTTTCAGTGCCTCAGGCCTCTCCTGAGGGTGCCTCTCTTCCAGCAGCCCAGAGCCACTGGTTTGTAATTTTTTTGCACACATTTATTACCAGCCAGAGGAATCCACTCTGCTATCAGCTTCATGCTTCAAGGGCAAACATCCTAATTACTTTTGGGCTCCGTGGAAGGACAGGGCTTCATGGAAGTGCCTCAAGCACAGATTTATTTGCCAGTTACATGCCCAGTCATCTTCCTTATCTGAACTGTTTGTGTCTTACTGGGTTGGGGTCAATTTAAATTTGTTGGCATCGTTCTGTTCCACGGAAAGGCAGCAGATGGGTAGCAAGTCCTCACTTAGCATCAACCCCACTGGTGAATGCCCATGAATTTCCTTACTAATTCCTGAAGAAAAGAACCTCTTAGAGATGCACACCAAACCCAGGGTGCCCTGAGCAATCTCCCTTCTCATGGACTCCCAGTCCTGTGGGGTTGTAGGCTGGATAATCCCTCTGGTTCCACTTTTCCTGCATGGAAGAGCTCGTGTTCCCAAGCAGCACTTTGTGTCCTGAAATGCTCAATGGGTGTTTCAGACTGAAGGGGCTCCTTCCACCAGCAGGATTTGGATCTGCTGAGCAGCTCCCAAAGATGCCTGAGAGGGATTAAAGAAGGAAACAGAGGTGTGGAGAGTCCTTTAGAGCAGGGCAGGGGGGATGGAGCTCAGCAGCTCCTGATGGCCTCCAATCAGCTGTGCAGTTCTGCTGGCTGAAAATTACCTTTTCCCTTGATAAGATGAGAAACAAGCCAACAGAAGAACACCCCCAGCATTAACAATCACAATCCTGAATTCACTTTGAGAGCACACTCTGATTTGAGCATGCTGCAATAATACTAGAACTTTTTTAGGTTAATAATTAATTGCGTGTTTTTAATTAGAAATTGCTGTTGCATCCGCATGGACTTCTAGCACATTGCATCTTATTAAAGCTGTAATTGGAATGCGTTATTTATTTGTTTCCTTTGTTAATGTTCATATTTCTGGCTCCCGAGGTCACTAGAGCTGCAAAAGCAACTTGTTTAAAATGAAATGCAGCAAACTCCCAACAGTAAATGTTGCTGTGTGATGGTAATTGTTCTTGTTCCTGCGTGTTCCAGCGTGGTGCTTGGGGATGCAGGGGATATTTCTGTGGTGTTTGCTCGTGGCTCAGCTGCTCACCAGGCTCTCCAGGAGTCTGTGGCTTCTCCCTTACAGAGAGCTGGGTGGGCTGTGCTGCCCTGGCTCTCAGATTGCAGCGTAGATGGATGATGGGTGAGGATGGAAGGGTTTAAAGCACTCCCAGGTGTTGCTTTTGGGGTGCAGCATTCTTTTTTGGAGTTTGGAAAGGACGAGGCAGGACAGGTCCGGAGTCAGCATGCAAAATTCTCTTTATTCTAATTTTCTGACTCCATTTCTATCCACTGTACAAAGGTGGCCAATTATTGGCCAAAGCAGAACATCCCATCACTTGGACTGGTGTTCATACCAATCACTCAAATATTCTCTCAGAATCAAAGAATGTAAACATTTTTTATTTACATGAAAAAGGCTTGGGAACTCAGCTCAGAGTTCGAAAACATCAGAACGCTTAGCTTTAATATTAGAATGCAAGTCAGAAATATGCAAAACAGAGTGACACCCAGGAGCCACTCTGGGAGCAAATCTGGGGGTGTTGCTGGATGGCTCTGACATTCATCCATGTCCCCATGTCCCAATGTCCCCACTCATTCCTGTCCACCCAGTGGGAAGATTCCCTGTGCTCATCATCCTCACTGTTCATCCTGCATCCTCTCCCCTCATTGCAGTTTCTGGAGATAATCCTGGATGAAAAGCAGAGACTCTGCAGGGAAAGCTCTGCTTTGTGTCCTGTCCAGGCAGCCTGGACAGCTCCCGTGCTGCCTGTGGGGAATGGAACAGCCTGGGAAGGACTTGTGTGGCTCAAAGCTGCTGCTGAGCTCAGCCTTAAGGATCAGGTGGATGCAGCATGAAAATTAAGATAAGGAACAGAGTTAGAGAGCTCCACAGGCTTTGGAAAATATTTAAAGAAGTAAATCAGGATAAGTATGGCTGGGAAAGCTTCAGTGAGGAGCAGTCTGGTCTTTCAGGGACTGATGGGCTGGAAACTCCTTTGGGTCAGTCCAGTAAAGTTCTGGGGAAAAAATAACGGAGCTTATCAGAAAAAACCAGCTTCTCTCCCAGTTCCAAACAAAATTGCATTTCCTTCCACTTGTTCCATTTGTTTCATTATCCGCTGAGAGAATTGACTCAGAAATCCTGTGTTGTGTAAGAGATAATTCTGAGGACCCTTTGTAGCCTTCTAATCAAAAGTCTGCATGGAAGCTGACACCTAAAATCTGCCCTCATTAAGGCAGTTGGGAGATTACCAGTTGCTGGCCACCCAATTTGCCTGTAAATATTCAAGGAGCTGAGGTAAACTCCACAGATGTGAAAAGCCAGCATGTCAAAGCAACAGCAAAACCTTTGGCACCCGTTCAGATAATCTTTGGAACACCAGGATTTGGGCTGATTAGAAGAGAAAACCAAAGCAATTTGAAGAAGAGCTGGGGGGAGGAGAAAGGAGTAAATTTAGACAAGGGAAAGCAATTACAGGCTTAAAAGGAATAATAAGCATCAATTAGCAGCAAGTATCTCTGCCTACAATGAAAGCATTTTCTAATACATCCACAGTGGAATAGAGAAAGAGAAAAGACAGCTCCGTCAATGAATTGCAGCAGGGATCCCGAGATAAAGGGGAGCAAATGCTGTGGAGATATTAAACAATTACTTAGCATTCAGCCTTTTAGAAATTAAAAAAGGTGGAGGCTGCCCTGAGCTGGGGAGCTCTCCAAAGACACCCGATAAGGCTGCAGATGCCAGCTGATAAGGGCACGTGGCTGATCCTCTTCAGAGAGCCTCCCGTGCTTGGCTAAGCAGCAGCTTCCAGGGAGAGGCACGGCAGGAGCAGGGAATGATGGCAAAGGGCTGGGCAGGAGATGGGGAATGGAGTGCCAGGCTGCCTGTGTGCCACTGCTTCCCGTGGGAAAGGGGCTGGGGGAAAGGTTTGGCTTCTCACTCTGCTTTTTCCTGCCTGTGGTCCGTGGTGGGTGACTGCGCTCCCCGTTCTGCCAGCCAGGATTCCACGCTTGGCTGTGCCTGGTGGGCAGCTGAGTGATGGGCAGCTGTGCTGAGGAGCCCAGACTTGGCATCCACAGTGAGAGGAGGGCAGGGACAGGATTCAGTTGGCTTCACCTCTCCTTGGCTGTGTCCATGTTCCTACAACAGGCCTCTAATTGGATCGTGCCAGTTATCCAGCCGAGCGGAGCTAATCCTTTTCTGTCTCTCTCCTCCTCCCCTGCCCCAAAATAATGGAGGCTGGGGCTTGGCCCAGGATTGTGGGGACTTGTTTTGTGTCTGGGACTCTGATTTTTTCGCCTTTGTTTAGGAAGATCTTGTCCAGCCCGTTTTTGTGAATGGCAGCAGCTGGCAGAGCTCAGCCACATCTCCCACTTCAATCCCTTCTCCTTCCAGCAAAGGTGTGTCAGGAGTGATCACAGTGTGGAGCAGGGAATTGCTGCCAGGTCACTTCATCCTAGGCTCCACAGTTCAAAAAGGATCCAGGATAACTGGGAGAATTTCAGAATTCTGTGCCATCCCCTGTGCAAGGGGTGAGCAGGCAGCTCTGACTGCTCCCTGTGAGGGAGTTCTGATGGCAGGGCTGTGTGAGGAAGGGCTGCAGAGCCAGGAGAAGCCTGTGGAGGGTGGGCAGGCAGGGGATGTGCACTTCCAGCACAAGAACTAGAAAGCACCAGGGGAAGCTTCCCCTTGTAGGTGACAGCATCAAAAGAAATGAAAGAAGGTTGGTGCTGGCACTGATGGCTCAGCTGAGGAACTCCTCGCTGCGGGATGGTTTATACAGTATCAGGGGATGTCACACTGATTAATGGCAGAGAAATCTGCTTAGAGATACTAAATACATGAAAGTACTGCCTAACTCTGAATGAGACACAGAAGTTGGAATCTGAGAGGCCGTTTTGGGGGGAAATGGTATGTTTGCTATTAATCCTCGTGCTTTTCCCAGATATCTCTTTTTGGCTGCTGTCAGAGAGAGCTGCCCAGATGTTTGGGCTGCTCCTTATCCTTGTATGTTTTCCTGGTGCTGTGTTCAGCTGGTAACAGTCTCCCTGGGGCAGCAGTGGGATTACAGAGCTCTTTTGGAAAAACCAACTCAGTTTTAGCCTGTGTGACTTTCCCTGCTGCAGCAGCTGGGATGATCCAGGTACGCCTGACAGACAATGAAAAGCCAACACGGATCTCCCTCTCCAAAACACTGCAGTCATTTGGGTGACCTCAATGCAGGCATGATCCTGCTAGCATTAAATGGAGCTGAAAAAATATCAGTATTACTGCTCAGCAGCAGCTATTTCCAGAGTGGGAACAAGGGAAAGAACACCACTGCTGCTTCAGCTGGCACATGAGCCATGTAACCCTTTGCTCCCTCCTTCCCCAAGCCCTGCCAGGTCTCTCCAACGTTCCACAATTAGCAAAGAAAGCAATCAGCTCTCCGTGTTTCTCAGTGATTACCTGGCAAATTCAAAGCAGTATTGTGTGAGCTGCCTCACTCTGATGTGAGCAGGGAGCCACTCACTCGAGATCAGCAGCATCACACAAATGGTGCCAGGTTGATTGGTGGCTCCCTAGGGTCTGGGCTCTCTGATGTTCTCCTGGGGCGTTTGCAGTGTCCCTTCTGCAAGCAGTGTCTGCAGGAGGCTGTGCCACAGGAGGGGGGACACTGGGGCTCCTCAGGATCCTGCCAAATGCCAGGTGAACCATCCTGATGTCAGCAAAATCAGTCCACAAACAGCAGAGTTTTCTGTCTGAAAAGGAGACAGAGGAGTCCTGTGACTTTAATAAAATCAAGGGAGAGGCCATGGGGGATTTCCCCAGGGGTCTCTCAAATATTTGGAGGATGCAGCCTCCTATTTATCCTCATTTCCCTCTCTCTTCCCCCACTGGTTGAGGTACTTGAGGTACAGACATCCTGAATCACCTTATACAGACCCCTTTATAATTTGTACCCTCCTCTTTATTTCTTTTTCCTTGTGTCTCTGTTCTTTTTCCTCTAAGTCCAGGGATTTAGCATAGTCTTGGATGAGTAACAGTCTGTGTCAATCAGTGGAATTTCTCTGGAATTTATGGTTCTCCTCATTGCTTTCACCTCTCAGTATCTGGCTGTATCTACCAACAGGCCCATGGTTTGTTTGTAAAGACAAACAAAGACATTTCCTTCTCATTCCTTTCACTGACAGGGATTTCTCCCCTTTCCTGTAAGGCTGTGCCAGGGCAGGGTGAGCAGTGGGAAGGGAGGCTCGTTCCTCCTGTTACAGCAGAGGCTGTGATCCTGACTGATCCTGCAGAGGGGAAAATGCCTTCAAAGTGTGGTAGGTGACACCAAAACCCCCCCAGAAAAAAAATCAGGGTTGGGTTAGCATTGGGGTAAGGGTTAGGGCTGGGTAAGGGTTGAGTTTGGTTGGGTTAGGGTTAGGTTTGGGATTAGGGTTAGGTTGGGTTTTGTTCATGTTAGAATTGGGGTCAATGTTGGGGTTATGGTTAGGGTTGGGGTTAGGTCTAGCCTTGGGGTTAGGGCTAGCATTTTGTTTAGGTTTGGATTTATTTTATTTAGGGTTGGGTTTTAGGGTTTATAGTATGGTGAATGGTAAGGGGTTTTTTTTAGGGTGAGGGTTGGGGTTAGGTTTTCATTAGGGTTAGGCTTGGGTTTAAGGTTGTGGTTAAGGTTCAGGTTATGTTAAGCTTGATACTGGGTTAGGGTCTTTGGTTTATTGCATCCTCGATGGATTTATTGAGCTGCACAATTCCCTTTTGCCTGCCCTGGCTCAGATCCAGATCCAAAATTGGGCTTTTTCAGGATACCAGTGCTGGGATGTGCTCGGGAATTTGTCAGCATTTGACTTCCAGGGGTGAATCTTCACTTTTCCCAGCTGGAGGTTTTCTCCAGTGATGCCAATGTGCTGAGATGGCAGAAGGATCCAGCAGGAGTAGAGTGGGAGGAGCTCTCTGGGGGAAGAGGAAGATGGGGAAGGGAATGCTTCAGTGAACTAATTCAAAGCTGGTTTTTTAATTAAAAAAAAAAAAAGTGAAGAGAAAATGAGATAAAAGTGAAAGACAAGAAAAATCTCCTCAAGGCTGGGCAGACCTATCATGCAAATAAGGATTTTAAGTGGAAAATTAAAAAAATTACTAAGAAAGAGAAGAAGAAGCAAGAAAGTAACCAGCATAAAAATTAAGTTGCTGAATCAGTCCTGGAAAGAGTTCAGAAGAGAGGGCTTCTTCTTTTTTTTTTTTTCCTAAATAGATTTTTTTCCCGTAAATAATAGATGAAATAGGAACCAATAACACAAAACTGCCAGAGTTTGTGAATGCTGAGTGAGCTTTCCCTCATTAAACCAATTTCTGAAGAGACATTTACAGGGAACTCCCTGCCCCAGCAATGGCAATCTCCAGAGCACTCTGCAGCCACCTGTGGCTCGAGGCTTTGCTGAGTTCTCTTTGCCTGTGCGAGGTTCTGAGGCACAGGGGAGAGGGACAGGACTGGTGAGGTGAAGCCCTCGTGCCCTGTGGCTGGCAGGGCCTTTGTGCTGGGTGCCCTGAAGCAGCTCCTTGGTGTGAGGGGGAGTGGGATCTGGGATCTGCAGCATCAATCCCAACCAGGCCTGGGAAAGGCTGGCCAAAGTCAAATTTCCCACTGGAAGCCCTAAATCTGTGTTTGGGAGCCAACAGCTGCCTGCTTGGTGTGTTTGGAGAGCTCAGGGAGGGGTCTAACCCCCTTCCATGGCTGGGCCCTGTCCCAGACCCACAACCCATTCTCCTGTGAGAGCCCAGACCCAGCTCCCTGAGGGACAGGCAGGACACCAGGCTGCATTGGCTCAAGGCTCACTTGTTCCACACAACAGCACTGCCCTGCAGAGCTCCTCTTCTCATCCAAGAGCAGACTGGCTCCAGCCTGAGGGGCTGAGCCTTTGGTGTGTTGTGTGCCTGAGATTGTCCTGAGAGCCACCACAGAGCCTGGGGGTGTTGTCCATCCACCCATCCATCATCATCTCTCCATCCAACCATCCATCCAACATCCATCATCCATCCATCATCCATCCATCATCCATC
>VWYP01012422.1:0-13817 GCA_013400435.1 Pycnonotus jocosus | reverse complement strand
TTTTTTTTTTTTTTTTTGATCTGGCAAGGACCCAGTCTTGGGTTTTGATAATTTAAGTCCTCCAGAAAGTGATGGTGCAGGGGATGCGGTCACACATCTCAGAGAGCTCCCCATGGCTCGTGTGACCCTGGGCAAAGGGGACAGCTGGCCTTGGCTCAAAGCACACCAGAGGAGCTGGGTCAGGAATTCTGCTCTTCCTGGCCTTCCCCTGGCTCTGCACAGAGCTTTAGCAGCACCATGGATGGTTTCCTGTGGTTCCTGGCACATACAGGAGGGGCTCTGGCCTTGACGGAGAACTTGGCACTGTCTGCTCTGCTCAGAGCATCTCATCAGGTGCTGCAGTACAAACAGGGCCCTTTCTCCCTGCAGGAGGGTAATAACCAACCAGAGAAACCAGGGATCCCTCTGAGCAGCCTGGCTGCACCAGGGAGAGAAATCAATCTGTGGAAATCCCAGCTGAAGCACAGCAGAGAGGATCTAAATTCAACTGCAGCCTGCCTGGGGCTCCTGAGCTTGGTGGCTGCTGGGGCAGCTGCTCAGAAGCTGAGCCTGCATCCAAAGGCTGCAGGCAATGCAGGAGAGCAACTTGTACTGTTGTACTTCCAGGTACTTCTCTTGAGTCTTTGGGATCATGGATTCATTTGGTGTTTTGTTTGTTTGGTTTTTTTTTTCAAAGAAAAAGCAGTTGTACATACAAGGGAAGAGCAAGAGTTTGTGCCTCGCAGGGGTCGGTGTCTGCACAGCAACGTCAAACAAGGGCCTGGAGGAACAAAGCTCCTCTTATCCTCCCTTCACAGCTGGGGAACTGGATTTTGTGAGATGAAGTGATTTGCCTGTGGTTGTGTGGGAAGTGGGGAGGCCAGGAACGGAGCTGGGATCCCAGGGGATCCGAGTTCACAGCCAGTTCCTTTCTGCAGCTCCAGACAAACCCCGTGATTTCTCAGTGACCTGTTGTTTTGCCCTTGGCATTCCCCAGCAGAAGAATCAGCAGGTTGGCATCTCCGCTGGAAACAAATCAGTACAGCTCCTGCTTGGGATTGAGAATGTTGAGTCTTTTCAAGAAAAAAAAAAAAAAATCGAATCCACACTTCCTTTAGACACTGCTTGTTACCTTTTCTCAAGAGCCAATTTGTAGATGCTACACTCAGGCCTGGAAGCAAACTAGAAACCTTGCTAAGCCTCCAAACTACAAATTACAGCAGAACACGTTGCTGGGGCTGATAAAAGCTGCCAAGGACTCACAGTTTGGAAAGGCAGCAGCACTGAAAATTGAATTCCTGGGCAAGAGAATCTGCAGAGCTGTGACCAGAGGAAATTGCAGCTGCTTGCTGAGGGTTGGAAGGGCTCTTGCTGCAACCTGAACTTGGTGGCATCAACACCACACCAGCACTAGGACCAAACTCCTGCACATTTTGCTCAGTGAGTTCAAAGCAACCCTTCCTGCAGTGCTCACAGAGTGGTGGAAAGGACTCCAGATAAAGAGAGGCGCAAAGAAAAAGTGCTTGCAGTGATCTACTTGCCTATTAAATGTTCTCTGGAAGGGGTCATTGTTAATGTTGCTGCTTCCCATCTAAACAGGAACACAGAGCCCTCCTTGACAGGGAGTTTAGCAGGAGCTGAAGGGATTAGGGGGTGTTACAATATCTCACTTCTAAAAAGTTAATGTGTTGGGAACGCGTGAGTCTAGACACGTACTGCAGGGCTGATTTCGGATCTTAAAGAGGATTCTGCCTTTCATTGTGGCTTTTATTAAAAGCTTTGTAGTACATCTTTAAAGAGCCACTAAAGCCACAGTGAAAACATAAAGGAGAAAATAATAGAAGCAGAAAGATTTTTTTAAAAATGGATTTCTTCTCCCATCTTCTCTCTTGCCCCTACTCAGAGTTGAAAGCCATTTGCATAAAAATATGATGTTCATTTTTTTCCTTTTCCTTTAAAAACACAACTCCACTTCCTCTTTAACTCTCTTCCCCTGAAAGCTGTGGGTCACCGTGCAAGATTAATGCCAGACTGTGGAGGAGCAGAGTGCCTCAGATTTGGAAGTTCATCCAAACTTCCTCCAGCTGCAGAGAGGTTGAGATAGGAGCAGGCTGGGGGAATCTGGGACAAGGTAACTGGTCCTCAGAAGGAGTTGGAGCAGCTGCCAAAAGATTGGGAACGATGATGGACAAGGGAGCTGTGTAGATTTATGGAGGATGTGGAAAGAAAATGCCCACAGGAACACAGATCTGCAAAACCCTGGAGAAGGCAGTTATTTGTGTGGGCAGATCCAGCTAAGCTCCTGCTGAGTTAGAGCTATTTCACCTCTAATTTTGGAAAGAAAAATAGCCTGCCACCCAACTTTTGGGATACTTGAGGTCTGCTTCTGCAGAGAAAACCATCTTGAGATGGAAGAACATCTGCTGTTGACTTTTATTTTATCTTTTTTTCCTCCCAGTCTCTAACTTCTTAGGTCCTTTCAACTCACAGGCACCCAATCCACTGAAAGTAGGACTGCTTGACTTCAGGTGGGGAGGGAACAGCAGGGACAGATGGATTCCTCAGCACCAGAGCCTGGTTTCCATGCCAATAGAGCCTGATGACAGAGAACAAGGAGTCGAACTCTGCTGACAAAGGGTGTGGGAGCTGCTGGCTGAAAATTTCCCCAGGCTCTGGTGATTCCTTACCAGGTGGCAGCCAAATGGAGCTGCTTTCTGCTCAGAAGGGATTTTGTGTTTTAAACACAGCCTAAATCCCCGAGCAGAGCAAAGCAGAGAGAAGTTCCTCCCGGCCCTGGTGGAATGCAAATGCTCCGCTGTTATCCACACCTTGTGCTCCGCTCACCTGCCCGAAAGAGGAGGAAGAAGACACCACAATTTGCATATAAATGAGGTCAGCTCGGGTTCCTCTGCAGTTATTAAGGCGGATTTATTACCCTGACACCCATTGTGGTGCACAGACGCTGCTCCTTGCTTTCATGGTGGAGAATTTCCTTTCCTCAGCTCCAGCTGGCAACCACTGAAGCTCCATCAAACGCCCTCTTTCTTCACTCAGGCCTCAGTAGATCTGTACCAGCTCCAAGAATTTTTGAAATTACTCCGACTTCCCATGGGCAGAGCCCAGCCTAGTGCAAGGTGCAAGATAAAATGCTGCAGAGTGGAGGATTTCTATCATTTTACCCTCTGGAGGGGGTCCAGGAGTCAGCTGGATCAGCTGGGAACAAATCTGCTAAAAGGGAGTTAAAAGACTTTGAGTGGTTTTCTGTCTTGCTTTCTCTTTGGAACAATCCCTGGAAATATCCAAATGCTCTATTAAGAGCATTTCAGAGTGCTTAGTGCTCAGAAATTACAGGTGACTCTGCTTTGCTCTGACAAATGCAGTGGGAGTGTGGGTCCTCCCCTCCTGAATTATTCACACCAAAAAGTAGTTTGAAGCCAAACCTCAAAGTTCCCAGATTTGTTTTGATTTTTTTTTACAAAATGCCTCCCATCAGCAAGCTTCTCTTAAAACGTGGAATTTTCCTGAAAATCAAATTGCTTTGTTTAGAAAGAATAGTATTTTCTGTCAGCAAAGGTGTTGCAGGAAATACAACAGGAAAACTCACAGGCACAGCAGGATCAGAACAAAAATGTACAGAAAGAGAGGAAACACATTCCGATATTTCTGCCCACGGCTATTAAAACTTTTGAACAGAATCTGTGTCTATCTCATTGACACCCTTCAAAACCTGCACCTGCAGCAAACCCCAGAGCAGGGGAGCATCCCTGCATCCTGCCTGTGCCAGGGAGCTGTGTTAGACCGGAGTAAAACTGTGCCTGCAAAGTGTCTGCTCCTCTCAATAAAATATGGGCTTTCATTTCAGCGAGGGATCACAGCACAGAGTGCTAAGTGCTGTAAACACTTTCCAGCAAGACATTTCAGGAGCTGCAAACTGAACTGCTTAGGTAGCTGCAGTTGATAAAAAGCAAATATAAAAGCGGCTGAGCTCAGCCAAGGCTGAGGTTGTGCTTTCCGTGGAGTTTTGGGCTCGGATCCCTCGGGCTGCCCACGGTCACTCAGGAGCTGCTGGGAGTTGTTTCTCTGAGCTTAGAGACTTCTCTGAGCTCAGCCCTAGGCTGGGGGTCTCTCCTCAGTCTGATGAATTTTTTCCTCTGTTCATTGTGGGATAATTTGAGTTCATTCCATGTTTACCACGTGTGGTTTATGTGGCTCGGGCAGAGCAGGGTAACAGATTGTTCAGTCTCCACATCTTGTGTGTCTAAAAACCCCACAGTGTAACACTTCAGTGGATCTCATCATTCCACACCTTCCAATGGAGGTGATTTCTCTTCCTCCCTGGACAGCTGGAGCACTGAGCTCCTGTTCTCTCTTTGCTCTGTTCTCTCTTTGCTCTTATCACAACAATATTTTTTCTGCCCGTTGCTTCTGGGTCCTTTCCAAACATCACCTCCCTCCAACAGAGAGCAAGAGGGGAATGAACTTCCTTGTCCAGTCCCTTGGAGGTGACAGGGGGGAGAATCTGCCCTAAAACCCCTCCCTGGGTGGCTGCTGTGGGGGCACAGCCAGAGGCAGGGAGTGAAGTGGTTAAACAGCAGAAGGTTCTGACAGGCAGTGGGGAAAACGTGGCTGATTCTCACCCTAAGCTGAAGTGCTAAAACTACCAGCAAATACTTCAATAAATAGCAAGCTCATAAATAACTTGCAACATTGCACTTCATAATAAAGCAGTGACAAATGTTACATCTCTCTCCAAGTGGATTAATGGTAATGGGGGTGGAAAGAAGGAGTGATGTCTGTGAGGTGGTATTAAAAATCACTTACATTTCACAGGTTCCCATAAAAGGGAGGCTTGTGCAAAACAATTAATCATGCATTATAAATGCAGCTTTTATTAAAGAAAAGCAAAAGCATAAATACAGCCAAGCCCCGAGGCACTTGTTCCTTGCAATAGTTAGTAAGTGTTTGGAAATATGAGCCAACACTTGGGACCCAGTTTAGCTGTGTTGTTATTGCTCTAAGAAAAGCTGGGATGCAGACGTGGCTTTGCTGCCTTATTTTTGTCTTTTTTACAGTCTGGCATAGACTGCTCTGGAAATCAACAGCTTCTCCTCTGCCTTGCAGTACTTGAGGTCTAAGAAAAGCCCAGCCAGATCCTTGCAAGGATGATGACCCCTGCAGAGCAGAGTTATGGAGCCATCTCTGCTGCTCCATGGCCAACTCCTACAAGATTAAAACCTTTGCCAAAGCCCATTAAAAACAACTCTGTGTCCCACCAAGGCAGCAGAGAGCACAAAGAGGGGGAGAAAGTTGTTTTCCCTCAGTGCTCCCCATGGAGAACTGTCCCAGTGGTTTCCCCATTGCATCAGGAAAGGGGAGTTTGTTGTTTGGAGCTGTGTTGCAATTCTGCTCTCCCAAATCCTGGGCCTGAGGAATGGAAACTTTGGGGGTCTTGTTTCATTCCCCATGGGTTGATCTGCTCTTTCAAACTGAAATCTGAGCGTTGAAAGAGGGAAGTGGCAGAACTAGAAGGTGAGGCAAGAAGAATATTAAGGGGCAGGGGGATTTTATGACAGCACAGTAGGAGAGATGATTTATTTTGTCCTTTGAGCACTTTCTCTTAAAGGCTGCTCAAACCCATTAAAGCTTCTGTCTGAATCTATGGTGAGATTCACTCCCTGGAGAGGACAGAGGTTTTACCAGGGGGAGCCAGGAGAGGGGATGGCAGTGGTTTCATTAGCAGAGCAGTTAGCTGAGCTGAAAGGGTTTCTGCTAAATTAGCAGGGGCCCTTGGTGCAATTAAAATGCTCCTGTTTGCAACCACTGCCACTGTGGCTAGTTTGATTTCTGGGGGAGAGCCAGAAGACCTTATCCAGGATCCCAGCTGTCAAACAGCAGGAACCAAAGGGATTTCAGGAATCTGCACAGCCACAAATCCTCCCCAGCTCCACCTGTGCGAGTCCTTTCCTAGGACTTCTGAATGTTCAATGCCTAAAGTTCATCACCACACACAACCAACATGTGGAGCTGGGATTCACTGGGATTCAGCAAGACCTTTCCAGAGTGTGTTTCCTTGCTTGTGCAATGCTGTGTTTCTCCATGTGGGAATTGGGAATTACCAGCCCAGCTCATGTGAATCGTTTCTCCTGGTCCAGGACTCTATGGAGGTGTACACTGTGGAATAAACATTGAGAAAGTTGCAAAAAATCCCCTTTGTCAGTTTGGTGACAGCTCGGGAAATAACATCCATTCTGGAAAAGCATAAATGCTGGTTAAAATCCTCCCACCCTGCCTAGATCCATCCTTTTGGCTGCCAGGTCATGGGTCCTCCAGCCACAGAGCCTGGAGAGCAGCCAGGGGTGCTTCCAACCCCTCCCTGCTCCCTCCTGTGCCTGTGACTGCTCCAAGGTACTTGGCCCCTTCCAGGAGCATTTTGCCAGAGCAGCTGAGCTGTCCTGAGCTGTCACCCAGGCTATTAAATATTTAATTCATCCATCACTGAGGCCTGGCCGTGATCAAACGGACAAAGGAGCTGCTGCTCAGTGCTGCTTGTTAATCAGAGCAGCTCTGGTGAGCAGCTCTGACAAGATCTTGAAAGGATTGTTTTAATTTCCATGGGGGTGCTCAGATGTGTCGCCCTGGAAAGAGGACACCTGTCAGCTGAGCAGAGCATCCTCCTCTCCCTGGCAGGCCCCAGAGAGCAGAGCTCACCTGGCCTGGCAGTGGGGATGCCACATAAATTGGGCCTTTTGCTGGCTGCTGGAACTGGAGCAAAGCCTTGGGAACTGGGTCACCCTTAAATGACTCTGGGGAAGAGGAATGGGCAAGGAATTCCTGCATCCCTCAAGGATAAACCTGATGGTTCCCCCTTTTATTTGGAGACAAGCCACGATCTAGAATGAGAACACAACTTGTGCTCTGTACTGTCATTTAATGCTCAAGGAAAATGAACTTCCAGCAGTGAAACTGGATATTGGTTTTGTTGTTCTCACTGAGTGCAGGGCACCACAGAACCACTCTGTTCTCTTTATCTTCTCTATTCCCTTGCATCTGCAGCCAAATCTCAGCTGTCCCATATCTTTCATCCCCTTCCATCTGAAAAATGACTCCTGTTCATACTGGACTGTCTCCAAACCTTGCTACTGCCTGAAGAGTCCCCGGGCTGCAGCATCAAACCCAGCTCTAATTGCCCTCACGGAATCACAGAGTGAATCTTTCCCCTGCCCTTCATCAGCCTGCAATGACAGGGGTCAGAAATGCCTTCCTGCCCATCTGTTTGCTCCAGCTCCTGGATGAAGTTCTCCTCTTTGTCCCTGCACTGTTTGACATTTGTGGGGCCACAAGTGTCTGAATGGGGCACAAATCACAGGAGTTATGGTATCTGGAACGCACAGGGAAGAGCAGGAACAGTGCAGAAATCCCTCATTCCGGATTTCTCTCGGTGGTGAGAGATCTTCCAGCTGTCATTTCTTTTATTTCTGGCCCTAAATGATGCCCAGGCCTGTCCTGCCTGTCAGCCTGCTTTGCCAGTGCTGTAAATACTTCCCATTACCCATCCAAACCCCACTGCACCAGCTGCTTCTTGGAGCTCTCCTGCTTATAAATCTCCCCAACTTTAGTCCTTGTATTTGTTTGGGACAATTAGTTCTGCAGCTCTGCCCAGAGGTCAGTGTGAGTTAGCAGTGCTTTTCATCCTCTTTCACCTTCTTTTCTTCTGGCATTCCCTCTCCATGCTGTTTTGCCCAATTTTCTCTGCCCTATTTTACTGCTGCTAAATTCAGGCTCCTCTTTTTCCTCCACATTTCTCGTGGACGTGCTGCCTCACCCCCTCCAGCACACCCTGGATGTTCCAAACCAGCACAGCTACCCCGTTTGCTGGTGGGTAACCCCAAACCCAGAGCCTGAGGGATCCCAAACACCCCCCTTTCCTTGCTGCCTGTGCTGTTTGTGCCTCCTCTCCTGCCTCCTTTGTGAGTCCCTTCCTCATTTCACTTCTGGAAAGCCTCGTGAGCTGTGAGCAGAGGGTCCCAACTGCTCTCTTGTCCTTTATCCCTCTGGAGCTGTTCCAGGAACGCTGTTCCGTGGGCTTCTAATTAAAATCTTCAAAGCAGGACGTGGGGGGAGCTGAGAAGAGCCGAGTGAACTCTGGGCACCTCTTCCCTGATGCCTCCTTTGTCCTCAGCTTCCCAGGGCCGGGCTGTTTGCCGGAGAGTCAGTTCCGATCACGGGGAGAACATTTCACACAACCACTGCTATTAGCCATAATGAGAATAAATGACACAAGAACGGAATCTTATTACACACTTTTTGATGAGGGGCCTTTCATCTGAAAGATTCCGAGGTGCTTTGTGGGCTGCTGAGCACAGAAATCGTTCTGCTCACTGGGGAAATTCAGGCAGCTCGGGAGCACCGTGTGGGGAACTGGTGGAAAACACACATCGAGCACGTGGGACGGTTCAGGAGGGGGAGCAGACACACTGGATTCAAACAAAATTGCTGCCTAAATTTAGGGGAAGAAGTAGGCTAGAATGCCTTTTATGTGGAGCATTAAACAGCTGCCCCCTGGCTAATACCTGTTGGAGCGAGACAGATATCAGATTTTATGATCAAGGCTGGTATTTCCTTAAAGGAGCTCAAATGCTTGACTGCCATTTAGTTCTTGTTCCTAACTCCCTTTGATTCCTGTGAATCAACTCACCCCGGTTTCACATTCCGCAGGGAGCAGGGAGGTTCTGCAGCTGTGATTTCCTGATTAACCCTGCCTGCAATGGGGATTCGGGGCTGGCTCAGGGAGAGGAGTGTTACTCCCTAAACAGCCAAGTCACAAATATTTCTCTTCCTCCTCTACTGTGGATTTTGTTTCCCTTGAGATCTCCAGCCCAAGCACTGACCAGCGCCTGACCCTGCTTAGTTTATGAGAGGTCGACGAGATGAAAATCCATAGCATAACATGGAATGTATTTATCTTTTGTAAAGGAGAAAAACATCCACACAAAGCCCTGACCTCCAAAGACACTCAGCTGCCTCCTGCTTCTTCACTGCTCCTTGGTTCTGTTTATAGAAGCAGACTGAGCAGGGCTGTGGAGGAGAGCTGTGTGCATTCCCACTCATCTGTGAGGTCAATAATATTCCCAATCCAAGCATTATGCAAAGCAGGCCATGGGTTCTGCTGGGTGGCACCCAGGGGTGGGAGGCACAGGTGACAGCAAAACCCATCTCTGGGACCTCTGGCCCTGCTGAAGGCCGGGCTGACCACATGAGCTGATTCCTCAGGCTCTGGGCTCATCTTGGAAGCTGGATCTGCCCCTGGCATCCCATCCTCTTGAGCTCTTTGGGTTGCAAAAATTGGTGTAAACGTGAGTGTGCTAATAAAGCATGAACCTGTAATTCCTGCTGCATCCAGGGGCTGGGTGTGAGGCCTCGGGAAGGGAATTCCCTGCCTTTGCTGCTGTGATGGTCTGAAGGGTAGAAGAGTCTCATCAGACCTCTCTAAAAGCCTTGAAATTCTGGCAAAAGCAGATATTTGGGGCCCAGTACCTGGGTATGTGGTGCCTCCTGGTGCACATGGGGCTGTGAGAGCTCCAAGCCTGCAGGAGATCACAGAGGGAGCAGCATTTGCAGCTGAATTGAACATGACCTTTCCTGACACAGCAGAGGATTGAAAAGCCCCTCATTGCCCAGGAGAAACACCATTAATCCTGGAGGACACAGCAGCAGGTGACAACGGGAGGGACAGGCAGATGGCACGCAAGGGCAGCGTGGCAGCTTTGTCACCAAGGGGATTCAGAGCACATCCCACAGCTCTGACAAACAGGAGAGGGGGCAGATTGCTGCCTTGGAACAAGTGGAGTGGACAGTATGGCCACAAATCCTTCCCTGTGATGGGCACTGCTGGAGTGGGCACTCACACAGCGAGGCCCTTCCTCATCCTGCTGCAGAGCAGGATCTGCCCATGAATTATTCAGGGAGTTTGCCTGCACTGAGAGTGGAGCCCATCTTTGTTGTCCTGGTGCTGGGCTGGGGGTGATCCCACATCCTCTGAGGGGATGTGAGCAGCTCCACAGGCTCTTCCTGAGGCAGAGAGGAGTGAGGAGCTGTTCCAGGAGCTGTTTGGACATGCCTGGTTCAGAGATCCCCTTTTCTCTGATGGGCAGAGCTGGCAGGAGGGATAATTAACAGCAGAGTATTTGGGGGAGAACTATTTGGGTATAATCTGAAAAATTCCTGCCTTTAAACAGCCACGGACAAGAGGGAGAAGGAGCCATGAGACACTATCACAAAAATGTTGTTCTGACCAAAATCCACCTCAGATCGGTGCTGGGCTATCTGAGGGAGCAGTTATTTGTCTTAGGAGTCAGGACAGTAATAAACAAGCAAAGATGACTTTAAGAAACTCGAAGCCATCCAATCTGGGTTTTCTGGAAACTGTTCCAGGAGTGGGGATCATCAGCAATTTGAAGGACCAGAGCACTTCCAAGTCCTTTATGGGTAAATCTCACAAAAATTGGGCAGGAAATTTGAGAGTTCTTAGCAGGAGATGACTGCTGCAGAGCAATAACAGGTCTTTTTTTTTTTTTTGTTCTCCTAGGAAATTTAGGCTAAAAAGAAACCTGAATAAATGCATGTAGCAGATTATTTACTGTAAGCTATTCACCTAGCTCAGCTTTAAACTAACTAGTTGAATGACTTGCTCATGCTTAAAATAAATGTTTATTTTAACCTAAGCTCGTTGTAGAAAGCCTCAAACCCCCAGTGCTGCTATCAGCTAAATATATTTTCTCAGAGTATATACAAGGCTGTAATTAAGGCTGTGTCAGACATTCCATTATATGTCTCTCATCTCCCTCTCTTAATATTTATCACCCATTTTTCCATCTTTCCATCTTTACCCTGGGCAATCACTCAGGCCTGGCGAGGTATTTCCTCCTGGAATGGGTTTAATCCACCAGTGATGGTTGCAAACCTTTAGAACATCCATTAAGGTTGTCTCCAGTTGGATTTAAGATGGCCCTTAAGCTGTCACTGCCCTCCACCTGCCCCTGCCTGTGTGGCTCAGCATGGGCTGGGCTCATTCCCAGCTCCAGCCACGCAGGGAGCAGAGGAAATGCTTCCCAGCACACCCTGACCCCCAGGGCTGCACAGGGGTGGCATCAGGATGGAGCCCTGGCTGATGGACATGTGTCCTGGTTTGAGCAAAGGAAAACCAGTGAGAGGCTCCAAGTCAGAAATACAATTTATTGGAGGAAAAGAAAGAAGTAAAATAAAGAATACAACCTGGCACCCTGTTAGTTGGGGTGATGGGAGCAGTCTGGATGAAGTGGTCTCATTGAAGCAGTGATGCCATAGAAAAGTCTGGTAGCTCCTGTCCTCTGGGAGTCCAGTNGGCCCATTGAACAGAGATAGCTTTGGAGGGAGTTATCTATGAGTCATGCAGCACAGCATTGATGGGCCATTAACAGAAGATAAGAGAAACACTGCCCCACCCGGTTTCAACAGCCCATGAAGGTGGTGATGGAATACATACTTTGGGCACATCTTACATTTTAACCTAGGACATCACGTCCTGTCACATCCTGGCCCAAGTGTCCCAAGTGTCCCACTGCAGCCACAGGTGGCTTTGTGTTGACTGGGGCCAGTTCCCATCACAGTGTTTGCATGAGAACACCCCTGGCAGCTGCTGGCTGGGCTTTCCTGGGATAAACCTGGCTTCCCAAGCTGTGTCCCAGGATCTTGAATATCCTCATCAGGACTGCAGTTGTCTGTGGTTGGTGTGGAGTTGTGTGAGGGTGGCCACGCTCCATGACTGCCCCTTCACCCCTCTCTGGGCTCCCTCGTGGTGCCAAATACGAGGCTCACCCTTGGATTCCTGGATCTTGCAAGGTGAGACCTCACTCTCTGGGCTCTGATAGGCTGCAGAGGGACCCAGAAATGCCATTTCCAGTTCTGCTGCTCACCTGCCAGCAACCTCCCTCAGGGAGGCGTGGGGAGTAGCAGCTCTCGTGGCCTTTATTTTCACAGCACAATTTGTAGTTCACACTCACTGCAGTGACAGCAGAGAGAGCCCCGTGTGCTGGGTGGCAGCAAGGACCCCAGGTGGCAGGAACAGAGGCTTTGGAGAGGCAGGAGCAGGATAATCCATGGGCAGGGGATGTCAGAGTGCTGGGCGTGCTGTGCTGACTATGCTAATGCGTGTTGGCTGGAGGAGAAGCATTTATTATGTGTCAGGGGGAGGCTGATGGATGGCAACTCAGGTTTTCCCCCGTATTATTTCAGCTCTCTGGTCTGCTGGTGATTTATTCAGTAGCATTTATGGTGTTACAAGTCTAAAACCAAAAGTGGAATTTATTCAACCCTCTCCTGGCTTTCTTTTCCCTCTCTGTTTTATTTTATTTCTGAGAGGGTTTTTTTCCCTCTGGTTTAAAGCTTTCCTTGCTTTTGGAGTAGAAGGATTACAAAGCACCAGGCAGGTGCTTTCCTGCTGTTCTCCTCTCCCAAAATAGGGCAACTTTTCCAGGGAGTTCAAATGCTTGGGTGCTGGGCTCACCCAGAACCTCCCATGAGGATCCAGAGGAGCTGCTATGCTCCAGGCTTTTCTGGAAGGCTGGTCCTGAGTGGCTGAGCTTTTAAAAATCAAGCCATATGCTGTTTGAACATAAAACAAGCATTTTGTCACAGTAACTCTGATCCATGCAACAGATGGGGCAGTTTGGGGCAATTTTCTTGGCCCTGTGCTTTAATCTTGGGGGGAAAACCCCCACTTCTCAGTATGCTAAAATAAAAATTACTGTGTTTAAGAACATATCTGTGTGCAGGGAGGCTGGAAAGCTTTGGGAGGTTTGAGGTACCTTTCCCCCTTGCTGTTGAGAGACCTCACATCGCAGGATCTGCCTGTGCTTGCAAGCTGTCAAATGCAGGCAGCTCACCCAGTCTCACCCCCAATGCAGGTCAAACCCTTTATCTTTAGGGCTGCATCTTTTGTGTGCCCCAGGCACAGCAGGCTGTGCTGAATGAAGTGAGGCACGACTCACTCGCTGCTCTGCTCTCTGTCCATCCATGGAAAACCTGCTTCCCTTCCCGCTGCGGGGAGCATCCTTGGTGCCTGGGGTTTGTAAACCGTGGGTTTGGCACTGTCCCACCACTCCGGGCTGCACCAGGAGCCCCAGAACCAGCAGCCAGGACCAGGCTCTGCTCTGGGAGGTGGCGCTGGGTGCTCACCGCGATCCCTTTGCTTTCGGAGGGAGCTTTGCTGCGGTGCCAGACTGGCTTTAAGCGGCACATAAAGCTGCCAGCCCTTTCTGGAGGCTGTCGGGCACTAAGGACACGGGGAATTACGGCGGCGGAGGGCTCGGCACGCCGGTGCTGCGCAGACCATGTCTCGCAGGGGGTGCGCTGTTTGTTTAGCTAAATTCGCAGGTTCGCAGCGCTTTTCCAGCACAACCGGGGTGTCTCCGTGCCCGCATCCACCGCTTCAGATGAGCCGTGACAGCCTCTAAATCTGGGGCAAAGAGGGGTTGGAGGGGCAAAGAGGGGAGTGATGTGCAGAGGAGCCATTTCTTGCTGGATATTTTGTGAGGGAAGCTGGGCTGCTTTTGCTGAGAGCTGCAGGGAGTATTTTTGTGTGGCTATTGTTGTTTATAAACACAGCCGTACGTTCGTAGAGGAGCGAAACATTTAATTGTAATTGGCTTTCCTCAGCCTTGTGCCAGCCAGGGAAGGAGGGGAGAGGATGAGAGGCTGTAAAAAAAAAAGAAAAACATTGGTTTCCCTCTGGCTTTAACAGTTGTGAAGGATTTTTACTGCTGCTGCAGCAGGAGATCCTTCTGTGAAAAACGAGGTTCACT
>VWYP01012421.1:179367-250289 GCA_013400435.1 Pycnonotus jocosus | reverse complement strand
GAAGCCTGAATTTGGGAAGCCTTCCCAAAGAACTGTCTCCCCACATCGCTGAGACTTTTGACGCAATCTCAGAGTCCCCTTTTCAAAGTCAAAATACATCTTATTGGGTATCTTTCTTTCAGTCTTCACATACTCTTTGGCAGCCTTTTCAGTCTTTATAAAGCATTCTCTAATTTCTTTCCTTTATCATATATAATATTAAAAAAAATAAAAATGCTGCATGCTCTAATGCCAGTGCCCCCCATCAGGTGTCAGGAATATGAGACAAAGTAGGGAGGTGAAATGCAAAGAGCTTTCCGTTCAGTGTTTTATCAGGTCCCTGCCCTCTTCTCCCTAGGAAATTGCATCCTACCATTTTAAAACAGACATTCTGGAACTTAATTCCTCTTTCTGCATCTGCTTCTTTAAGAGTCCTCTACAGTACCTGCTGTTTAGCAAAAGAGGTCAGAATTGTAATTAATCATATGGCAGCTCTGGAAACAGTGACATAGAGCCATCTTTCTTAGATTAGTACAGTTGATGATTCAGAAATGTTCTTTATTCTCATTCTGGCTTTAAATTTGTGTTTCCCTAATTTCTGAAAGCAGAATGTTTCCATTTCTTGCCAGTTTGACCATTTGGATTTAATGGGAAACTATGTCAAAAGACTTGCTAAGATCAAAACGAACAAAGTCCACTACTCAGCACAGAGCCAGTGACCTCAGCACAGAGAGCAGTCAAACTGCTCAGGCATGATTCACCTTGGATAAATCATAAATCTTTGTCATTTGCAAAGTAAGTGCCTCTGTTTTAGACTGGTTTTTATGCTACAGGCCTTACTAGAATTAAAACTGGATCTGTAACATCAAAAAGAGAAGACCAGAGATTGGAAATAAGTACGAGATAGCTTACTAAGGAAAAATAGTAGGGAAGTAAAATATGATGTAATTAGATTTCTTATATTTTAATTTAGTATACAGTAATAACTCCTGTTATTAGTTCATTCAGAAATTAATAATATGGTTATAGCCAAAAGAGAAACACCATAAGCTTCACAGGACCATGTGAAAGGAAGAGATTAGATAATTCTAGGGAGGAAAAAAACCAAAAAAAGGCAGGAGAAATCACCAGAAATCAACAGCCCCACCATGGACTTGGTCTGCTGAGTATAAACCCTTACCCAGCAAAGATGGAGAGATCATATGGTTGAACTGTATTTGTATAATAAATAATGCTAATTAGTATCTATAATTTATTGAATCCATTAAAAGTATTATTGCATTATTATAATTTTAATTGTATCATAGATTATAGACATTATTTATATGCACATCATGTATAATCTGTATGTATTATGTATAATAATAATCTGTATAATAAAATAAATTCCTAGTAATGTGAAATGCTCATACTGTGACTGTTGATACAGAAGACAATCTGAATAACATAAAAGATGAGTGGCCTTGCTAAATTCTGTTTAAAGGTTCTGCTGGCAGCAGATAGTGCTGCTAGTGTTCATTTTACTCCTACAAATGGAGAAATTTGCATAACAATTTCAGTGTAACAAGCAGAGTATAAATATCTCACTGAGAAACTGTTAGGTAACAACTCAACAGTGATTAACTGAAGATCTGTGTTACTTTTTCTGTTGAGTAATCCAGAGTGACAAAAATGCTTCCCGGTGGGTATATGTTATACTCAGAGTGTCATTAAATATTATCGCTAGTTTCAAATATGACTGCAATTATTAAATATTAGAGCTAGTTCTCCTGTATTCCTTTGAAAAGTAATAGAATTTAAAGTAAAAAAAAAAAAATGAGGTCGTTTTAACAGGATTATGGAGTGTACTGAGACTACCTTATCAGCTTTATTTACATAGCACACACAAACACTGATTTTGTTTATATATCCCCATTTAACAAAATGGGATGAAAAACAAAACTAAGATTCCTTGATTTGTTCTGACCAGACTTCCCTTCAATGAAATTTCTGTCAGAGAATTCATTTTGCATGAGATTTTGGGTTTTTTTCTCTGACTGGTGCTGTGAGAACAAGTTATGACTACCTCAGAAGTGCATTGTTTATGCTAGAATATTTTGTGTCAGATTAATTGCAATTATGTAGCTCTTCAGAAATTCACTGCAAAACAGTTTACTGATGGAGTGGAGAGAAAATTTGAATTATTTCCACACTATGTCTCAATGAATAGTGCAAATTCAAGTGAAAACTTGAAATAGTGCATGTCACAGGGAGAGTGGGAGCTTCAGACGAAGTTTACTAAAGAAGCTCTGCTGTCTGAGAAGTTTGTCTGAGGGGCAGAAAGAACTCCTTTGTGTATTTAACCTCCTTCACAGAAAGGGGTTTAAATGAAGGTAAATCCTTCCTTAGCCTCAGGTTTTGGCAACAGTTTAAATTTAAGGAAGCATTTTGTCCCACGAGTTGTAACGATGGCAAATCAGATATATTTATATAAAAATGAATTATTTATTAAGACAAATGAACAGACATAACAGGTAAAAGATCTTAATCGGAAGTACTATACACTATAAAATTAAACTACTAGTAGATTATAGCATCACTTAGAACAGTGCACTGTATCAAGGTATCTATATTAAAGCTAGGAAAAGAAATAATATTGATTAGGAGTCAAATGTAATTTCCTGCCAAAATGGTGATAATGTGCACAGATTCTTTCACTTAACCCCCCACAAGTAACTGTGAAACAATTGTCCCTGCTCTTGGGAGAAACTCTATGATTTTCCAGAAAAATGTATAGAAGGTTTCTGCTTTGTGGAAGTTTGCTGTGGCTTTTATAGTTGTAAAGTAAATGGCTGTCACTCAGAAATGCAGCTTATCTTCCAGATCTCACTTCAGAAGTAAGATGTTTATTGGTAGCTGAGATGCCAACCAGTGTCAACCCTGGTGCCAAAATGGTGCCAAAATGACTCACTACAAGACAGCTTGTCCTGCTTGAGTTATCTGACTGGATAACAAACAACAGCTAAGTTTTTGTGGGGAGTAAGATGCAATAGCAATAGCTTCCTATATTTACCTACAAGCCAGTCAAAGTAGGTTTGCATTACTTCTAGTGGAATGATAAATATAGATGCCAAATTCTGTACTCCTAGAAGGGATGACACATGGCCACCTGTGTCTGCATCAATAACTCAGGGAGAGAAAGTGCAAAATGCTCAGAGAAGGTCAGTTTATCTTACACAACTTTGTATGCCTTATTTGTCTGTCCATGTAATCCTCACCACAACTATGTACCAGAACCATCTTTGGAGAGAAATGTTTGATTATTCATTTTTGGATGTCTTTGAATTAGAAAATAATCATAATTAACTAAGGATATCTCCAGAAATACAAACACAGGATCAACAAAGTTATATTTAAAGACCCTACATAATGCTGAAGTTAAACAGGATATACTATAGTGGCTGCTCCAGAATTTGCACTTAGTTGCTTTCTCAAGCACTATGGTGGTGTTGTTCATGTCTGCATGAGTCTTTCACTTAAAATAGCCATGCAGGAATGTCTTTTATGTGAAAACCCAGGCCAGGATATTCTGTATTCTGGCCTTTACTCTTTGCCAACCCAGTAGATTCTCCCCATGTGATGAGGAAGCTGCAGTCCTTTGCAGCTACCCGGCCAAGTTTTGCTACCCTCCTCAAGCAGGGACGGCCCATGCCCGTGTCACAAGCCATGCAGTCTCTGCAAGATTTCAGCTGCCATGCCTGTACAAAGGCTGTGATGCCCAGCGCCCGTGCCTTCTTTCATTTCCCGTCTTCTTGGGTAGGAAGTCTCTGGGAGAAGTGTTTGGACTGGCAGCCAGCTTCTTGCTGTGTGATTTGCACAGAACTCAGCTTCACACATCTGCAGTGTTTTGTGTCATGCACACCCTAGAATTTGCAAGATCTCTAAGTGGAAATCACATCTAAGATGCAGCAGGCCAGAACTGCACTCATGGACACTTTATCTCCATCCTGACCCTTTAATTTTGAAGTTTCACTGGACTGCTGCAGGTCAGATTTTGGGCTCTTAGTGGTGCCTTCTCTGGTCTTCCTAAGTGAAGATCACTGCCAGCTTCCCCAGTTATACATACATTTCTACTCCTTACATTGCAGAGAATTTGTCTTTCAACCAAATAACTTTGCTTAATATTCTAATTCTCTTTACTGAAGAAACAGCTGTTTCCTTTTGCCAAATGAGTCCTGAACATTTTGATTTGCTTTCATACATATTTTGATTGTTCTATACTGCTATGCAATTCTTTTTCACAGTGTCCTTGACAGACTGAATGAGACTGTTTAAATTGTATCTCGCGTATATGCTTGTTCATCATCTTTTATTCAATTTTAACAATCTGAAAGGCTGCTGGAAATGGTTCAGATTCTCATTTGTCCTAATTGCTGAACACAGTAATTGTGATGGGAGCTCCTGGAGACTGTCTTATGTGTTACACCCTCATGGGAATGTGCGATGAATGGAGGTTTGCCCTTTTACAATACTTTCATTAATTTCTTTATTTTCCTCACTATTGTTGACTCTTTACAAATGCTCAGCAGACCAACAATGCCAAGTTTTAAAGTATATAATTAGTGTTTGGGGCATGGGCACAGGGAATAGGAAATCAAAGATGTGTTAGGGTGTATTTTAAGCATGCATTTTCTTATAACCCCTCAGCCCTTCTCTTATTTGCATATATAGAATAATAATTTTGTAATAGTGTCTTGATGGTCTTTTCATTATCCAGACCTGTAGAAAACTATAACTAATGGTTCTTATTCCTCTTACCCTTCCTTAAAATGTTTCTGCATATGTAGGGGGGGAAATTTTTAAAGAGCAGTCATTCCTATTCTGCAAACTATCATGTAATCACAGAATCATAGAATGGTTTGGGAAATCCTACTGAAGCAAAGCCACATGAACTGTCTGGCTCCTGCTATTCCTTTGCACCATTCTCATGACTTTTTAAGTTTTTAGGGAGCAAACAGACACTGGGCAGGCTGAATCCCACCGCACTGCTAAGGGGACTCTTCCTTCTGAACAAGGACTGCTCAGTATGTCTTTCCACACAGTGAAACCCTGTATTTGTGTTCAGTGCTATAACATTTTTCAGGATGACACACTGTGCATATACATCAAAACTGATGAAGAACTCCAAATATTGTACTTAAATAAAGAGTACACACACACACATATACAAAACCTTTAAACAAATGTGGCTTTGTGTAATAGAATAAAACACCAGTAAAAATATTTAAAGAACATAGTTTCCTTTTTTATGTACTTTATTTACAGAAACAACTATTAAGGCATATCACATCTGAGTTTATTAAGACCTTGACCTAGTATATGTCAGTCGTTGCTCAGGGGAGGATGATAGATTTTCATGATTACCAACACTGTATTAACCCTAACCCTGCACCACCCAAAGAATCTTATTCCCACTCCTGTATATTCTTGAATTTCCCAAATGTGGGACCTTCCATCGAGTGAGTTTTCCCTCCCACTGTGACTCCAGTAACAACAGAATGCAGCCTCAGTGACTACCAGGTTTTGTGAGAAGTGCTTTGTCCGAATTACAATTAAGGTTGGTTGGTATTCTTCCACCAGTACTCGGGCTCTTTCTTACTACTCTGCTGTTTCCATTTTAAAGGCCAGACATTTTATCCTATTCTTGATGGTCACTTGCACCAGGATTTTAAAAATTTCAAGGCATAAATACTATCTTACTTGGAAACTACATTGCTCAAGGTGATACAAAATATTGCTCTTGTAACCACACTGGAAATACTTCATGTCTTTTTGTTCTTGACTGTCCTTCGGGAGCACATGTCTATACTCTCTCCCTTGAACAGAATATATAAATTAGATATGATTATTTATTTTGAAAATGGCAAACAGTAACATCTGCTTACAAAGAACCTCTTTTTCTTGCAAAGCTGAACAAGATTGACAAAGGAAATGGAGGACTAAACCTCCACTAACTGCTGTGGCTGCAGGGCAAAGGGTGTTTGGTTTCCACAGAAACACTCGAAGCCTGCTCCTGAGGAGGACCACCAGAGCATGTCTCAGGGTTGCCCAGGGCAGAGGGGTGCAAGTGGTAGTGAAAATGTGAGATTTTGTAGAGCTGACCCTTGTTTTCTTGAATTTTGGATACTTGACTGCACTATTAGATTGTGTGTTGCTAATATGGAAACAGGTGAGTATGGACTGCATTAGAAAAACTGTCCCAGAAATTGCCAGGTGTATTCATACGCATGCACAGACCACCTGAAAGCCTTATCAAGGAGCTCCTGTGAAGTGGTATTTCACTGCACTCACTGTATGACAGCTCTCATGTCGTTAAAAAATTGGCTTTTTTAAAACTGTTATATGCATAAAACTATTTATTTAAGGCAAACACAGAACACTCTGAACTAATAAACCATCACAAATTTCAGAGGATTTTTGGATTATATCTTGCTTAATTTAGGTGAACTTAATACGAAGCTGCAAAAGTGTAAAAACTGCCTCCTGACATGGGAAAACTGTGCTTGTGTTTGAAAATTAACTCTAGTTTTTTTCAGGGACAGCTTCAAAGAAAATAACTTTTACAAGTCCCTCAAATTCAAATAGGGATATTGAAAAAATGCAACAAGGGAACAAGCTGATTCAATTGTTTTGAATTAATTCAGGATCTTCTGCTGAAAAGATCTCTGATTGGATTTCTGGGCAACCTTTCATCACTGAAGTAAATAATTTGATATTCTCACTCCTCACTTAGGGGGCAATCCTCAGTTTGAAATCACTGAACTTCAAGAAGACAAATGAGTTTTCCCCTCTAAATGAAGGACTGCTTAAGCTTTGGACTATTGTGCCAGGTGACAGATTCATTAATTTCTGGCTTGTTGCCCTGACTTATTTGTGTTTTGGCTTAACCCACGCATGTGAATCCATTTTCCTGCTCTCAAATACATAAAATCAAAGAACACATTTGCTGTGACTCATGTGCTTTGTTATATATGTTTATCATAAGTAAAAGCCAAATGTCAAGAACACTAGATATTCCAAGAGCTGTAGTCTAAAAGTCTTACTACAAAGGAAGTGCTGCCACTACTGTCCACTTTACTCTAGATAGAAAACCATCATTCAATACACTGAAGAATCAACCCCCAAATCACCTTATAGTAAAAATACATTAATTATAACTTAGCACTTTTCCTAGACAAAAGAAAGTATGCAAGAATTTGTTGAACACATGTTGAATACATGACAAAGCACATATCCCAGCAGTGATTAGATCACCTTTCAGACCCTGCTGACTAAAGGCTTTGCCTGGTGGCCATTATACCAATACTTTCACTTTGGTTAATGTTGCAAAGAGCAAGAAAATCAGTGTCACAAAAACACATACAGCTTTCTCTCTGAAATATTTGTCTAAACATTTTCTAACATCTTTCCCTCAAAAACTATCCTTCTGAGGGAGAATCATGGGACTGAGAAAGGTGGAGAGAGATAGGAAGAAATGAAATTTCATACCAATATGTGTGTTCTATTATAACCATGTAGCCCTGTAACATGGTATTGCCTTTGCTAATAACATGCCCTGAGCTCTTTACTTTTTACCAGGCCTTGTCACACCTGGTCTGCCCAAACCTGCTTGCAGCTCCTTCTTATCCAGATGAGTCATGATATCAATTTTTCTAAGTCACCATGTGTCTGTACAACCATCATTTTTCACAGACCTGGAGCTCTGGATGGACAGCCCCCAGATCCCAGGCTACTTTAGGAGGAGTACTGTCAGCAGGTCCACGGCAGGTGGCATACCCTATGTAAAGAAATATTGTATTTTCAGCTAAAACAAAGTAGTTAGAACAAGAAAACTGTTTTCTGTATACCTTTTCCCATAGTCCCTAAAGATTAATTATATAGGAAAGGAATATTTATGGAGAAGATTTTGTTTAAAGCCACTGTTTATAATTCTGCTTTCAGCAAAAGATATTCCATGTGATTTGACCAGTTTCTGAGGCTTTTTCTTTAAACAAGGTCAACTAAAAACCTCTTGATTTCAACTTCTACATACCACCCAGTCGAGCTACCTTTGAGCTTTGCTAGTATATAATAGGAAAAAAAAGTACTGCCTGGTACAGGCAGTAATGTACATCTAAACATACATCTCATTTTACACTTTCAGGGTTACACTCCTTCACAAATATAACAGCCTGTACATTGTTAAACAATCTGAAGTTTAATTCAGGTATCTTAATTTTTTTTCCTAATAGAAGAATACCAAAGGGTTAGGGTTGGGTTTACATCAACTTCAGTTTTGATGTAAAAAGCAGAAATAATCTTTTACTAAAGGTTCCAAAGCTTTAAAAATGCACTCAAAAATTGGTTCATTGCCCTATTTAATCCTAAATTTCAAAGAAAGTCATATCATGACTCACACCTGCTTGTATTGTCTAGCATTACTCCCAGAAAGACTAATCAACACATCTGATGCAAAAGATTAATTACAGTTCTCCCATGAGACAGTTTGTTTACTAAACAATCAGCCATATGCAAATTCCTGACTTACCATGGCATGTTTAATGGCTTCTTGAGGGAGTGTAAGAGTTTGTTTATGTTTTCACACAATTACTTCAGCTGACAAGTTGCATTTAGGGAAGAGGTGGAACTTGGAAATAGCTGAACTTTATTGTCCAATGCACTGAAGGAAGACACTTCCTGTGTAAACCAAATGGAGCTGGCTTCTGCATTCACTTTTAGGATAAAAAGCCAGGGCAACTCTTTTTTACACTGTTTCCGATGAGCACTTTGTTGTGCAGACATTGTATAAAAGCCAGTGAAAGGAATTGCAACTGGGAAGCTGCACTCTATGCGCACAAGGTATGAACTGGGGGGTGTAAACCAAACACGCAAAACACAACACAAGGGAAAGATGGGGGACTCAGCACAGTTTGGGGGGTTCCTTCGACACCCAGTTTAAGGAGGAGACTAAGTGATCAGCAGGTGTTGAAGATGGATTTAGGTTGTGGGTGGTGGGAATGGGAGTCCTGCAGACCCCTGAATGCAGACAAAGCCAGGAAAGTCCAGCCTCGCAGCAGGGCAAAGAGCCATGAAGGGGCGAGAGGTGTCAAGTCATCAGATATTTAAATTTTTTTCCTCCCCACCTTTAGCTTTCTGTACAATTGATTTAAAATTAAATTTCATATGAAAAGACAGCTCATGGGATAAAAATGGCCAAGGACTAATTCCCTGTAAGAGTATGGGACTATGTAGCAGAATAACAGCTCATTTGGAATTAACATATTCAATCATTGATGCATTATTTGCTTGTTTTTATTTGTAATTCATGGTGTTATAAACCATTTTATCGTTCTGATTTAAGTCATTGCAAAAATGTTTGGTTTTACTTTTCAGCCTCCTGGAGAAAAGCAACATCCTAGTGTTTTCCCATGTGGAGGTGTGGCATTGAGTGCTGATGAGATAATAGAATCACCCAGAATCTCCTGAGGGGAAAGAGACACACATGGATTATCCAGTCCAGCCCCGTCCCTGCCCAGAGCCCCCAGCAATCCCACCCTGGGCATCCCTGGCAGCGCTGGCCAAAGGCTCCTGGAGCTCTGGCAGCCTCGGGGCCGGGCCCATTCCCTGAGGAGCTTTTCCAGGGCTTATTCCACCCTCTGGGGGAAGAACCTTGCCCTGATCTCCAGCCTGGCCCTCCCTGGCCCAGCTCCAGCCCTTCCCTGGGTGCTGTCCCTGTCCCAGAGCAGAGATGGGAGCTGCCCCTCTGCTGTCCCTTGGGAAGGGCTGAAGCCTCCTGACCTCAGTCTCCACTTCTCCAGCTGAACAAACCAAGTGTCCTCAGCCTCTACTCCTAAGGCTCCTCCAGACCTTCACCATCTCTGTGTCCTTCCTTGGGACACTCTCTAAAAGCTTTATATCTTTCTTATATTGCAGTGCCACAAACTGCACACAGTAATACTTGTCTTAAGTGCTGATGTTCATTTTGTAGAAATAATTTGGGTTAACTATACTTACAGCATTACCCTGCCTAGTTTAGGAAACATGACTGGAATATGTTTTTTTTTTTAATGTCCTCTATGTCCTTGCAGAGTAAGCCTTTATTCAAATAGCTGCTAGAATATGTAAGCTCTGAAAATCAGCCTGTTATTTTTTTTCAGTGCAGCATCCCTTTCATTACTTTGCATGACTATACATACGATAAAAATGTGTAGTTTTGATGCTCTCCCCTAATTAACTTTTAATTGCTTCCTAGTTATTAGTATTTCAAATGTATTTATTCTTGCAACATGACCCACCTTTTGGGGACATCTTAGTACTAAGAATTTACATTTATATACAATGAACTCTACATGTATTCATTAAATAATGACGTAATATTGTATGTTCTTTACATGTATATAAAATATTACTCTGTACAACATACATGTGTTCATTTGTGGAACCATCTACAGGAATCTTGTAGAGTCAGAGGTGTTTTAACTGTAAAGGAAAGGTAAAAGCAATCCTGCTGTGTAATCTAGCAACAACAGCCAAGTAAGTCAACTTTTATTCCCAGCCTTCTTTCTTTGTATGCCTGGAAACATATTTTGCATAACATTTAAAAAGCAGGACATTTATGACAATTGTCATTAATCTCAAATTGCTAAAAGTGCAATTTCAGTGGCTGAACTTAATATTTACAGCATCACAAGTTTCCTATACTATTAATTTCTTCATATTCTCTACCTCACCAACATGGGCAATATTGGTATATGGTAACCATATATCAATGTGTGTGTTAAATTTAGTGGTGGAAAGGGAATTCAGTAGACCTAGAAAAAATATCTAATTTTTCAATGAATTAGGAAAATAGGCCCTGTATAAAGGGTAAAACAATTTATTTCTTTTTTGACTCAGAAAATTTTAAACTTTTTAAAATTAAAATTACTAAATTTTCTGTAATTTACTGTATGACATAATACCAACAGACAGGATGCATATAGGGATAAAGCTCTACAAATCCAGGCTGAGAACCTTGATGTGATGCATTTTTCACTGATTCTAATGGCTTCCCACATCCATCCCCCGTATTCAGGATGACTGACATATTATAAGAAAAAGAGCTGCAGATGAAAAATTAAAAGTAAACTTGTGAGATTCAATAGCAAAAAGTCTGGCTGTCCTCAGCTGTGGAGAATAAAACAAGCGTCGTTAGCGGGAAAATGCAAGAGTTGAGAGATTCCATAAGCTTTTTTCAGAGGCCCTTTGGGATATATTGAAATGACTACAAAATGTCCAGAAGAGCTGCTGGTCCCCCTGCAGGTGACAGCAGTGCCCTTTGCTCTTCAGGTCATCGCTGAGCTGCAGCATCTCCCCGAGGGCACAGTGGGTGTGACAGTCCGGCACAGCTCCGTTAGCTCCAGGGCTGGGGGAGCCTGGGCCCCTCCTGTGCCCCAGGGCCGATGTTGGGGGTCCCTCACCCCAGGGACCCTCCTGAGCCCCAAGGATGATATTGGGGTCCCTCTCTCCAGGGACCCTCCTGTGCCCCAGTGCTGATGTTGGGGTCCCTCACCCCAGGAACCCTCCTGTGCCCCAGGGAAGACATTGGGGATCCTTGATCCAGGGCCCCTCCTGTGCCCCAGCACTTACACCAAGGTTGTGTGTTCAATTCCTGTATGGCCCATTTTCGTCAAGGTTGGACTCGATGATCCTCTTGGGTCTCTTCCCACTCAGAATATTCCGTGAATCTAGACTCCGTGATGCTGCAAGCAAACGAACGGGCTGGGCACTGTAGGGAACCAGTCCACTCTCTGTTCTTAGTCTGTACTTCAGATCTCTGTGTGATTCTTACTCCAGAGGATCCTCACATAGTTACAGTCTTTGCAGTTGGTACTCTGTCACCCTGTTTCAATAAAATATAGATAAAGCTGGACACTTCTTAAAAAAGCTAAATATATTATATGATTATCGGAGCAGTTACACTGGCACTTCACACGGCAATTTTATTGCCATCTCACCAAGTGTCATTTTAGCATAATTGCTTCTCAAGTAATATAGGATGGTTGTAGATATATATTATGTAATCACAGGAAAACATTAATAAAGAGGTTTTTTCCAGCCTTTTGAGGGATTTCTTTTTCAGGCAGTGAAGCCTCACTGCAGCTAAGCTAATTAATGTCAACTTTAATGTGGAAAATATTTTTATCCATTGCTTTAATACCAGGAAATGTAAGATGATTTTTCTTTTTAACCCTGAAGAAAAATATATTTGGCAAACCAGTTAGTCACAGATATATGGAGATCTTGTACTAGTATTGGTATTTTGCATAACAATTTATGAATCTGGATATCTATAGGTATCCTTTAGAGCCTTTGTTTGATATATTTCTCATTGTTCTCCCACACCCAGGAGACACTTACCTCAGGATCTGCCCAGCCTGGTTCACTTTCCTGGAACTCCTCATCACTTCAACACATCCTGGAGGAGGTGGGTCCCTCTCTCTGTACAACAGAGAGTTGTCTCCTTCCATGAGGGAAATGAATGAATTTTAACCACATCATCATCACTTTTAAACTGGTACCAACTAAGAAGTAGCTGTCAATTGACTGAAATCTGGTGTTTTGCTAAAGTATATTTATGTGTGTGTACAGATGCCAGGAAAGCCCAGGCCTGAATAGCATGGAATTGGTGATGCAGTGTAATCCAGGTGTCAGGGAACAGCATTACTGTGTGATAGGGAACAGCATCAGCAAGTTTTGGGTACTATCAAGGACAAATTACAGTGTAGTTTGTTATTATCATCAGCTTTATTTCCCACTTTCAGCATTTCACATCAATCTCAGTGCGAAGTGACAGACAGCTGGGGGATCTAATGACATGACATGAAAATTGTACAAGCCAGAGAGAATAAATGTTTTCCATCTATCTTTCTGTCAATGGCCTTGGGAAAGGTCAGCTGCAGATAAATAACATTCAGCTCCACCACTTATATCTGAGGAACATGAATTCCAGGAGATGAAGGAGTTTGGATTAACCTCATTCAGTGCTCTGGTGTGTTGAGGTGGGAGGGTTATTCACAATATTAGGACCTGGCCCATTGCCTCCACCCTCTACCATGCTCTTCCTCACCTGTTGGGGAATTGCTACTGGTCGTCGTGCTTATTGAAATATTGAACCTTATTACCAAAGTTTGGATGGCCTATTTAACTGCACAGCAAGCATGTTTATGTGACTTGTGAAAACTGTCAGTGTGGACAGCAAAAAAGTTGTATCTTAATTTATATGAATTAATACCATGTACAAAGTTCAATAAACTAGATGTCTGTTTCACCCATGGGAAGGGCTAGTTACACAACCAGAACAAGTCATTACTGTTGGTTACTAGAGATCTCTCCAGATATAAGTCATAAACTGAACTGCAGAATTTGTGATTTCAGGAACATTTAAGAAGAATAAGCTATTGGAAAGATCAAAAAAGTTCTAAGTAAAACCATATTTTTTTCCAGTGTGTTCAACCAGTTTGTATAAAGAAAGAACTGACCATTTTGGGGATGAAGCTGTGGTTGGAGTTTCCCAGTCCTACCACTAGCATGTGGATGCTCTCATCTTTAAGGATGAAACATTGTGTATGCTCTGCTGCTCTGTGCAGCATAACAGAAACTCAGCTCCTTGCTCTGAACCCGTGAGAGTCAGTGGGAATTAAATTGTACAGGTGGAAGAGGGTGAATATGCTCCTGTGCCCATTACTGATTCTTATTTTCAGTCCTGCATGGGTGCACAGCAGTTAGAGCTATCGCTGCACTGGCTGACCTGGTAGCCGTGGCCCTGCCCAGCACACGGGTCCTGGAGCATTTGTTCCCCTGGCACTGCTGCACACGAGTGGGCTGAGAGCAGCCCTGTGCTGCTCCCGGCTCCTGGGGAATGTCCCAGTGCTGTGACCATGCCATCTCCCACGGCTGAGGGCTGGCAGAGCTCAGCACCTGCAGCCCCACGAGCCATGCCTGGGGCTGAGCCCCGGCACAGGTCCCAGCTGGTGACTCTGGTGGGCGCTGAGCTGGTGTGGCATTCCTGACCCATGATCTGCTCCATGATAAAGGATGACTGACTCAGAAAACCGTACTCTGGGTAGAAATAGAAATATGTCAAGTAGCCTAAATTTGGAGTTTCCTCCAGCTTTGAAAAATTAAAAAAAGCCATAAAGAGCAAAGTCAGAATCCCTCTCAATGCACAGGACAAAGCAGATTTTGAATCTTCCCTTCCATTTCACATCTGGTCACTAAACTACTCTTGATCTTGAATTGGACAGGGGAACTGCTGCCACAGCAGAAAGTCTAGGGAGTGACATATCAAAATTCCTAAAAGGGAATTTAATCCTTAATTTACATACAAAAAAACATCCACACATACACAAACCTATTTTGCACTAGAAAATTGATAAGGAGAGGCAAGAGGTGTAAATAGCACAAAAATTATTTAGGTTTATCAAGACCAGAGGTGCCTGTGATGATCTTCAAAGGGTACAAAAAGATGGTGCTGTGAATGGAGAACGAAATGACAGGCAAAATTCAGTTTTGACATATGCAAAATAATTTGCATAAAGGAATTAATTGGAACAATTCATACTCCTGGCTAGGCTCTAAATTAACTGTATTAACCCAGAAAAAAAAAATCCTTGTATCACTGGGAAAGTTCAAAGATTTAACATGTAGATACTTTTTAAGGAGCAAGAGTCAGAATGGAGAGGGAACAGGATAAAAGAACACTGGAAGTATTGGGAAGCTGTCAAAGAAATCACTGTTACACACTCACCTGAAATAATCTGTTCAGGTTAGTGTGTCTCAAAAAGGATGTAGATGAAACAGCCGGATTCAGAGTTCAGTTCTGGAAATTGCTAAGTGCTTGGAGAGAATTTATGGGACCTGCAGGGCTGAAATGGCTTGAATTTATTGTTAGGTGAAATGATTAAGTGGGAGATCTGATAAACATAAGAAGTAATAAGCAGTGTTATGAAATTAAATTGTAGGTGTCTGCACATCCTTTATTGTGGAGCAGAAAACAGAAGGCCTGTCATTGCATAAAGGTGGGAGCAAGTTCAGGAAAACAAACACAGGGAGGTCGTTTTCCACAGTATTTGCTGTTAAGACTCATTTCTGAGAGCTGTCAATAAGGCCAAAACCTGCATCAATCAGAGGAGATCAGGCATTCATGGGGATAACAGGAACCTCCAGACCTATTCCAGTGAAGATTAGAAGCCAAGCAAAACCAATTGCAGTGCATAAAGGTCTTTATGGCCCAAGGCTTGAGCTAGGATCTAGCTGGTGTCCTGGACACCTACAGCACTGGCAGTTTCTGAAAGGTACCTGCTGCAGCCCCGTTCTGAGGGAGAGGAGAGTGGGTACAGTGAGCCTGGAAAGCCATGGGTCCTCCGTGAGTCCCGAGGGGCACAGAGCAGGGCAGAGCCCAGGCCAGCAATTGAAGAGCTGGTCCCACTGGGGGCTGCAATGGTGCCTCCTGCAGCCCTTGGTGCGGGCACCAGGGCGTGAGAGGTGCTGCGAGCCGCACACCTGTGGGCAGGGTGCTCTGCTTGTGCCGCAGGGATGTCTGCCTGCCTGGGCAGCGAGTGCTCCTGGAGGGGCTGCAGGAGGAGCAGACCCCACAATGTTCCCATTGCTGGTGCATGTCTGTACCCCGAGGCAGAAGGTACCACCACAGAAAAGAAAAAAGGTCAGAGGTCTCCCAGTGAGCAGCCGCTCACATGGGAAAGGCTTTGTTTCAATGGTCGGGAGACTGCAGATAATTTCAGAGGGATCAGGAGGTTTGGCCTCTAGCCTGAATTTGTCTACTGCCAGTAACATGAATTTGCCTTCTTCACTATAGAAAAGAAGGAAAAAAAATAAAATCAAAATTTGCCAAATGGAAAAGACCAAACTCATTAAGTGGGAAAGTTTTGTATTTTTCTAAGCTTCAGTTCATAACAAATAATGACAATTTAAAAGCATACTATTGGGAGGAAAGGGTTAAAACCAGAAGATTTGACAAGGAGGAAATAATTTCACTCAAAATGCTGTTGCAGCTGGGAACGCTAAGAATGTCGATGTGGGAAAACTCTACTTGTTACGCCTAATGTTGTTCATCCTCTGCCTGTTTTAAGAAGTAAAATTCCTGTGCAGAGATACCACTCTCATAGACATGCTTGTCTCCTGCTGGGAGAGAGAGAGATCATAAAAGCACAGCCTTATGATAAACCGTGTGAAGCCCTTCAACACATTTAACACATGGCCAGACAGCAGTTCCCCCTGCTGGGGATGAGCTGGGCCTGACAGAGCCTGTGTCCTGTGTGTCTCTGCCACCCAGCGTTGTTAGTGAGGTAATGGAATAAATGTACTCTGCTTTTCAGCTGTGATTTGGTGGTTGCCATTACCCATATGTGTCAATTCCCATACAACTTGAGAATTCCCCTTTAGGTATAAACCCAATCATCTTAGTTTGACTTCTGAGTTAACTAGAGAAGTCTCAAAAAATTACTCTGAAGATAACTCCTTCATTTCCTTTTACACAATTTATCATGTATTAGTTTTAAAAATAATTAATTTCAGTACTTTATGGAATGATTGGCACAACGTGTGGTACTTGTCATCACCACAACTGCTGTAGAAGGAACCCACCAGCTGGTGGGAGTATTGGTTTCCTCTAACTTTAGCAGGAAAGGGAAACACAGAAACCTCAGAAATATCTATTTTCTTAAGTGTTTCCTTATGCAAAACCACTCAACCTGGTATTTAAACGTAAAGATTCGTGGTGCCTTGTTTGGTAACTGGGAAGGCATAAAAGGATGGTATCATAAGGAACACTTGCTCTGGCCTTTGTTAGACTTAGCACTACCAAAATAAAAATCACCCATTTTGTCTTGACTTCTGTGGTAAATATTGTGCTTCAGAGTAGCAAAGGTTTTTTTATCCTATCCTTAAATGTCCTTTAAAACCTGTGCATTAGTCCATTGTCTGAATTCCAGCTTCTTCAGCCATCAGGATCGCTGACTGTTGCTGTGTGCCCTTTTTTACCAGCCTGGCTAGCCTCGGCACACAGGCAGCACTTGAAGGTCAGGCTCTGTCTTCTGGAAGGACCTTGCCTTTCCTTGTGGGTTTTTGGCCCCCGTTGGGGAGAAGCACGGCGGTGGTGAAGAAAGAAGAGGGGACTCTCAGAGGGGACAACTGCAAAGGTTTATTGTGAGGTCTCACAGGGAGCTCCTCAACCTCGGAGTGTCTGCCTCGGAGAGCGCGGGACACGCGGTTGCAATAGCTTTTATTCGGGGGAGGAGGTAAGGGATGGATTCGGAAGGGGACCAGTTAGGTACAATGGGGTGTATGACAGACAGAGGGGTATACAAATCATAAAGGGAAGGAGGGGATTCCCCAGAGCTCTGCCCAATCATCTGGAGCCTTCCCTGGAACATTCTAGAGTCAGGGCAAGGTTCCAGAATGACAGGCAGACCTTAGGGGCAGGGATCAAGGGGGTTGACAAGGGGGTTTGAGGGAAAAACAACTTTGATTGATGGGGGGAAACCAACTCAATGGCGGGAAAAGACATGGGGGGGAGTGGAATGAACCAAAGGGAGAACTGGGGTACATAAAATTGTAAAATTACAAAGAACTAGATTACAAAATCAGAACATAACTTGAAAAAGCACCACAACAGCTGACCAAAGAGGCTCCTGTGGGGAAGGACACGGAGGGAGCTCTCATCCCTGTCTTGTACTACCCTGAGAGCAAGACTGTTCGTTTTTCTGGCTGGAGGAGCCTTTTTGCCTCCAGCGCCAGTGGAGGACAGTGAAGTGGTCACTGTGCCTCCCCTCGCACTCCCTGCTCTCCCTCAGCCCTGGGGAGGAGAAGGCAGGACTGGGTCCCTTTGTGTTTGGGACTAAAGGAGGTCCAAGCAGAGTGGTCACACAGCAAGGGTGAGACACTGGAAGCTGCACCCCTGAGCTGGCAGCATACAGGGACTCAAAGATGAAAGAGGGAAACGGACCAGAAAGTGCCATTTTAGTTTGGGAGTAGTTGCTAGAAAATATGGGAGAAGCAAATGGAAAGGAATAAAGTCAGCAGGTCAGTGCTATGGTAGGGAAGGAGTTAAGGCTGGTGTTTCAAACAACACATTCACTGGTCTTAGAGGCAGGAGAAAGGAAATGCTTGAAGTATCTAAACGGAAGCTGACAGCCTTGAAAAACTCTTAAGGAATTAAGAAAAAACTCATAGACTCCTGTGGAGATATAGCTTGTAATATTATTGCCTTTAACTTCCCTGTAGGCTTGCATAGTAGAGGTGTTGCAATGCTAAAGGACAGACTGAAGCATTTTAAAATATTCTCTTCTTTTTTGCAAAATTACACAGGCCATTTCTGTTACATGTAAATGAAATGTTTTGCATTGTGGTAATGCTTAAACCTACTGCTTGCTTTATAAAAGAAGAAATAAATTTTTTTTTTGGCAAACCCAAACCCCAGCCTGTGCCTGCTGCCTTTCTCCCAGCTTTAGTGCAGTCTCTGGCTCAGCCACGCTGGGGTCTTGCAGCAGGGTGCAGTCAGAGCCAGGCAGCTCTGCTCCACACACCAGCGCTCTTCCTGCGCTGCCCCAGAGCTGAGAGGGGACTCAGCTGGAATCCCCTTTCCTCTCAAAGGTGTGCAATGTCAAACTCTCGGCGGGCATTGGGCTCTGGCATCGCACGGAAATCACTTCAGCAAGCGCGCCAGACCACATAACACTTCTGGTGGGACACAGGTGCCCTTGAAAGTGCATAATGAACGTATCTTCTAAAGGATCTGCAAGATTTATTCCTTCATTCACTTGCACACATAAAAAGCATGACATTTACACTTTGAGCAGTGGGACAGAGACCAAAGCTGGTCTGGATTTTTTTTTTCTTCTCTTCTGCTTTTACAGCATTACTGTTTTCTTTACAATGTGATTATTCATATGAGCAAGCAATTGGATTACTGAGAGCATCCAGCTCACATTTCCTCTTTTGAAAAGACCTGTGAAAATCTTTATACCTGTGCCAGGAAAGAAATAGAGATGCCATAAAGTAAATGTCTAGCTTGCTATCTCTGCAATCTGATTATCCATGTAAGTGCACTTATGTTCAAAAGCACTATATTTCCCTTTTCTTTATCTAGCTGTTTCTCAGAGAGGCCTTTCTATTCCACGTGTTTGAAATATCTGCTGGTGAGGGATGTCCTTCATGGCAAGTAATTAGCTTTGTGAAATGCTCTGCCACCCTCTTCTCAGAGCTCTGTACCTGGTGTTCCCCCTACAAATGTCATGGACTTCTGCTTTCAGTGTCTGTGGTGAGGGCAGTGAGTTTGGGTGTGTTCATGCATGGCTGTGTGTGTCTGGGTATGGATATTCCCCCAAAACAGCAACTCTGGTAAATTTCTTGGAAAAAAACTTTATTTTGAATAGTTTGAATACTATTTGAATAAGAGAGACAAAATCCAACCAAATCCCTAGCCACACCCCAATATTCTTTTTTTCATTACTATTTATTATTGTACAATCAGTTCTGCCCCAACTCTAGTGGCTTCTTTACTCAAAAGAGAGCAGTGGCAGTGGTAGCCAGGAAGGACACTTGTGACTGGGAGGGTGAGCAAGTGTGCTCTGGGCCAAGGCTTCAAAGGATGGTCGTGGGGCTGCTGCAAACCAGACAGAGAGAATACAGAGAAAGGACTGGAAAAGCAGGGCAATGATAATAATGGAGTTGCACAAAAAAGTCCAGATCTTGAATGATAATATTACTGAAGATGACAGGAAGTAAAGTTAGTGGCACAATCAATAAAACTAAAGGTGTGCAGGTGAACAAAAATAGATTTTTAAAAAAATTGCTGCTTCCGAAACCCTGCTGAAAGTGTTTAGCTTGCTGAAACAGAGAGCTGAGGAGCACAATCACAAATGCACATAGTTTCAGCTTTTCTAAACCACATGATTCTTTAGCAAAGTGAAATGAATAATTAAATTAAATGATAGATTCTGTAGTTAACCAAAGGGAAATATTGACCAAAGCTGAGCAGAAATAGTGAGAAATGAAGAAAATGTATTTTCTAACAGGCAAAATACCAGAAGGAAGTAAAATCTATTGTTTCTGCTCAGAGAGCTAAATAAACCTACATCCAAGACTCTGAATAAATCTGGAGCCACTGATGGAAAATGTGTACAGAGCTAGCATGTGGAATAAAGTACTGCAAACAGTGGGGAGACCACAGGAAAAATGGACCTGATATCTTGTGGGTACAGCACTGGTACCACACAGGGAAGCAAAGAGGAAGCCTAGGCATCCTGACAGCAAAACAGTAGAAGTGTGTGACTACTGCAAGACACATTGGCTTTAACTGGTGATTATTATTGGTTTGCTTTATTTAATGTTTTAACTGATAAATAATGTCATTCCTTTTCCATTTATTTATCTATGCCTAATTGACCAGAATTAAGTGAGCAGTACAGATTTAGAGGCTTACTGGTCTAAGGTTATTGTGCTAACTATGGAACTAATATTTTATAGCTATGAGGTTAAATTCATTAACTGCCTTCCCTAGAGCAAAGAAGTGCATTTTCTGTGTGTGAATTGACTCAAATTAATTGTCTTTCATATAGTGAAGGAGAATAAAATGGACTTAAGTATTTTCCTTAAATGTTTGTTAAGAGTCTGTTTCATCAGTCTCATGAATGAATTCCTCTCCACTTTAGATGTGCATATTTTGTACTTTGTCTTCTTTTCATCTTATTTGCCCCAGCAGGAATGAAACCGGAAACCAAATCTCTTCTTATACTAAACCGATGTGGAAGCCAATAATGTTAATCACTCATTTGCCAGTTTCTGCAGTGTTGCTCTGCAGAGCTGCTCTTCTTACCCCATGCTGAGCTGGGGAGAGGAGGAAGAGGGGGGAGAATACAGGGTGTTCAAGATGCCCCCCGATATATGAAAATGTCAAATGGGCTCTTGAGTGAATCCTGTGGATAAATTGTGGCCAGCTGAATTCTACTAATGGTATTTTTTGTCTGAATAAGTTTGCTTAATACGAGATACTAAGACTGAACTAAAGCCTTAGACTGAAGTTATCTTAAGTCTTATCTTAGACTGAGCTTGTCTTGAGCTCTTGCTTAGTTATGTAAAAGGCAGCCCTGAGGCCAGTGGAAACTGGGAGATAAGGAAGCCACAACTTAAAGTCAGCTACTGACCCACTGTGAGACAGAAGAGGAATCCAATAAGGAGCTAGAAGACCCTAGAGCAAAAATAATATTTGGACAAAGAGGTGTGTGCAGGGTGTGTGAGAGGTGGGTGAAGATCAGATGCATGGACTGTCAGGGTATAAAGGGCCAGGGTTTTCTTTGTTTGGGGTGTCTTCCTGGAAGCACACATCTCCAACTGGTTTTTCCACTCTACCAATCGAATAAATTGGATTAAAACTCAAAACCCTGCTGCAGAATACTCAGGGCAGAGAAATTTTTGTACCAGTGACCTCACCTGCATCGCCAAAAAGACCAGCTGAAGATCCATCTTTCCGGGCACCCTTTGGGGCTGCCTCATAGCAGCACACTCAGACAGAGTGCTCAGAGAGCTCTTAGCACATCCCTAGGAGTATGTGTGTTTGTGTGGTTCAGCAGCAGAGAGCTAGGCATTAACATCTGCCTTAAACACACCCTGTCCCCAGGTCTCAGATAAAGTAGCCAGGTGTTCAGTCTTTAAACGTTCTGCTATCCAAAGCTAGTGGGAACTGTTCCTATTTACCAATTACTTTAAACAGGCATTTCAGGGATTGTCTATAGCTTTCGGGATGCCTGCTTTCATTTGTGAAGGAAATAATGGTGTTTTTCTCCAGGATGCATTTTGTCTCGTCAGTAAACATCACAGTGTCACCAGCCTGCTCTTGCCCCAAGCTGTGAACCACACTGCACTGCTTGTGAAATGTGATGTTCATGCGGATTGTTTGGCATAGTCTGAGAAACTTAAAATGCAGTTCAAAAGGGATGAGAAGAGACTATTTCAATGAAAATTTCTGGTATTTTTACTCTGTACATTGCAGCCTCTGCATCTGGCACAGGCCAGCCAGTGGCCCTGGCCACCACACGCCCAGAGCCAGCGTCAGCCAGAGTGGATTTAACTCCACTGGCAGAGCAGATTGATTGGATTTGACTAAAAGCACTTTAGTAATAAAACAGGAAAACCGACAGGGCTGTTTTTGGAAGCAGGTCTCCTCTGAGGGCACTGCTCCACCTCACTAACCAGAATCCTTGCAAAGCTGTTTGCTTCCTCTGCCAGGGAAGGTTTTTCCCACAGATGTTGAGATAGCCTAAACAGCAACTAATTTGAAAGCTGAAATGGAAATATATTTATGGTTCATGAGGTACCAAAGTCCATGGAGACCCCAGACAAGGCTAGATTTATTTTTACTGCTAAGAGCTATTTAGACTTCAGGTTGTTTGTCACCAGCTTGCAATTCTGAATATTTTGATTAGTGCTTGAAGTCTTATTACTTCGTTTGCAACATTACTGCCTGCAGGAACAATGACAGTGCTTTGGAAAACTCATGTTTATAGAACTTTTAAAATATACAGTCTGTCTCAGAAAAGATTAAAGTGTTGCTTCTTTCCTTATCCAGGAATTTGCAAAAATGTAATAGAATATATTTCAGCAGAGGGAATAGCAGAAGAAGCAAATATTATAAATTCCAGAGCCAAATATTTTGATTTCTTGTTCTCAGGTACCCATGAATTTTCCAGACAGATGTGTGGGCCAGGCTTTCCCATGACACTATCAGTTCGAGTGACTCATTTCTGGCTCTTTTAAAGGACTACTAAAAATATTTTTTCATCTGTACTCTGTACAGATGGGTAGTGAAGGTGGCTGTGGAAGTTACACACACAGAACACCTCTGTGGGAAGAGAAAATAAAATACCCCAATTTTAATTGGTTTGTTGATGGAAGGAACTGCTGAAACCATTTAAAAATATGTTTTGGTGGAGCACAGAGAAGGGATGTGTGAGACAGGGAGGCAAGGACCACCCACCCCAGCGAGGAGGAGGAGACAGCAGTTTGTTCTTGCCCTCGCAGAAGGGGGAGTCACACACCTGAGCTGCTGCATGCTCCCAGAGGCAGCTTGCTTTCCTTTTACACAAAAGATATTAAAGCAAAGGCTCACCTCTACTTCAATTTTCCTCCTGTCTCTGCATGCCTGGTAGGTAAAAAGAGAGAGAGGGAGAGATTGAGGGAGAGACTTCACTGGTAGCAAAGAGTCAGTAATTTCAAACTACCAGGTTTGTGGTACCTGGGTGCCTAGGGTTTGTTTTCCAAGTACCAGGCCTTTGAGGGCAGAATTGACCTCCCCTCCTATTCTGAGCCAGACAGGGAGAGGCTGGGGGAGGATGTTCTGGAAGAAGCATTTGCTGAGTAAAGGCAAGTCAGCCCTTTGCTGCACATGTGAGAACATAACCCTGCAAGTGCCAGGGGTGGAGCCAGGGAAGGAAGCTGCTGAGCACACTCAGCTGAACATCTTGACTTCCATTTGCAAAATGCTAATAGGGTGCATGGGGCTTTTCTTCAATGACAGCTTCCTCAAGTGAGACCTTAAATTATAATTAGAAGTAGGATGCACTTGTTCTGTGCAAATATGACAATTGGTTCATAAATGTATAATGCTGTTAATTAGCCTGTGATCTCTTGTAACACAGGAATGTGTGTTGCTGTCTCCTGAACCCCCTAAGGACAGCATAATGAATCACAATCCAGTGCTCCCATAGTACTTGGAAAGAAAAGAGCATCACTCAGTTCAGGCTGCTCAGAAACTTTGAGCAAAGCAAGGAAGAAAAGAGGAATCTTTGCAAGGCCGTATCTTTCTTGCTGAAAAGCTAATAATCATCTAGCAGGAAGACAGAAATATTTTTCTTTTCAACAGAGGGGAAACAATCTTTTTTATTCTTTGCATTACTCTGTCATATCCAGTGATCTATGGCCATGAGTATGACTGAGGAACATTCCTGTTTGTATCCTAGCATGAAAGCTGTTGTATAAACCCAGAAGTTAAAAAAAGCTGCAAGAAAAATGTACTAACACACATGTGCATGACTGTGCTTAATATCAGCTCTAGTTGCAGGAATACAGACAGTCACATTAGAAGCATAAATATATGGGTTCCAAGAACAGATGGCTCCATCCAGAAGACTTGTAACACACAGTGTGGTGTCATTCTTTATTCATGTAGCTGTTCACTTTGTTTCTCCTCAAGGTTTATTTGGAAAGTTGTTTTCACTTGAAAGATATATTCAGAAGCAGCTGCAAGCAGTTGGAGACAGCTTTTGTTCTGCATCCACATTGTGCTGGTAATACAGGGGGCTTTCACTCTGATGGCTCTATGAGATCAGTTTGAAGTGGGTGTCATCCACTGTTTCATGGTCTGAACAGATCTAAAAAAGGTGATTTATCTCTCTGGACCTGAAATTCTGCTTCACCTTTAGCAGTTTTTGATGCTACCAAATACATTGATGGAAAGGATACACAATACACAAAGCTTGATTTCAAAGGAAGGAGAGCTTTATACAAACCCAGGGTGCATCCCCCCTTGGTTTGTTTTGGGTTACAGCAAAGCATCTTTGGCTCGCAGATGTGTTTGCATGGCAGAGCTGCCATCAGCCTCCCTGCCAGCCCTGCAGGCTTTGGCTTTCTGGCCTCATAGAAGGATTGTTCCCATAACCCGTTCACACCCAAGGCAGTTAAAATGCATATTGTTCTCATGGGTTCACCAACCATGGCAAACCAACCCAAACCCCACTAGAAAGAAGGAAGACGGGGATATTGTAGGAGAAAAGAAGCAATGAAACTGCCTATCCAGGAACCAAGAAGGCTGAAGGCAATGGTAGTAATTCCCAGAGGGTGCTGAGACCCCTCCTCAAGGTCTCTGTGGCACAGCAAGGACAGTAGCATGAGGACATTGGAGTGGAGGTGTGTGGAGGTTATGGAACAGTGGTCAGTGTCTGAGCAGGGAACTTTGTGTTTGAATCCCCCCACAGATGCTGCTTCGCAGGAGCACAGAATCCCAGGATGGGTCAGGCTGGAATGGACTACAGTGGATCATCTGGTCCAACCTCCCAGTGCAACCAGGACCATTCCAGGGCACACGACACAGGAGCGTGTCCAGATTATTCTGGAATATCTCCAGTGAGGGAGACTCTACACCCTCTATCGGCAACCTGTTCCAGTGCCTGGTCACTGCACAGGAAAGTTGTTCTTCTTTAAGTTCAGGTAGAACTTCCTGGGCATCAATTTCTGCCCATTTCCTCTTGTCTTATTGCTGGGCACCATGGAGAAGAGCTTGGCTCCAAAACAAACCAGAACACTTGGAACTTTTCTGTAGTGACAGGAGGATGTGTACAGCCTCTGGCTGTTTCTCTGCCTATGGATTAAGGTCAGAAAAGAGATGATACAAAGCACTTCTCCCACAATTTGTTTTAAATTTACTCTATTACTTCAGCAAGCATTGTAAAAAAATGTTGTAGTGGTGCTCTTAATCTGTACTCTGATGGCTGGTATTTGTCAGCTTTACAGTTGTCATTTAATTTGTTGCTTCCATTTGTATAAAGAGAACAAATGCCTGAGAGTGGATAATAAACCATCCAGCTGAAACAAGTACTTGGTTTAGGGAAAGGTTTCCTATTGCAGGACAACTGGATTTCTGAGAAGACATAAAAAATGTGGCTTCTGGAGAGCATCATAAAAAATTAAAGTAAAAGCAAGAGAAGTTGCTGAAACAATCCCAGACAGACAGTGGTTGAATGTCTGCTCCAGGAATTTACTGTGTGGAGGACAGAGCAAAGTACATTTCTCAGAGTCCAAGGGGAGAGAAGCAACCAGACAAAAATAGACTGAGTGGGTTTTGTGGTTTTTTGTTTATTATATTGGTTACAATGCATTCATGCACCCCCAACCAATATGCCACATATGATATCTCAACTGTGTAAACATAGTAGTTCTTTAAAGAGTAAATCACAAGAAAACATTTGCAAAGATCTGCCTCTGATTCTCTTGGCAGAGAAATCAGAAAGAGGGGAAAAGAAGAGAAAGCTAAGAAAAAGCCTGATTCCCCACGCATTGATTTAATAACATCCTTCTGGTGCTATTTATAGCCTGGATAGTTTCATTTATCTCACTGGCCAGTGTGCTCAGCATCCTTCCTCACAATAGCTTTAGTGCTTTCAGGATTTAAAGATAAATCTCTTTTTTTATCAGGGAGACAGGTCAAAATTATTACACATAAAAGTGTGTTATTTTATGATAGACTCAGACTTGTTCTTTATTGCTCTGGAAATTACTTCCCTGAAAAAAATCCCAAACTCAAAGCTGAGATCTGGTGGCAAACTCAGGCTTTTGCTGCTTGGACAAACCCAGGAGGGGCTGCAGGACCCATCCATATGGAAAACAACAGCCCATCATGGCCCTGTTCCCCACTCCACTGTGGGCAGTGGCTGGGTGGGCTGAGCTGAGCTCCCCACAGGGTTGAGACCACAAGAGATCCAGGCTTTGGGGCCACCTGAGAGCTCATGCCAAAATGACAGCTTCACAAAAGGCAAGTGTGAGGTGTTGGCAGAAAGCCATGTGCTTGTCTAAAGGGCAATGGGGCCAGTGACCTGGATTTACCTGGTCTCATTGCTTCTTAAATGAGACAAATTGGTGAAACTCACTTTTGTTACATAGTAGTCTGTTCTTAAAAGGCTTTAAATGATCACCTCCATTTCTATTTTCCTAGCCTAGCTTCAACTCGCTTCATGTGTGAGATGCTTTTGACTTATTACACTCCACCTAAGTGAAACTAATTCCTGAATCTTGCCAGCCCCCAAATATTTTTTTTTCTTGCCCATGTACCTGAAGCCCAGTAACACACTTCAAGAAGGAGTATTGAAGAAACTGGTCAGTAAAAACACCTTTTAGTGCATTATTCATGTCTTAACTGGAGATAAATGGCCATGTGTGACACAAGAAATGATAAATCATCTGCTGAATTCTTGCATTTTTATCCCAAGGCTCAGCCATTCTCCAACACCAAGGTCACCACCATGCAGGCAGTAATTGGCTGTGACCTAATTTAGATTCTAAATAACTCCAGAGATGTGCCAGTGTGGCCTTCCAGACAGTCTCAATGATAGGTAGTCCTCTCCTGATGCTGACATGATCCCCTCCCCTTCCCTGTGTAGAGGGTTATAAGGATTTCTGCCTGCCAAAGCTGACTGAAGGCCAGGGGATGCTTTGCAGCACTTGGCCATTGCAGCCCCCAACCTGTGTCTGAGTATGTGGGGCCCAGGAGGTGATTGGCCCTTTTCTTTCCCTCTTTGTTGTCATCCAGTCCATCCCAGCTCAAGGAAGGGCTGGGGGCTGTGGCAGGGGGCAGATGGGTGCTCTGGCAAGGTGCCCCACGGAAGCCCCAGAGCTCAGGGACTGTGGGGCTGGTGAGTGTCCAGCTCCAGGCCTGCACTGCCCACCCACTATGCCCCTTCTCACTCCCTTCCTGCTCAGCTCTCCCACCCCTGCTTCTGCAGCCAAAATATGCCCTGGCAATGCAGCTTTGGCCCAGCTCTCAGCGCTTGAGGAAGCTCTTAGAAATAACTTTTGGCTCAAGTTCACCCTGCATGAGGGTTTGCATTTACCACAAACTTTTAACAATAATTTTTATTGGAGTTAAAATTTTTCCCTCATTTTGACCAGAAGTTCTGTGCCTGGACACCAAAGTGGAAACTGGTCTGGACATGTGCCTGTCCGGCACAAGGAAGCATCATTTATGGATGGAGCCTCAACAAACCTTTTGTTAACCACTGGGTTAGAGCGAAACAAGGGAAGCAAGAAATTAATATGGACTGAGAGCTGCCCTGAGCAGGAATCACAGCATCCACAAAATGTGCCAGGTATTTAATAATGCATGACAGACTGGACAGAACTGATAATATCCAGAAAAACCTTAGCTGTTAAGGGAAAAAATACAAGAATAGCACATATTTTTTTAGATGTAGCCAACTTCTTCCTCTCTCACAGCTTCCACCTTCTCCATCTTTAGAACTTGAGCTCAAGGGTGTTTTCAGGTATCATTCTTGCATCTTTGAAAACAAGACACTTCCATAAAAGCAAGATTCTGCACGACTCAGGAGTTTTGTGAGGTTCCAGAACAACCAATCAGAGGAGGCAGTGCTTTTTCTAAGGGGAGAACATATAAAACATTATAAATCTGAAGTATTTTTAGGAACTTAATTTTGTTGTTGAGCTCTTTTACAATAGAGTTTCAAATGAGCAGCTTATCTTTAGTTGTCCTTGGGCTGCACATTTTCTAATTTCAAAATATCTTTGATGCTGGGGCTGGAAACAGCTTCACCTGATTTCGTGTCACGGCTTCCAAGAGAAGTGCCCAAAAGCAAGTAAGTGTTGGTCTCCCCAGAGAGCAGTGCACATCTTCATCACCATTGGCTTGGGTCCCAAAGTTTCTGTTTACTTCTCTTTAAAAATGATTTTTAAAAAATCACTTTTTGACCCCAACTGACCTATTTAAGATGCTATTTACTCTGAGGATGAGGAAAATAAAATGCTATGCTTTCATTAACGTAGGCTTTTAAAAATTCTTTGGAAATTGGATTAAAATTTATATTGAAGTCCACAGATTCCTTTACAACTTTAAATATAAAAACCTTCAAAAATATCAGTGGTGTTAATGTTGTTTTTTTCATTGTTACTGATGTTTATAGTAATTTAAAAGAAATTTTCCTAATGAGCTTATAATTGTCTTTAATATGTATCACATAATGAGCATTTTGATGTCACTTATTGAACATCTTTCCGTCACTAATCAGTCCTCCATCAACCACTCCAAGTAGAACTTTAACATCAAGAATTAAGTATATGAAGCTTTTTAAACACTCTTAAGTCTATGTTGGATGATCTTGGAAAATAAATTAGTAATTTTTGTCTCCAGTTCAGAGCTCCAAGCTCTAACAAGGTAATGAGGGGGGAAAAGAATACACATTCAGAAGTAAATAAAAGATTAATAGGAGCTATTTTGCCTTCATTTGATTTTGCCTTGGTGGACTAGAGGGAATATTTATGAACATAAAATATAACTTAGATACCCAATTCTCTTTCAGAAAAAAAAATTCAAACAGATTAATTGAATTCAAAATTTGTAACACATGCTCCAATGTTCAGTTGTACCATCAGTCAACGATGCAAGGATCAGGGGCAGTGTCACACATCACATAAAATTATGTTGTTTTGCTTTTCCTATAGAAGCCCACAGTTTTGCTGGTGATTCCTCTGTTGCTTAAATAGGTGTTCAGAAAGGTAATTCCCAAGTAACATACAAATTATAGTGGCATTCACTGAGTTTAGCCTGATATGAATAAAATTTCTGATTTTTAGGGTTGCAAGAGGCTTTTCTCTTTCAATTTGTACCTCATTAAGAACCTTGAGATGTCGAAAGAGGAAGACAGTAGCAGCAAACAAGCAAACACAAGAAAGTGAAGCTCTCCCCTGGGGTATCCTCCTTCAGCTGTGACCAGTAAACTCCTGTTATGAAAGCAGGACACATCTGAGCGATCTCAGCAGATACTCAGTCAAGCGTTCATTGTGATGAGTCTGGGAGAAAGGAATAGTGCAAAATTCAGAACTTGCTCACGAGCATGGACAAGGGACATTTGCTTACAGTCCTGAAGTCCAGAGGTCAATTTTTTGGAGTCACTTCAAAGAAAAGACCCAAGCATGCTGAAGCTAATGTCAGGAGCAGAGAGGATTGCAAGCTGAGCCCAGTGTCACACTTATTCTCCTGACAGCCTGGGCAGGTAGAGCCACCAGGACCTTGACCAGATCTTGGCAAAGCTGCTTGTCCATTGCAGCTGTGACCATGGGCTGATGTCCCTCTCAAGCTTCCCCTTTTCCCTTTCCCCTCAAAAAGTGTCTTCATATGTAGAAAAATGGATCATCTCAGTCATGATGAGCCACAAATCACTGAGATTTTGCAGGGACTGAGGTCAGGGAGTCCAAGTAGGAAAGCACAAGTGAAGCTTCTCCTTGGAGCCCTGGACTTAGAGTTGCATGTGGCATTTCACACCTTGGGACAGCTCAGCATTGAATCCTGAAGTTTTGCTACCATTTCTACTCAACCTCTTTAGTGCTCCTTGATGTCCCTGAAGAGATTTGGTTTTCCAGTTTTGAACATGTGTCTCGTGCAAGTGACACTGATGAAAGATGCTCATTCATTTCTAATATTCATACATAAACATGGGCATATGATCACATCTAAAGATTTAGTTAGGGATTTTAAAAACATTTTATTTTGAAATGTTTGAGAGGTGAAAATGTCTAATCTGTGGGTGGTTTATATGGGAAGGAGACACCTAAACTCAGTGGCAGCCCTTTAGGCATGTCTGACCCTCGGGCATCTGACTGCCTTGGGCCATTGGGGCAGCAGCTGGCAGCTGGGATCAGACACCCTTGTGCTGATCACTGATAATCCATTTCCTCTTACATGCCTGTACTGCTGTGGAGTGGGGTTTGCTGACAAGGCAGTGGCATTCATTTGCCATGGCTCTGTGCCCACAGGATGGCTGGGCACTGGGGCTGCAGGGCCAGGGGCAGGTGCTGAGGTGGGACCCCCATGAGTGCCCACTGTCCCAGGGCCCCCAGGCCTGCCCTGCTCAACAGGCACTTCCAGCTGCCCTCTGGCTCTCTTCCAAGCTCCCCTGCCTTCCTCCCTTCTCACACAGCTTGTTCTTCTCATTTTAGGGGCTTTTTATATTACAGTTCTGTCTGTGTGAAAGCTCCAGTGGCCTGGGTAGATGCTGCTTTGAGACTGGGTCTTCTTATGCAGATGAAGAAATAAATGTCTTTAAAAGTCTGAAGTGAAGGCTTGCACAGAAAGACATATACAGTATCAGCAATAAAGTATGCAGCATGTTGTGATTGTGGCATGCATTGCACTGTAAGTAATTTTATTTGGATTCAGAAATTGGGTTTAACAAGAAACTGTGAGTTTATTTATTGCTCAGAGTGACTAACTGCACAAACCAATTGAATGTTAAAGTGTAAATATCTCCTTGATAATAAACAAAGAACACATGTTCTGTCTAGTCAGAGTAAGCGTAGTATCAGTGGCTGTGGTTTGCATGTTTTAATGGTTTCACTAACGGACCATTCATTCATCTCTCCTCCAGGAATTTGTTTTAGCATTCCATTTTCCTTTAAAGGCATTTGAATCAGGCTTAAAAAGACAGGAAATAAAATACAGCCATTCCTTCTGCTTTCTCCTCAGAGTGAAATTTTCTTCATTCACCCACAGAAGAATTGATATTTCCAAACTCCTGCACAGGAAACAAATTGGAGTGGTTCTAGAGAGATGTTTGAAAATGCTAGTCATCATTTCTATCCTGTTTAGCCCCATGTTATTTGGCTCATTATACTTAGGGGTTACAGGTAGATAGCAACAACTGCAATACAACAAAACAGGTAAAATAAACCACCAGCTGTGTCCCAATGAGGACTGGGAGTGAGTGGGAGCCTCTCACCTGCTGTGCCCTCCTCACACCCTACAGGGACACTTCAGACCTGAAACAGCTGAGCACGGGTGTGACCAAACCCCCACACCCCCAGCAGAATGCAGAGAAGGAAGAGGCTGCCCCTTCACCTGCTGAAGTATCCAGACCAAGAACTGGACAGACTCTTCATGAGAAGACCCCCAACAGCCAGAGCTGCACGGGCTGGCACTGCTCTGCAGACCACACCTCATCTACTGCCGGGCAGATCCATAATATTGCTGGTGATTTGGACAGTGATTTTAACTGAACTAATGAAGCTCTCCTTTGTCTTCATAGGAGACGGCTGAAGGTGAGCTGAGGGATTTGAATCCCTTCATAGACAGTAACAGCTAAGGCCACTGCAGCCAGCGGATCTCCCAGTCACTTGTGGGCCTCCACAGCAAAGTGCAGGAGAGGCAGCAAACCCAGGAGGGATATTTCCCACAGTCACCTTACACCAGGACTCATTTGGAACTGTGTGTGAGAAACCCAGAGTTTGCAGGTTCCTCCTGGCTCTGTCCAGTTCATTGATACTGCCCTCTAAAGTGCAAGGTGTGTGGAGGAGGAGAGGCCACAGAAAGTGGCTAATGAAGCTTCAAGAGCAAAGTAAATCAGGGCACAGGAATTGTTTAGATTGGAAAAGCCCTCTGAGATCATTGAGTCTAACCATTCCTCACCAGTGCCAAGGTCACCACTAACCCATGTCCCCAAGTGCCACACCCATATAACTTTAAAATCCTTTCAGAGACAGGGACAATATCATTGCCCTAGGCAGCCTGTGTTAGAATCGGGTAACTTTTCTTCCATTAAGAAATTTTCCCCAATATCCAACCTAAATCTCTTCTAGCACAACTTGAGTTTGGTTCCTATTGGATCATCCCTGTTGGTAGTGACAGGAATTAGCACTCCGGAGTGGTGCAGTGGCTGTTTGCCAGAGCTGAGGTGGAACACTGAGACACTGCCTGTAAAGAGAGACTAAAAGAGCTTTCCTGAAGAAACCTGGAATACCTGTGAGCATGGAGGGCTTGCATGGAGGAAGTCTGCCTGGAGATCAGCCATCCCTGTCCTATAGCCAGAGATACAGAAATAGACAGAATGTCCCTCGTGTGGGTGGCAAGGGTGCTGCTGGCCGACAAGAAGTGCCAGGGAATGGGAGAGACTCTGTGCACACTCATCCATGTGTTTATCAAACAAAAAGCAGGAAAGTGAACAAAGGACGACAATCTTCCTGGTAGCTGGTTTAGGGCCCTGTATAAGCTACAGGTTTTGCATAGCAGAAGTGCAATAAGGATTTGTTGGTTTTTTTTTTTAATATGTGAACATGACTTTTGCAAATTGCATAGCAGCACTCCAGGGCAGGCACACTGAACAATGGGCTGGTTTACATAGTGTAGAAAAACCCCAGCAGATAAAAAAGGAACTCTTTGTAGTGAAAGATGTCACTATAGGAATAGGGATTTTTCTTCGCAGAATTTTAACAAGGTGGAACTGTTTTTTGTGAAGCCATCTGGGTTGTCTCTATCAGCAAAAGTGTCTCTTTTCCAACAGACTGAGTTCCAATAATTCATCTTACCAACCAATTTTTTGAAGGCAAGAAAGAAAGTCCCCAGTTTGAAATAGGAATTTCTTTAACATTGCTGATTCTCAGAACACTGATGTTTGGAACATTTAAAGGACAGGTGTAGAAGTGGTATTTTCAAATGACTGGGTCGGCTTTACCTGTGTGAATTTCAAATATCAGCAAGAGAGTGTAGCTGGTGTGAAACTTGGTCAGGAAAAGATTAGAGGATGGGTCCTACAGGTCGAAATAATCTGATGGTGTAAAATGTTGGACCTTCCCCGTGTTCCTGACCATGTGCTGCCCATTGCATTTTTTGTCCTTGCCTCAGGTGAGTGCTCTCCCGAGGCACTACCAACTAGACTCAGCTGTGGCTGCCACCACACGAATAAAACTATCAACTGGCACTGTTTTGTGCTTAGTATCTGGGTTTTATACCATCAGGATGGTCAGTCACTGGCACATGTTGCCCAGAGAGGTTGTGGGGTCTCTGTCTTTGGAAATAACTCAAGCGCTGACTGAACACAGCCCTGAGCAAACTGCTCTGGGTGACCCTCCCATGGCAATGGGGCTGGAGCAGGGACCTCCAGAGGTCTGTTCCAGCCTCCACCATTCTGTGGTTTTGATGCTTCATGGATGAGAAGGAAGCAGACCTTGGTGTGTTAATAAATACAGCTCTCACAAACCAGTATGGATAAAAGGGGGCCAGTGCAGACCCCAGTGGAGGCTGCACTGAGATGATCCAGCTGGGATAAACAGCAAACTGTGGGAGAACTGGACTGGGGGTAAAGGCTGCCCAGTTCATTCAGCTGTGTGTTCAAATTGCAAGGTTCACACCTGCATGTTCCTGCCTGCACATGTGAGCACAGGAAACGCCATGGCTTGATAAAATTAAACCCGCAGCTGCCACAGTCACGGACGTTTAACTTCAAGAAAAGGAAGGAACCACAGCTGTGGGGGCAGGAGAACAGAAATGCCCCGAAAGGAAAGCAAAAGGCACAATAAAATTGCTAATGACATTCAAGAGTGGCAAAGGCCTCAACTGTTAAAATTGATTAATATTAACCTCTGGCAGTGACTCTGAGGGAAACAATAGATTTGCACCTTAGAAGGCTGCAAAACAAGATCAGAAAGCAGCACTTCAGTGGACAAGCTACTGGAATCAGGCACGTATCAGAAATTAATTTATCTTGCTTAAGTTACTCAGTATATCACATAAAACGATTTAATGGTCCTCTTTGGTCATAAAATCGATGTTCTTAACAAAATGCAAGAATGAACAGAGAGATATCTCCCTGAGGTCTTGGATTATGTGTGTCCTCCTCTGATGGTGGAATTCTGCAGACAACAAATGGATGGCGGTTCATCAAGTGAGACTGTCTTTTATAGATAATAATGTAAATAAATTGCTTTATCAAGATGCAGACTACACATTTCACACTCTTTTGAAACCCTTGGCCAGATTTCAGAATCATATTTCATTTTGCTGAGGTACATAATTTTTTGTGTGTATTTCATTCCCATTTCTGCTCTTCTTTCCTTCCCCATGCATGCATAGAAGAAAAGGTTGCCACTGCATATTCACAGTAAAGGCAAACCCAGGTAAATCTATGTAAGTGTCCAGTCCAGACTTGCAGGTAAGTCTTGTGTGCAAACATCTCCATTCCAGAGCTGGTGCCAGTTTTACTCATTGTTAATCCTCTAGACAGAATTCTTAGGATTCTACGGATTATTAATTTCAGTACATAAAGCTGTTATTACACTTCTGAAGTGGAGGTGTGTGGGTTGCAGCATTTACCAACACTTTTATCTTATATTCATTTTTCTTCACCAGTTTTCCCCATCCTCTCTAACACACACTAGGCACATTTGAAGAATATGCCTGTAACTGCAGTGTGTTTTCAGAACACTCTTCCTTGTGTAACAAAATACAAAAACTGTAATCAGAAGCCTTATGTTAATACACTGAGCTGTCATAAACAGGAAAGTGCTGATGGAAGAAAAATTCATACATATTCTCTTGTCACTCTTCTAGTGTGTGTGAGGAACTGTGAAAAATTGTTCTTTCAATGTATTTCTCAGAGAAAAATTTTGTCACAGAGAGGGAATGATTAAAGAACTGGTGAATCTGAGAGCTGAGACCGCTGTGCACCCTTTTGCCAAAACATCACACTGTTAGTACTTATTCCTGTGAGCAGACAGACCTCTGTCTGCTGACTCAGCTGGAGTACTCTTGTCACAGTAATGCAGAAAAAATGAAAACTAAGGCAGGACTGGCTGTCTGAGGAAAGTTTTGCTTTCAAACTACATAGACAGATATATATATGGCACTGAAAAAAATTGGATCAAAAGATTATTTATTTAAGTAAAAAAATCCAGTTGCACATTTCTTTTGCTAGTAGGAAAATTCATACAGGAGATATTTCGGTGGATTTTAGTTTTCTTCTAGCTGAAATTGATCTTTCTTATTGAGCTTTCTTACTATTATTTCCAATTTCTCTACATCCAAGGACTTAATTCATATTTTGTTGCCTCTTGCTACTGTGAAGCCTTGCAGAAAGCCTGCAGGGCTCATGACAAGATGCTTCTCCACAGGAACTCTGAATTCAAGAAAAGCCCAGGAAGCAGGGAAGTGCCATGTAAAACACTTCTTTCTGATTCAGAGTTTGTGTTTTAAGAATATGAGATAGCAGAGCTGGTCTCATTCCACGGAGTTTATTTTAGAAATACCATCTTCCCACATTCCCATGCAGAAGCAAAGCTGGGAGGAATGTGCTGGTGAGGGAGGTGAAGGTCTGCTCCTGCTGCTGCTCCCACATGTCACCAGTTCCAGGTCAGGAGCTCCTGAGACACAGAACTGTGCTGGGTTGTTTCAATGGGGAGACAAAAATCAATGTTTTAAAAGAAGGAGCAGTAACAAATGCATTTATAATCATCCCTACCTACCAACTGCTGAATGCCTTAGGTATAAAAGCATTGCTGGCTCTCAGTCATGGGCCTGGTCTGTCAGGTGAGAAACTGAGAACACCAAATTTGTTGCCTAAGAGGGGAGCTCACAAGGAGGGAACCATGGCTGGGATGGGTCTGGCCCTTTTTCCTGTCAGCAGAAATTTGCAGGAAAGTATCGCTTACTGTACTGTCAGCAGAATATTGAAATGTCATTTTTTTCTTGGAAGGGCATTTATTTTGCCCTGTGGTTAGTGGTTAGTGTCAGGTTGTGATAAACATCCTCTGAAAGAGGAAGAGTTGCTTTGCTTTGGGCTTTTACTGGGAGATGGCTTTTTACATTTGAACAGCTCCTGAGCAGAGGCCAAGGCAGTATCAGTGCATTTCTATTGGCAAAGCTTTGGGACTGATTTAAAAGGAAATGTTTGAGCATTTGCTGGAATTTGAGGTCACTACACAAACAGACTTTTTGTGCAGTAGTAATAGGACACCATTTCCTGATCCATTTATTTCCTGAACGCTGATTTATTACTACTGAAGAGTTCAGTCACCACAGGTACATTGCTTCATTTTCTGAGTTGTTTTACTGTGAATGCTCTCATACCACACAATTACATACAGTCTATTTGATATTGTTGTGCAAAAGCCTCCCTTCACTTGAGGTGGTCAGTGCTAAGGTAACAACCTTGGTGATGGGTGATAAAGGAAAAAGCATTTCCACACAGAAAAGCAAGTGTGTGAGTACAGCCAGCACTGCCAGGTCCTCCTGTAACACAGCTCTGTCAAAGATCCTGAGAGAGAAGAAAACCTCCGGGAATATATGAATTTCATCAAACATGTATAAAATATCATCAATGAATCTCAGGCTTGCAGGATTCATTTAAAATGAATAAGAAAGACTTTTCCTAGTTTTCTTTTCTGGGGTCAGAGTCAGTTGGAGTTATGATAAATACAAGTATTAACTGCAGAGGCTTGCATGCCAAGGGCAGATGAGTTAAAATGCATTTGCTAAATGCTGGGAGCAGGAATAACAGATGAGTAAATTACTTTTAAAATTTGCATTCAGCTTTAAAAAATAAGTATTTGTATTAGTACCATCTGTGTTGGCTGCACCCTGTCTGGCATGGAGCAATGTGTCTGTGTTGTTCTGGAGACGAGAGTCCCCTCGGTTTGGAGCTGCTGGGAAACCCCTGAGCCTGCAACAGAGTCCTTTGCCCCCTCCACATCAAGGCACAAGAGCTGTATTCCCACCCACATGCTTCCCAGACACGCAACTCCTGGGGAGGGGACTGTGGGGGCCTGTGTGGGCACATGGCTTTGGTGAGCTTGGCTGTGCACCCATCCTCTCCCTGCGCTGCCAAAGGCTACTACAAAAGCAGTGCCCAGGCTACACTGCCAAGCTGCCATCAGCCATGCACTGGGAAGCAAAGACTTTATTTGTCTTGTCTTGAGCTTCTCTGGCAACATCTGCATATCCCTGGTACTGTTGAGGACTGACATCAGCAGATCAAAAAGACAGGCTCAGGCAGTGGCATAGAACCATGACCTGAGGGTACATAGACCTAGCATGAACAGGAGGTACTCACAGAACAGGCAGGTGCTGATCATGTCACAGGTAGTCACTGCTCAGCCCAGCACTTAACATGGGGCAGCCAGCCATGCTCCCTGGTCCTTCTGATCCTGTCTGGAATGTTCAGCTGGAAAATGTGATAATCCATTACTTAGTCAGTTGGTAGAAATTACCATGAAAATCCAAATTTGTTATTTTTATAATTTCTTTAACTTCCATGTTTTAATCATTGCAGCCTAAAGCATGAGGTTATTATTAATTTCATATTAAAATTATATTTCCATTTTATATGCTAAATGTAAATTACAGAGAGGAAGATACACAGACAAGCTTTTCTATCAGGCAAATATCTTTGAAGAAGTAAAATCAACTAAAATCTATCCCAGAACATTCCTACCAGTTATAGCTGCTGCATCATGCAAAGCAGACCCCTCCTTGTCTGTGTGTCCCCCAGCACAAGCAGAGCACTGGCCTGGCAGCACAGCTCCATTTCTGCTGTCCCCGTTGTGCCAATGGTCACTGGCTGCAGTGACCACCAAGGGACCAGGTGCCTTGGCACATGTCTTTGGAAGCACACAGAGTCCTAATTGCTTGTCATTGCTTTGGTTTCCAAATACTATTTGCTTGAACCTCACGTGTGGATAATTTCTTGATTGCCTTTTCATCTCAAAGAAAATAGAGGGCAAATTAGAAATGTGACTTGAGCATTGGTTTAAAAAAAAAAATCACACTAGAAACAGGAGTTCAGCACTCAGAAAAGAACAGGTAAGGACTGGCAGATTGGAGGCAGTGACTGTTACAGTGACAGACTGTGACACCACGCATGGTATTTATGGGTGTGATGTAATACATTGTGTAATGCACCCAAGTTTTTTATTTTTTAGTAGCTGTGCCACCCTTCTGTGCATTTCAGTACCTGCAAAGTCAATGCTGTGTTCTCTTGCAAGGATGAAGGTGAGCACTGTGAGGGGAGGTGGCAGAGTCTGCACAGGCTCATTGTGCTGGGGGCTCTCATCTCAGCCTGTGACCCCTCCACTGTGCAAGGGAAAAACACAAATGGCACTCACAACTGCACTCACACCCACTTTTTATTTTTCCTGTCATAAAGGGGCCTGAAGCCATTGCTGACATCTGCCTTCTGTGGCCTGTAAATGCTTAACGCAGAGAAATATTCAGCTGCTAAACACTAGTAAACAAGAATAAACAGCTTTGATTGCTATCATGCTCCACTCCAAGGCAAAATGCACCAGAGCAGACGTGTTCTGTATTCAGTGTTTGACATATGCTTCAAAATCAATTTTAAAGACAGCTAAAAGGGGGAAAACTTTTTTTTTTTTTTTTCTGGGGACTCTAATTAACAGGAGAATTAATTGTTTGTTACCTGGGTTCAAAAGCAGAGGAGCAGCCAGTAGAAAGTAAGCAGCTCTTATACTTTCAGTTAATATTTTAGAAATGTTTCCTCATAGACAAAGGAAAAGTATGCTATAGTATTATTAGTGTATAATCTTCTCAATTTGGCTTGTCCTGTTAATGGCTACAGTTGGTCAACATTTGTAATAATGATTTAAAAGAACAAACAGATGTTTTTCCTATTCCTCCAAACACTTCCAATCTTTAATAAGGTCTCTGTTAGCCACTGACCTGCTTTTGTACCATGCTTCTCGTCTTCACTGTCAACCAGGAGCAGCTCAGAAGGGCACCAGCAGCCCAGAAAGCTCTCTGGCCATGCAGGGGAGAGACCTGCTTCTGCAAGGCAGGATGCTGGGGAGGCTTTTCTCCAGCTTTAGCAAGAAGTGGCTTTCAGGCTTACATTTTCTTACTTGGGATTTATGTAGGAGAAAATTCAGATGAAATTTGATGAGTAATCACATCTGGGGGAAATTATGGACACAGGGTAGAGCATGGTGGCAATTGTAAACTACTTTGTTTTTTTCTGGGATGAATCAGGTGGGGGCCTGGCTGCTGTGATGCAAACTAGGGAAAAGGTATTTTGGTTCACGTCCAGAACAGTGGGGAAAGCAGCTGCTGGCTGACAGGGACAGTGGTCTGGACCAAGTCCTGAGCTTTTCCCAAACATTTCAGCACCAGCCCCGTGGATCCTGGTACACAGACAGGATGTGAGCTGTGCTCCATCCCATCTCACCCACGACAAAACAGCTGTTCCATAGATCCCTGCATGGCTCAGCCTTGCACCCTCCCTAATGCTGTGGGACCAGTGCTGCACTGGAGGGATGTTAACCTTAAGACCTGCTGGTTTCCTCGGTCCCCTTCAGGGACTTGCCAGCCCCTTGAGAGCTGGCAAGGGGTGCCAGATCCCGAGCTGCCCCTGTGACCACTGGCTGCCAGGGCTTGTCTCTGTTCTATCTGACAGGCCAGAGCAACTTGCTCTGTTTTATACTGAGGAAGCTTTGCCATCAGTTGATGGTAATGATTAAATGCTCATCACTGATTATTTTTAATTATTTAGTGAGAGATTTCATCTGAGCTGATGACACTGCTCCTACCTCTACAAGTCGCAGATGTTCTGGTTCCTAAGAGAGTGAATATTAATAAATGTTCTGGCACATGGAAAAAAATTGGTAGAGCTGAAGAAAGACTTGAGAAATATTGAAAGTAATTATTAATGAAAACCATTGATGAATGAAATCAGTGCCTTGAGTCATAAGAAAGCACATGCAGGTTGATGTGGGAGGAGCCATGGGAGACCAGAGCCCAGGTGCTCTATTTACTCTGGGGAGTAGCAAAGAACTGAAGCATATAAAGTCCTTAATCTACCAAATGAAGGTAAGACCTGCTGTGAAACCTTCCACACCTGAGCAGGATTTCATGACAGCACATAAGCATCCTGCAAGGCACATGGTCCTCTGAAAGGTGCTGAAATGGAAAAGGGCATTAGTATGTCAGCCAGAAGAGATTGTGTTTGCCCAGATGAGGTATTCCTAGTGCACCAGCTGTGCCACAGCTTTCAGCTCACCAGAGACCTTCTCATACTGCCAAGCAGGGACTGTCCTGCCTTGATGCACAGCTTAGCAGGCTCATTACCTGGGACAGGTGGGTCCCACTCCAAGCACATCCAGAGTAGAAGTGAACAGAGGAGGGAGGATGCTGCCCTGGGTTCATCTTTGCATCACAGAGAAGTGCCAGGCTGAGTTCAGCAAAGGTGATTGCTAATACAAGCAGGACTTTTTCTTGTCAGAACTGTTTAAAAATAATAATCTGAAGTTTTATATGTTTATTTCAAAGCTCAATTTTTGGGGGGAAAATAATCCTGCAAGCAGCTTGTCACACATCCTTCCATGTGAGTATTCTGTAGAGAGTGGCCACCAGCGGAGGCTGTGGGAAGGAGACCCTGCCTGCCCTCAGAGCATGTCTTGGCCCATTGTCTGGCCTGGCCACAGCAGAGTGAGAGGACTGTAGCAGTTGTTTTGCTGTGTGTCAGGTCAAACACTTGCCAATTGCTACAGCAGTAGCCCGGCTGCTACTGAATCATGGTTTTCATCCATCTGCTTCCCTGTTGCTATGCACAGTGTGTTCTTCCCTCATACCAAAGGGAAGTTAGTCTCAGAGTTTATCAGAATATAAAGTCACTAATGCCTCCAGAATTTGGATTAGATGCTTCTATAGAAATTGATATTTTATGCTATGTCATGGAAAACTCAAAGAAGATCAGTTTATTCACTGTAGGAGGAAGGCACTGCCAGGCACTGCTGCAGATGCCTCTTTCCCAGCCAGACCACACAGCAATGGCACTGCTGGCCCCACAGCGGGGCTGGGGCCACAGGGCAGAGCTGCACACAGCGGGACTGAGCACGGCTGGGTGCTACCTACCACGGCTGGGAAGAATGCTGGTGGTTACTCCCATGTGCCTGGGCATCCCCAGGGTCCTGCTCCTCGGGGCTAGAAAGTGCAAGTCTAAACCCCTCATTGCTCCACTCTCAAGTGGTTCTCCTCTCTTCTTCCCTCCTTTCCTCCTACCACTGCTCACTTGTGGCCATGAAGACACAAGCCTTCAGCACACGGTAGGGAACAATGAACAGGGTGCAAATGCAGTTTTGGAGTGATGTTGTTTCCTGCCCTGAAGTGGAAAGTCAGCATCTGCCTGCCCAGTCAAACATCACAGTTTATTATGCTATTGCCCAATACTTTCCAGCATGGTGGGTATTTCAGATAATAATTCTCCACCCAAGGTATTTGCCTGAGGCTTTCCCAGCCCCAAGATCTTCTCCCAGCCACCTAGTTGATATTGCAGTGGGTGTGGAAGTAATTTAATTACACCAGAATATTCCCAGCTTTCTTGCTCTCCTGACACAGCCTCAGAGGGAAAACCAACAGTGAGTGGGCTGGGAAGGGCTGAACTGAACTGCTGTGTATTTTCTAAACAGAGTGATAATAATGCAACAGAACAAACCACACAGGATTGGCTTGTGTGCTCTCCTGGATCTCCAGGGTACTGCCACTCTCTGTTGACACTGATTCCCCATGCCAGCTGCTCCAGCAGAGCCCAGGTTGGGATCACTGCCAGGCTGAGAACATGGGGGAACCAGGACAGGAGCACAAATCAGTGAATGGGTTGGTTATTCATTAGCAGCAAACACTGTACAACACTGCTCTGCAGAGGCAGCAGAGGAGACTTTTTCTGCAGGACATTGTGAATCTGTGCACATTTTCACTTCTGGCATTCTCTCCCTTTCTCAGTCCTTTCCTCTCTTATTCTCTCTCTGCCCACTCCTTTCTTTCCTTATTGCAATGCTTTTCCCAACCTAGATTTTTCTGTGAATTTGATTTTAATGCCTCCTCATGAGAGGCAGTTTTTCATATTTTATATCTCCATCAATTAAGATTTCCTACTTATCACCAGTAAAATTGGAGTTTTGATTAAATATTATCCAGCAGCTCTAAGCACATAGTTTGTATTAATTTCAGGGCCTCATTATATGCCAGTGGTATTTATATGGGCTTATATATCAAATATACTCTGTGTGTATAAGCAGAGACTTTCAGAACAAATACTAGAAAAAGCAACCATAAAAAAAGAAAATGGAAGAAAGTCTCTCACTTGGTCCAGCCACAGAGCACTTACTGAGCCCCTTTTTGAAGGTCATGGAGAAAATGGTGGGGAAGGGACATTTTCAGGGGCCAGGAGAACAGCAGGATCAAGGCTGATGCTCCTGCAGCAGGAGAGCCAGAAGGTGCAGAAGCTCATGGCATGAGACTCACTGCAGACCATTGTCTGCTCTTGGACAAGTCATAGGGAGAAAACACTGATGGACCAATGTGTTCCCAAGAGGGTGCCTGTTCATTTAATGAAGTAGTTCCATGTGCTGGTGGTCACACGTTTTTATTCACTGTTCATTCCCAACATGGGCTTGTTCTTTGGAGGAATCCTGCCTGTGTGGGCACTAGGTAGCATGGGGCAATGCCCAGGGGCTCGGGAGCCAACCATTAATGCTCTGGGGCTTCTGGCCTGGGGCTCTGCATTGCACAGACTCTCCTGTGAGTTTGATGGAAACTCCCTCCCACTGAGAAAGCAGTGTTTTGGCTACTGCTGAGCACCTCTCTCTCTCACATTCTCCCCACCAAGGGGCTGGGAGTGGGCCAGACCCTGGGAGGGGACACAAAGAGTCAGCTCAGAGATAAAAGCTAAGGCAGAAAGGAGGAACAGGGATGGCATTTGTCATCCTACAATGTTTGCCTTCTGGAGCAACTTCTATGTGTGCTGAAGCCTCGCTTCCTGGGAAGTGTCTGAACTTTGGTTGCTGTTGGGAGGTAGAGATTAACTTTTCCCCTTTGCTTATGCATGCACAAACTTTTGCTTTTCCTTTATTGCTTTAGTAAACTGTCTTATCTCAATCTACTAGTTATGGTCCATCTTATTTTCTCTCCCCTGTCCTGCTGGGAAGGGGAGTGATAGAGTGGCTTGGTGGGCACTCACTAACTACATACATGCAGCATCATTAGCTTTCTCAAATATTTCAAATTATTTAGCTTAAAATAGATTTGAAAGTGTCATGGCTTGCTGGGGTGGAATAGTGTTTTCTTCAAATAAGTAGAAAAATGTTGATTTCAAATGTGAAAGGCTGGAATTTAAGATTAGAATGATCTAACAATCTTGTATGCAATGTCTTCTACAATGTCTTTGGTTGGTGCTTGTCTCAAGCTCAAAACTCACAAGTATTATATAGAGACTGCCCTTGCAAGATTCCAATCCGCACTGAGTAACTCCCAACAAAGGAGAATCATTCCTAACTATTGGAACAACTGGTCAGGTGCTAATTAGTGCTTCAAAGACATTTTATGCTTAGTTTTCTATTTTGAAATTATAGTTTTGAATCCTGTAGGATGCTTTGCAGACCTCATTAGGGTATAAACAGAGCCATTTTAAGTAACATGATACATTGGCTTTTCTGTGATTTTTCCTATTAGGAATCCTAATCCAATGACAGAAAGTAAAAAGAAGAGATCAGATATTAAGATTACAGTTTATACTAGGACATTGAAAAGAAATCAAAGTAAAACCATGGGTTTGAAGCTCTTAAGCAGTACATTCCCTCTGTGGTGTGTAGTTTTGCCTCCCTGATGCCAGTGGCTCCAGAAGCCATCCCTCATAACAAGTTCTCGTTTTATCTGGAGCTCACGCAAGGCTTGGAAGTTAATTATAGTTCTAATATTCTTGCTAATGAATTTGAGCATAATTATGGAGTGGAATGATTTCAGAGGTACTTTATGTGAATACTAATTGCTGTCTTCAAAAGCTGGATAACTGGCATCCTCACGGGAGCTCTGGGAGGGAGTGAGGAGGGGAGCCCAGTGAGCCCTGCCAGGCAGAGGCACAGGGCCATGGGGGCTGTGCCTGTGACACACTAGAGGCCACGGGGACACCAGGATGGTCAGGAGAGCCTGGGGACCTGCATGGGGCTGCCTGCCTGGGATGGGCTGTCAGTGCCCACAGGTAGGTGGGGGACGCCCAGCCCCCAGCTCTGTTAGAGGGGTGGGATTCAGCCAGCACGAAGGTCTGGGGGTATCAGGGCAGAGGTTTCTTTTGCAGCAGCGGCACATGAGGGCCAGACCCACATGGCTCAGTGTGCCAGCACTGTGAGCACTGCCCAGCCACAGTGGCTGTGTGTGAAAACCCATTAGCAGGTGGCCATGGATAGGTGGATGCTCTTTGGGATGATCTCTGCTGGAGAGGAGATAAGTGTTCCAACAGAACAGGTAGAAGGACACTGAGGAAGGACCAGGTGTGAAGTGGGCCAGGGTAACTTGAACAGAGAACAGAGACCCTGAATTTTGCAGTATCTGCACAGCTAATAAAAGGAGACTCAGAGGTGACCTTATCACTCCCTACAACTCCCTGAAAGGTGGCTGTAGTCAGGTGGGGGTTGGTCTCTTTCTCCAGGCAACAATGGACAGAACAAGAGGAGACAGTCTCAAGCTGCATCAAGGGAAATATAGGTTGGGTATTAGGAAAAAGTTTTTTACCGAAAGAGTGATAAAGTACTGGAATGGTCTGCCCGGGGAGGTGGTGGAATCACCATCCCTGGATGTGTTTAAAAAAAGACTGGATGTGACACTCGGTGCCATGGTTTAGTTGAGGTGTTAGGGCAATGGGTTGGACTCGATGATCTTAAAAGGTCTCTTCCAACCTGCTGATTCTGTGATTCTGTGTGATTTCTCTTCATATGGTCTATGTCTTAAGGCAAAATTTAACCTCTGGGAAAGTTTATCAATTTGAGAAGTTTTGCAAAGATCAATAGAAATGGCAATGATTATGTTGAAATGGAAGCTTGTGAGTCACATTGAATTAATGCAGTATCTGTACTGAGATGTATTTTCTTTCTTTAGAATAATTTAATAAAGGTCAAATCTCCTCTGAGAGAAACAAATAATTGAGCAAAATAATAATTAAGGACAATTATTTTTTTTACAGCACAGTTCTTCAAATGAAATAATATTGAGTGAAATGACCAAAGTTTACCTTAATTAAAAGTGGTGTCAGTGTTTGCAAAGTCTCAGAGTGTGCATATTCCTTGTGCCCAGCAGAATTAGACCTTCTCTGGGTGATGATGCCATTGTGAGCAGCCCACAATCCCTTCTTCAGCCCTTCTGGACAGGGCCAAATGGGAGATGCATGTTTACAACCTTATGTTTACTTATTTAAATTTGAAATTATTTCCTTGCTCTCATTCTCATCCAAACACTGATGGTTTGCAAACCAGGTCAGATGTGGGATATGTTTCTGTATGTGATTTACCTGGATCCTGTAGCCTAGCATCCACTGCTAAAATGTACATTAATCGGCAAATATATAGGTGCATGTAAAGAGAGAGAGTAGAATCACAGTCTGTGTGGAGCTGCCTGCACCATGCAGGGATCAATCTGTACAGACACAGTTGCACAGTGGTCCTTCATTCCCATGGACACTGAGATCCACAGCGCATGGGAATTTGCACCCCGAAGGGTTCCTAAACTTTCCCAGAAAAGGCTGAGTGATGAAAACCAGCAGGACCCTCTGGAGGAAAGGGAGGGTAACAGGTTCAGCAGCATAACTCAAAGTGGTAACTACCCACCCTGGCCCTGCTGAGACTGTGCCAAATGATGGTGGAGAGCTCAGGAACACAGGAACAGAGGGGATGGCCTGCACGTCCTGGGGGTGACTTTCACTTTCTCGAATGTTTAGGTAATGTTTCCAGATTGCTGTAAAGATTAGAAGTAAACTGGTGCTTATTTTCTGCTCTGATTTGCTCTTATCAAAACAAGGCACAAGCAGAATTCCTCTCCTGCTGCCAAGGACTCATCACCCCATCATACATGGTAAGGAACATACTGCATCCCTATGGATAAGCCATGGTTTCGGAAATGAGTACATGAGTAGGACCTAGAAATGTACTTGATCTGTTATCTTGCAAAGAATGGGAGGAAAGGCTTTAAAATTTCTCAAAACATTATTTTGACTTGGATTAACCAGATGAAGACCATGGGCTGTGGCCTCCCTAAACTGGGATCTGGCAGGCATTCACTTCCCTGCAGCTATTCTCTTGTCATCGTGCAACTCTCATGATTCATCCTCGGGCTCTTTGCAGCATCTCTCTGCCTCAGACACTCTGAAAGTGCCTCCCCAGGCCCCAGTCCTGCCTGTCCCTGTGTCCCTTGCCCCTTGTGAGCAATCCTGCTGGGGGCCAGTCCTCTCTGATTTGGGTTAATGGCCAGGAATAAGCTCTCAAGCATGAGAGTGGTGGGAGCAGAGGATGTGAATTATCAGTCCCTGGGTTCCCTCTGGCTGCTCTTCTGCTGACCCCAGTGTCTCAGCACATTCATCCCACTTGCTTTTGAGGCTCATGCACAATAAACAGGATCCTCTTGGCTCAGAGACTGGTGTTTTCTCAAATGAATTAGATGAAGCCAATGAAAACTCAGAACCAGAGGCTCATCTGGAACTGTTGATCTCTGAAAACATGGCAAAATGTGGCAGGGAAATAAATGAAGAAGGTAAAAATGAAAATAGTGCTCCAGCAGCCACCTGAAGCAGTTGTACTGGCAGCACTTTCCAAAAAGACACCAAGCCTCCAGGGTTTCTTCCTCCCTTTTGGCAGTCAGCAGCAAGAAGCACTGACCTGGAGGAGCCTTTCCTGAATTTGTGAGCAAAGGCAGTCGAAGCGAGCACGATGCGTGCAAGGCCTACAGGCACCAGTGTCAGCCTGTGGCCAGAACAGCCCCCACAGCTTCGCTGCTCTTTGGGAACAGCCAAGTGCTGGCAGAGTCTGGGTGTGTGGGCACTGCCAGGCTGCTGCAGGGCATCGGGCACCATCCAGAGCTGAGCCAGATGGAGCTCAGGGCAGTCCAAGGCAGCACCACAGTGTGACCCATGGACACTGCCCAGCATGGCCACCCCAGGGGCACAGCCCTGCCATGCTGTAACTCAGGGTATTGACTCTTAAAAAACAGAGTCAAAGTTTGGCCTTGGGAATTAATTACTACTAACCAGAGTATGTAAATTGGGAATTAATTATTACTAACCAGAGTATGTAAACTTGTGAACACATTCATGGGTGTCTGGCTGATGCAGAAGTGCACATCACCACAGAGCTGTGCAAGGGCACACACACACCTCAGGCAGCCAGGCATGCTCTGTTCCTTAACACCTTGCTTTAGTGAGTGGCTCCAGAGGTAAATTACTGATTCTCTGATTTGGTGACATCTGCACAGAGTGATGTGTAATGAAAGTGAAGTGAACTCTGAGGATAAGGCACTCAGCAGACAGTGAGAGAAGCAGCATTTCTTTGATTTTAGACAAATCCTCCCTTCAGTGTTCTGCTTTCATCTTTGCATGGAAGGACAAGTTTTATGCAAGACAAATGTCTATCAAAATTTTATGTAAAAGCACGCTTTCAACAGAAGGTGGCACACTGATTAAATGTGACATTTGAAGCAAAGCAGACTAAACAGCCCACGAATGCAGAAGGATTAAATTGAGGCCTCACATGAAAACTATTACTGTGTTATTAGGCAAGTGCAGCCTTTCAGGCAATGAAGTTTGGGCATTCTTAATCCATGCTGACAGACAATAGTTAGTATTTGCACAGTTGTAACTTTTTTCTGCTCTCTTTTCTTGTTAATAAAGCATGACAGTGCACAAAATATTCTTCAGCAGCTCTACTCAATGCAATTCTGGGAGCAAATAATAGTTATCTCTTGGAAACAGTGCCTAGCATTTGAAAGGCCTCATTTATGATCCTAACAGATGTGGTTCAGAGCTCCTGGGAACCAAGGGCACAGAAGCAGTTGCTCAGGACCTGTATCATTACTATCACCACACCGGAGAACTGCAGAGCTGGAGCAAAGCCTGGGAATGGAGAGACTCTGTGGACTCAGGAGTTCCTGGGAAAAGGCAGGAGCTGTGAGCTGGGCACTGAGGGGTGCAGCTGATGGAGGATTCTTACATGGACACCACAACTGCCCTCATGATGCCCACAGCATCCCTCAGAGCAACAAAAGCAAGGGTGAAGTGTAGCAAATTCCTTGGAGACAGGCACAACTCTAAATGCCTGCTCAGCCCAAAGAGAGGCAGAGCTCTCTTGCCTTACCCTGTGCTTTGCAAAGCCATTCCAAGGTCATTGTCTTTTCTGAACTGTCATTGTAGTTTGAGGCACCACAAGAGTCCAGCTCAGCACTCGATCACTACTTCCTTTCGCCCAATCCATTCTCTTGTCTACAGTCAGAAAGGTCAGAGAGGAATATTTATTGCTGTAAAGAATTGTCTAGCAGAAAGAAGAAGTGAACCTCAGAGGAACATGAGTGATTCACAGAGGATCCATCCCAGTCTCCATTAGTCAGTAACAAGAGTGTCTATTCTCACTTTTGCACTTCTGGATGGACATAAATATGAAAAAATCAAGTGAACCTTGTCATTTATTTCCATGTCATGTAATTCACATCAGAGACCAAACTGGCACACACATGGGCTTCTTTCTTCTTTCCAGGGTGCAGTTTACAAAGCACAGGAGAGAAAAATGAGCCAAAGCACAAAGGCAGGTGCAGCAGCACCAGAGACACAGGTGTCCATTGCAGCAGCCATGGGAGCTCTGTGCCACTGTTCCTTGCTGTGTGCAACTTGACCAGGTCAGGGAGGAGAGTGTGCACTGCTGGAGCCTTTGGCACTGCTGATACTGCTGGACAGCCAGACAGGGGAGAGCAGATGGCTGAAGAGAGGCCCTGGTTCCCTTCCTAGACAGAAGGACCTGACCAACTCACACTCCTGCCCTCCCTCAGGCTGTCTGTTTGTGCATGGTGATGAATCCCCCACAAGCAGAACTGTGCCTGGCCTGTCTGGCAGAAGCTCCTGACAGTCTACCCTGTTATGAGGTTGGATGGTTTTACCCAGCAAGAAAGTCACTGGGCTGCTGTCCATCCAGGGTAAATGCATTGCTAACATTTGAACTAATTTTAAACCAAACTGTCTAACCCCATTCCTCCACCATTTCTATCCAGGCAGTGGAGTGCAAGTGCAGATGAATATCCTCTTGCTGAAATATCCTGTCCTACCCCAGCTCCCTGGTGGCTCACAGACCAAGCAGGACAGCAAGTGGTAAATACTGGCAGCACTGAAGATTCTGCAGATTATCCATGTTCTCATTAGAGAACTGGGTCCCCAGTCAATGCACCAGCATTGCTAATGGCCCTCTACTGAGATAGTGACTGTGGCACACTGAATAGCCAGCCATTAGAGACCAGACCGTGTTGTGAGAGCAAAGTCACATTGAATGTCAGACAATGGTATCTGGGTAAAATCTTCAGTGCCTCCTAATTAAATAAATGGCTCTTTGGATCATGAATGGTACGAGTTTTAAATAGGCCTGACATTAAAATGTTCAGGAAGAGGCTTTGTTTGTGCAGATTGATGAGGTCTGAGCAGAGAGAACTTTGGAAACTTGTTATGGGAAAGCATTACCTCATTCAGCACCAAGACCCCACAAGGGATGCCAGGGGGGTGGCACCTGTGGGTGGGAGACATGATGCCTTCGGCTGTGGGCTGAGCCCTGTCCTCTGCTCCTGAGGGTTGTCCTGGTGTGTGACAGCTGCATCTGCCCTGGCTCATGGCAGGGCTGGCTGCTGCCACATGTGCAGGGGTGGGCTCGGAGCACAGTGAAGCACCTCCAGCCCACCTTCTCCTCTCCGAGGGGCTCGCCCACAAGCACTGTTTTGACAGCATTCTCCTACGCTATTAATTAGAAAAAAATCTAGGATTGCAGGAGAGAGTTATCCTCTGTTTATTCCTGCATGGGAATGGCCGAGGGAGCTGCCCTTCCTGGTGTGGTACCAACATCAGAAAAATCCTCCTCACTCACTGGGAAGGAGATGGGGAGGGGCAGGAGCCAGATGAGGAAGTCTGGCTGTGCAAAGACCTTCTCCTGACACTGACAAATGTGATGAGACTGTGATGCCAGGGTATTTGCCATGAGATCAGGTCTCCAGAGATGCTGGCACATGGCTGGTGCATTTTCAGGGCCACCAGCGGCAGCAGGCTGCTGTTCCTGGATGGAGCAGTGAGGGAGTGGCAGCAAGCACTACTGCTGGGAGTGGACCCCTTTATAAATCGCCTGGAAAGATCGTGAATGCCAGAGTAATGCTGGAGGTGGGAACATTTTTGCTAATTAGAGCAAGAGTGGGAAAGTGGAGCAGGCAGGTTCCAACTCCATATTTGCGCTGGACAATCCAGTATTTCCTTCATTGCCCAGAGTCCTTCCTGTTCCCCTAATGTCCTGCCTAGAAGGAAAAGCACAATGGAACAAGGTCATGATTGGAACAACTACAGTTACATTACAAAAAACCGCAAAAACCAGGAAGTGCTGACCCAGAAGGCAGCAGCGAGCCCAGACCAGCCGTGGAGCAGGGGGCCAGGTCGGTCATCTGAGCACAGCTCAGCTGGTGGCCTCTGGACCCACACCCGGACCTGCACCCAGACTAGCACTGAAGGCAGAGTTGAGAACAGCACCCTGCTACAGACTATGACACAGACAGGACGAGTCTTTCCATGTGAGGTCCAGGTATAAGGCGGGGAGGAGCACATGAAGGAGCTCAGCTCATAACTCTTCACTTGAATTGTGAGTGTGAGTCTGTTCAGGTCTGCATCCCACCCTGGAAACAGCTGAGGGATGTGCACTAGCAACTGACATTTTTAGCAACAAAAAAATATAAATAATGAGCAAAATTTGATTTAGTATTGATCTGATTAGAGAGCTTTCGTACCCATTTAATAGAAGAGAATGTCTGTGCCATGTGCTCAGCTGGTGGAATAAATCATTTGGTTAGAAGGGAGAATCCCAAAGGCATTCTTGCCCAACCTGGAAAGTGAACCTGAACAGCTGCTGTATGGCAGCTCAGTGTGCTTCAGGCAATCACTTCTCCCAAAAATAGAGAAAACTATGATGATCACAGAACAGCTGGCAGGAGATGCCCACTGAAGGCTGCCTAATTCCAGATGGAGAGTGAGAGATGATCTCGTGCGGGGCCAGCGTATAAGACTGAGTTTACCCCATGCGCAGATGTAAGACCTGGATAAAGGAGAGTGGTCTGAATCCTTTAGGACACTGAAGTTACTGCTTTGGAAGGAAAACTGCTCTGTCTAATGCACATCACTGGAAGGCCAGCAGAGATCTCTGGGTCCTCTCCACCAGATAGCTTTCCAGGCTATCTTTTTCAGGCTTGGAGCATTCCATGGTGGTGTTGTGACCCAAGTATGGGACCTGGCACTTCGCCTTATTGATCCCTATACTGTTGGCCTCAGTCCATTGAACCAGCCTGTCCAAATCCCTCTGAAGAACCTTCCTGCCTTCTGGCAGATCAACACTTCTACCCAACCTGGTGTCATCTGCAGCTGACTGAGGGAGCACTTGATCCCCTTGCCCAGATTGTTGATAAACATATCGAACAGAAATGCTATCCCTATGGAAATTGATGTATCATTAATAACTAAGGTACATTTGTCCCTGACCAAATCTGGCAAATATCCAAATTTTATGAGATGTACATCCCCAAAAACTTTTATAAAGGGGAGGACACTCACTGTGTTAGTGTTCTTCATTCCCTGGTACCAACCAGTTTTTTGCTGGTCTAGATTTGGGGAAAATTTTTTTGACATGGAAGACAGTGTTGGAATTTTTCTTAACTATTTTTTCCTCTTTCTCACCTTTTTTTTTTTTTTTTTTTTTTTTTGTTGCTATGGAAACAGTGCTTCCTTAGTCAAAATACTTTGATGGTACCATTTCCTATCAAGGTTCACATTTTCTTCCTGTCTCTGTCACACTGTGCTAGTCACAGTTCCTCCATTGATTGTTGCCCCTGCACTGCCCTGGGGGTTTACATTTCTTTATTACAACAGAGTTAAAACTGACATTTCCCCCAAATCGCTTGTTCTTCTCAGTAGTGGTGCAACAGGACAAGCAGAGCTCTTGGACTTTGTGGCGCTCACAGCCCCAGCGGCTGTTCTAGTCCTCAGCCCTCCCTGACAGCAAGTGGATGGCACAGTGGAAAACAGGGATTTGGGGTTTTGGTCATCAGGATCCAGATTCTGCTTCATCCAGTATCTGTACAACTTTTGGGTAAAACAAATCTGGGGTTTTTTTCTCTCTCTTACACCTCTTCCCATCATTAGTAACCTCAAATTAAGATCTACCAAATCTGTCAGTGACAGACTCAGGGATAGGTCTTGTGGTAAGTAGAGGGAAAGGAAGAAACATACACAAGATTTTGAACATACACTTGAGGTAGGTAGATCCTCAATAGACAGGTCAGATTTATTCATTTTGGCAAACAGTTGTGCCGTGTGCTTTAGGGAAGCACTTTCTTTAGGATGTGAGGCTTGGTCGGTGGGCCGTGCAGTACATGGTGCTCCTCGTTTTAATCAGACAACAGAGAACACAGAAGGAGTGCTTGGACTAAATTGTATAAATCTTGTTTCACTCCCCTGCAAAAACTGGCAACCTCTTTGTCAAACTTCTGAAAAAACCAGGGCATCAATATTTGGCAACAATTCTGATGGCTGAATTAATACTAGTAATTATATTATCAGTTTATATCAATTTATTACATTAAAAGCTCTCCATTATTCAAGACATCTGTGCACATTATTTTCAGAGATATCTCAGACTTGTTAAAGTTTTCTCAAGTACCTAACAGTAGGTTTAGGCTTTCCTTTGCATTTTTTTTGTTTCTACCTCGTAGCTGATGATTGATGCTCTTTTTTATCATCACGTTGGAGTTGAATCTGGGCTGATGAATGCTGCTGTTGGTGGTTTTTGCCTCCCACTCAAGATTCTCAGCGTGATTCTAATGCTGATAACCCAGAACCTGGGACTCCTCTTTCACACCCGGCTCTGTTTATCAGCGCTTAATGGCTGCAGCAATTAACTTTGTTTTCACTGACTTTTCTCAGCTACTCTCCTGCTTTTAATGCAAATTTGGGATGAGAAGGCACTTATGTGTTTGGAAAAATAGACCAGCAATATAAGGATATCCCTTCCTGAAAAACTAGAAATTGTGCATCTCAGTTTTATATCACAGTTTTATATTCTGAGATTAAGGTCAGGTTAAGGGTAGTGAAAATCTTTAAGAAGCCAGTGTCTATGCAGGTTTGTATGGATGTCTCATAAGGTGCTCTCAAAGAAGACAGAAATGCAGAAAGAAGCCAATTCATTGAGCAACAGTGTAATACTGATGTTGCACACATTTTCCAGTGGCGACCCAGATGTGGTGTGGGAAGGGCCGAAGCCAGGAAGGAAGGGAGAGCACTGAAACCAGAGGGTGCAGCAGGGTCACTGCTGTGGGTGAGGGGTGTCCCCCACCAGGGACCATCGTGGTGCAGAGAGCAGAGGGAGCAATGCAGGAGAACCTTGGCTGTGACACCAAGACTGGGCCTGGCTTTGGCCAGAGGCTGCCAATGTGGGCTTCTCTAGGGCTCTGTGGCACAGGATACAGCAGCTTTCATCTGGGCACAAGGGCCTCTACTCTGAGTAAGAAAGGGAGTTGTCTTTGCTTTAAAGCTTGCTTAACCTAAGTCTGACGGGAACTCTGTCTCTACACTGAGCTCAATGGCATGTCCATGTCGTAGGTTGTGACAAGATGACACAAGTGATGATGCAAGGATAACTGGACAGGTGAGCAGTGCATGCAGTGCTAAGAATTGCAGCAAAACCACTGTGACCTCAGTCATGCAGTAATGAATGCTGGCATGGACAGAAAGCTCAGGCTCCTGGATGTTTGACCAGAAAATCAATGAGATGACAAGTATAGCTAGTCTTATTTCTTCCTGACTTCTTCCAATCAGCATTTACTTCTTCAACATCATGTCCATTGTCTGTCTGGTTCTTTGCACTTCCCATGTGCTCTTATATTTTGTTAAAAGGAAGAAAATTTTTTAAAAAATATTTTCCCCTAGGAACTCTCAAGCTCAATTTTGCTGCATCAGCTTTGTGCTAAGTTAGCTTTGGTAAACAACTGACAGTGTACTTCTCTTGTTCTATTTAGGTGAAAATCAGCTTGGTCTCTTAACTGAAGTGTTTTAAGCTTGTTTTTGTCAGGTAATAAAACTGTGTTGCTTTCTATAACTAAATTCCTTGTGATGTCTATTTCAAAGGCTGACATTTCTAATGCACTAACAGCCTGAGCAGTAAAGAGCTATTCAATTCCAAGTGTAAACTCATCCAGAGATGTTTTAAAGATCTAAGGAAAGGTCATCAAGGACACCGACATGGTGGTGTGGGTCCTTCACACCAATGATCTCCAAGATGCTGTTTCAGCAGAGGAAAGAAGGGATTTGGTGTCCAAGTTCATTTAGAGAAGCCAACAATCTTTGCATCTCATGGGTGGTGGGAGTTTACAGACTGAAGCCAATCACAATGAGAAAGCTTGAAAAAGCAGTGAATTACAATAAAAGACTGATAGGTCTACAGTAATTTTCTACTTTTTCTGTTTATCTGGAGTCCCAGGTTGGTGCCCTTTTCTGGAGCTCCTGATTACAGATGTCATTTTCTGCATTCACACAAATGGTTTGTTTTAGGGTTTTTTTAAAAAGTGTATTTATATTTGTGTGGAACACCACCAATAATTTTTCAATTTCATCTTAATGCTAGGTGATGTCACCTGGCAATTTGAGGTCTGCTGGCATTCTTGGCCCGACTAGAGGGTCTGTCTGTGTATTTCTTGCACTTTTTGCCTTCCTGAGATGCCATTCAGGCACTGGCTGTACTGTGGGTCTGTCTGTCCAGAGGTCAGGTGTGGAGGATGGAGCTGACCCCAGAGCCACAGGAAGCACTGGGTTCTTGCTGTGAGAGCTCGGTGCCAAAGGTGGGGAGTCAGCCAAGGTGTCCCCATGGCTCTAGGATGGCTGTCTCCTCATGGTGCTCCCCGATGAGAAATGCTCATCTTCACCTTGTCCTCTGAGCCCACAGACCTGCTCCAGGATGTCATGCATGGACCTGTCCCAGGATGTCATGCATGGACCTGTCCCAGGATGTCACCCTCTGCATGCCAGGCCACACCACCTGCTCTGGGCTCTGTGGTGTGCCCGGAGAGGCCACCCCAGCCCACACCATGGGCAGGTGGATCTGTGAAGGCCTATGGACATCAGCCCTCTGCTCTCTGGCATGGGCAGGCAGCCACCAGAGGATTCCTGACATTTCTGTAGAAATCAAATGTTGCTTCCTCTCCTTTTCCCACTCTATTTTATAAGCATTTATGTATTTTTTACACATTTTCCAGACCATATTGTCTCTGCCAGCTGTTACAAGTAAACTCTGTTGTTTGCATTTTCCCTCAGCATGTCCTGAGGCATGTGTTGTTTCAAGGCATTTGGCTCTCATTAAGACTTTGTTTGCCAAGGCTGAATATATGTTTGTGATTTTTAAAAATTAATTCAAATTTTTATCTGTCTTCCAAAAAGGAAGAAGGAGGAAAAAATCCTCTCAGTTCTGCATTCCTTGTAACAAATGTCTGCGTGGAAAGGTAGTGGGGAAACCTGTAAAAGAGGAAAGCATGGGAGTGGCAGCAATATCGCAGAAGAGAGCTTGGCCCTGGTGCCACTGTGGCTCCCTGTGCAGGGCCAGGCAGGCTGTGGCTGTATCTACTGGAGTGCACAGCCATCCACATAAGGCACCTCTCTGTAGGGCAGGGGAAAACCTTTACATTGCTTCATTGCAGGTTAATTGCATGCTTGCGGCTTCATTGCTTACACAGCTGTGCCACCACTACTGAATCCTGATGCTTTTCCATGTTTGATGATCCCGGGACAGCTGCCCTGTGGTGTTTCGTAGGAATGATTAACTGCATGTGACAATCTTGTTGGTGTTTTCACATCCATTCCTTCAAGCATGGAGACATCATGCAATTGTCTGTTGTTAGGTTGTCAAAGCTCTGTGATTATTTTCTCCACAAACCAAACAGAGCCCAGCATTATCTTGCTGCTTTGTAAACTGCCAGTGGACAATTTGGATCTTTGCTACAGAAATTGAATCAAGCAGAGCACTTTTCTGGGGCTGCTGAACAGAACTGAGTGCTCTCACAAATTTTTGAAATCTGCACATCAGGGAGGAGTGATGGAGCACAGTGCACAAACTTTGCCAGACAAATTCCAAAGTTTACAAAAGCAAGTTTTGCCCCCAGAGACCGGCTTCAGAGGTGCACCTCTGGGATCTTGTTGGACTGGAAATTGCTTGAACCATGGGCTGAAAAACCTGAAGATTTTTTATCTAAGATCTTGGTTTGTCACCAGGAGTGTGACAAAGGAAAACAGCCCCCCAAATGATTATTGCTTTCAAATTTTGTTGTTTATTGTTTGGTTTTGTTGATTTTTTAAAAAATTTCTTTTCAGATATTTCTGTTGAGGTCAATGCTCAGATAGAGCAGGTGGAGGGAAGCAAACCTACCCCTCTACACAGCCCTGGTGAGGCCACATCTGGAGAATCATGCCCAGAGCTGGGCTCCCCTGTGCAGGAGAGACATGGACAGACTGGAGAGAGCCCAGCCAAGGGCTCTGCAGAGCCACTGCTGCGAGGAGAGGCTGAGGGATTGTCCAGCCTGCCAGAGAGGAGGGTCTGGGGACACTTGAGTGTGGCCTTTCAGTGCTAAAGGGGACCCATAAGAAAGACTTTTTAGCAGGGCCTGTTGCGATCACACTGCCAGAGGGCAGGGCTGGGTGGGCTGTTAGGAAGAAATTCTTCCTTGTGAGGGTATGGAGGCTCTGAGGTTTCCCAGAGCAGCTGTGGCTGCCCCTGGATCCCTGGCAGTGCCCAAGGCCAGGTTGGATATTGGGACTTGGAGCAGCCTGGGAGAGTGGGAGGTGTCCCTGCCATGGCAGGGGTGGTACTGGGTGGGATTTAAAGTCCCTTCCAACCCAAACCACTCCATGATTTTGTGATCCCACACACCATCCCAGTGTGACAAACCCTTCGTGGTGCAGACTTGTGGAACAGTCTCACCCCTCTGAATGGAGTGGAGCAGTTCTGTCAGAGCTGCACTGTCACATTCTCCTGTCTGGGGCTCCCCAGGTGATCACAACAAATAACAAGGTGTGCAGCTGTAAACAGATATAAACAGTATTGTATTGGCCTCAGCCAATATCTTGTTCTCAAGAGAGACTGTAAATTATGGAGGAACGAGGTGCAATACTTTATATAAGTGTGTATAAAACATTAATTACATCTGTTTACAAACAACAACCATTCCTCAAATGTACTTTGAGTATTTGTTTTTACTGCTAAGGTTATTTTCTAATTTATTTTAAAGCACCAATAGAAAAGGCAAAAAGCACTTTTCCATCAATATGTCCAGAGGGGACAAAAAAGATTTTATTTAAAGCTTTTGCAGCTCTGTCTTATCTTTTCCTTTCTGAAGGATTTGATCATGAATTATATATTCCAGCATGACATGAAATATTTAACTCGTGCTCTTCAATTCCAGTTCAACTTCCCCCCAACAACAACAACAAAAAAACCCAAAAACCCCCAAACAAACAAAAAAACCAACCCCCCCCNAATCAACCAGCCACCCTTGTTGGGAAAAAAAACCCCAAAACCAAAAAAACACACACACAAAAAAAACCCCCCAAAAAACCCAAAACCCCCGAGTTTGAGCACAGAAAAGACCAGGTGCATAGACACAAATCCACTGGAGTTGATAGCAGCCTTCCCCTGCCCAGGGCCCAGATCAACAGCACTGAGGCCTGGGAAGGCTTCAGGTGGTGAGTGCTGCTCTCTGTGCCATTCCCTGAGCTACAGGAGACACTTGGCCCCAGTGCACGGATTGTGCAAGTATCAATTCAGGCTTGATGCTCTGAGCAAATGCCTGCAGATTTCTAAAGGCTAGGAGGAAAATAAATGAGAAGGAAGAAGTGCAATAACTATTGTTCCCACAGTTAAGCTCTTCCCTTGTGTCAGGATTTCTCCAAGCCACATGAAGATCACAGCAGTGTGAAGGGATGGCAAGAGGGGAGATGTGACCTCCATACTGGGACCGTCGTTGACACTCTGCTGAGGTTCTGCTGGCTTCTCCTTGGAGCTGTGCTGGATGAGATCTGGTAAAAACCAGACGTGTAACAGGTCAAGAGCTGTAAGCAGGTGCATTTAATTTAATTTAAATGACTGTGCATATGGTTGGTTAACAGGTAGAAGTTAGGAGAAATTCTGACTTTGTTTCCAGAGATATAAAGGCAGGTACTGCATGGTTCCACATAAAGCCATTTGCTCTGGTTGCCAAAATATGTGACATGGTTATTGATTCCTTGGCACCACCTGTAAGAAAAATAATAGAGGAAGCCATAAAGGTGACTTTTCCCAGCTAAAGGCATTACATAAATATTTGCTACACACACAGATGGAGTATATTGTAAGTTCTGAATTCAAGGTGCTTGTGGAAAATGTAATTTCTAGAACAAAATAACAGCTTGTCTTACCCATAGCCCAGCATCTGCAATTGCATAAATAAACTTGTCCAGGACCTGAAGAGCAAAAGCCCAGAGGCTCAGGATACAGGAGCGCACACCATTAGCTGCCCCATGTCCTCATGTGCCAGAAGGTGGAACGAATACGCAGCTGTTTGCCTATCTGGGCATGTGCGGGTTTCTCCCAAAGAGGTGGCAAATCCTGAAGGTAACACTTTCCCTGAATTTTGTCTGTCAGTGTTTGGGGTGGAAGCACTAATTGTGTAAGCAGATGCTTATCATGTGATTGAAATCCTTACTCATAGTGGGCAGATTCTGTACATGAGGATAAGGTGAGGCTGCGTGTAAATTTTTCAGGCTCAGTTTCTAAACTAGCAAAGAAAAGTGCATTTTTCTGAGCCGGTAAAAATAGATCACTTGCTCCGTGAGACATCCCCGTGTCTTCCACAGAGCTGTCGTCGCACTGTGCGTGTTCCACAGGGGAGTGGCTGCTGGCTCCCCCTGGCTTTCCCATTACTGCCCTGAAGGGTTCATTCCAGGAACTCCTGCAGAGCTCCACCACCATCTGCAGGACATCGTTTTCTGGGTGAAACTCAGAGGAGAGCTGATGAGATTCAGATTGTTCCCGGAGGGTCATCTGTTGTGATGTTGTGAGGAGAGAGGACCCCAGCAGATAGGGAGCACCCCCTGATAAGTGTGACTCCCCACTTTCTGGCCATGGAAATTACAATGTTTCAAGGGTTATTTACCCTAGCCTGTAAATGTAAAAAAAAAAAAAAAAAAAAAAAGCTACACCTGATAATTCTGCTTCAGGTCACCTTAGTCTCAGCTTCTACACCTATAACTTAAAATTTACTTGTTTTACACAGGGTATGTGATAAATGCTCCCAGAGGCAGGGGGTGCAGAGTATTCTGCACAGCTAGGATAAGTTTTATCCCTGGCTGGTTTGTTTTGAGAAGTTGTGTATGAAAAATAAAAAAATCCCAAGCTGAGCTAACCCTCCGTGGGTGCCTCCTGCAGGGTGGGTGTGCTGGCCAGGCCCAGGGAGGGCAGGGTACACCGCTGAACAGAGGAGTGTGAGGTGGCCTTAGTCAAAGGGGAAATGCCTTCCCTGGGCTGGCTGGGGGATGGCTGAGCAGCACTGACGGCAGGATGGGACTCCCGGGCTGAAGATTCCTCTTCCAGTGCTCAGAGGGGCTGGCTCTGCCCCACAATGCCACCCTGTAGCTCAAAAAATCCCATCAGCACCCAAACCACAAAACCACTTCATACAGCTGCACATAAATCACACAGAAATGCATATGAAAACCTTAAGCTGATCCCTAAAACCCCTGAATCAAAATAATTTGCAGGGCTTATGAAAATCATGAGCTCCCTAAAGCAGAAAGCTCATCTGGCAAGGCTTCTCGGACAGTGAGGAAGATAGCAGCTCATTCCCAGATCCGCCTCACTTGTGGATTAGTAGATCCTTGCAAAGCAGCTTCATAAGCGGCTTTCTGGGAAGCCTGACTTGTTCCATGCAGATGTACAAAGAGTCTGCAGTTTACAGACATGGCCACAAACGAGAAGACTAAACCTATGGAGGGGAAATCATGATCAAAGAGTTTATCAGATAATTTGCACTTATTCAGCACAAATGAATTCAGGCTTTTAGAGTCCTTAATAATTAATACATTAACGCATCACTGTTTCTGACATTAGTGCGTTAATTTTCTATCTTCAGTAATGCATAGAAGCTATCAAAGTAAAAGCAGAAAATCAGATGCAGAAAATGGAAAGATCTTTTCTAGCCTTGTTGCTTTTTGTATAAGTCTAAAATTGAGGGCTTGAAGTGATGGAGAGATCATTTGTAGGCTTTTTCTTTTTTTTTTCTCCATGGCACAGAAATATCAAGACCAACATGAAAAAAAAAAGTTGAATAAAGCCATATTAAGCCTTTAATTCAACTTAGATTTCAAATTTCAATGATCAATGTAATATTTTGGAAACAATTTCTGTTCTGAAGTCCAGTTTTTTGATTAATGAGATATTATGATTTTTCTTTACTGTTCTCTTTGAAGGAAATGCAGGTGTTTTGAAAACAACATAAACAACATAGGTCTGTGGAAAAGCCTTTTTCTTTACTAGCATTGATTGCTAAATGTTAATTGAAGTGTCCCGTGGGATCTGGGCGTTACATCAAGACCATCAATGACACTGGTCTGCATAAGAAATGCCCTTCCCTTTGTACTCAGGGGAGGTGTGAACGGACTATTTTGATTTAAATTTGTCTCAAGGTGCTGTCCTGGTCCTGACACCATCCCGGCATCCCGTCTTCCACAGGGATCTCGCCTGGCACAGGGATGCTGTCTGCCCAGGTATCCCGCCCGGCACAGGGATCCCGCCTGCCCCGGGGATCCTGCCTGCCCAGGGATCCTGCCTGGCACAGGGATCCCGCCCGCTCCAGCTCTGCAGATGGCAGAGTCTCAGAGGTTGGTGGGCAGGGCAGCAGGAACGCAGTGCCATGGAAAATCCAGCGTGTTTCTGGCATCAGCGAGAACAGAACAGCGTTGGAGCAGCTGGATGAGGGATGCTGGAGGACTGTCAGGCCATGCCGGGAGCTCTACCACTTCTGGCCTGTCCTGCCTCTGGCTATGCCCACGGTGCTGTAGCCAGGGCTGGGGCTCTGCATCTTCGTGTCCCAGCTGTGCCAGCCTGCCCGAGTCCTACAGAGCAGCTGCAGGAGGGATGCCCATGGCAAGGACAGGTGATGACTCTTCAAGCTCCTCCAGATGAGGCCTCTCCTCTGCCTGGCAGATCATGGAGTTCCCTGATTCTGTGCTCTATAAATCAGAAGCACCTGCACACATCAGGTTGGTCTCATTCCATTTCCTCCTTGTCAGGTGTGTTTCATTCCATCTGCTCCTCGCAGAGGGCACCCAGGATACCGCATAACACCAACGACTTGTGTATTGAGACAGTTTCCTGCACAGCCCTGAACTGCTGCAGGGCGATGCCGTCTCAGTGAGGTGTCTCTGCACTGCTCCCTCTCGCAATGCAGCTCTGTGAATCAGCAATTTTGCTCCCAGACCCTTCAAATTAGTAACCATTCTTAGGATTTCTTTCTTTCATTCCAGCACAGACCATCCCATCTCCATTTAGCTGCCTCCCTGCCTCCTTTGTTTTCTGTATCAGGTTCAATGTTCTTTGCTTCTCATTTCCCCACATGGCTGGTGACTGATAGAGAAGAGAATTGCCAAGCCTGTAGTGTGCCACGTGTGCCAAGTCTGTGTCCCTCTCAAAACTGATGTTTCTTCTTGGCAACTGTCACAGCCTTGGAATACTGTCATGGATGCTGATACAAGAAGCACTGGATGAAGCATGGATTTTGGATATGTCAGAGCATGTGATCAAAGAAGAGGAAAGATGGTGCCAGGGCATGCCAGTATTCCCTCTTTGGCAAGTGCAAGCTGCTCATAGTGCTTGGGAGCACCAACGAGCAGGGTCAGGGTCCACTGGCTCATTGCACCACCTGCCTGGGAGCAGGCAACCCTCAACAGCAACAATCACAAAAATCCCAAACCCCACAAGTCCTGTTGCACCATCTACAGTTCAGTAAGAGGTTTGCTACGTGCTGACCATGTTGTCAGTGTACTGTACCGAGTGCTGCAGGTTTGGCTGAGGTCCTTGGTCCTTTTCTCTTCCTTTTCATGCTTTTTTCTTTGACCACAGACCACTTAGTGGTCTTTGTTCCATATCTGATCTCCCTTCCAACTGAGGAGCCTTGGTCACCTCTGCTTTCTGAAGCATTCCAAGCTGATGGCTATTGAACAGCACACCTGGTAGCTGAAAGAAAATGAGCTGTGCCCCTCGGGCAGGACAGGTTGATATGCTTTGGGCTACAGCCAACATCGTATTCAGAGTGCTTCTGTTGTGACACAGGCAGCTTGAAGTAAGAGAGTCCTGGTCTTTGTGGTAAAAAACAAAACAAAACAAAACATTTTGCTTGAGTAAGATTTCAGGACAGGAGCACTGGTTCTCTTTTGTTTTCTGAAAGTTCAGTGTGTTACTTGGTAAAGGCCAGTGTAAGAGGGAGTATGAGGTGTGGTTTTTGGGTCTTGATTGTTGAAAGTCACTACCTTCTCTTGAAATCTGACCCACCCATCCTGTCCTGTCCCACTTGTCCCATGGCACCCAGTTCTTGTTGCTGTGACCTGTCTCGTACCTGCAGGTGGTTTGTGAGAGGCTCCTGGAGGTGTTATGGCACAGGCTGTGTGCTGGCTGCCATGCTGGCAGAGCTGGGTCACAGGGACGTGAAGGCAGGGGGGAAAGTGATGCCAAACCCAGGGGATACAGTGACTCAAATCTGCCCAGTGTCCTGGGAAGAGCTCGTGTCACCTGTGAGGTCAGGTTTGTGCCAAGTCCTCACCCTGTCTGTTAACGTGCAGGTTTCTAAACTACTTCAGCTGTACTTCTTTCTATCTGTCCTCTCCAGTTTGCTATAAATGTACATAAACACGTGCATTGTTAACCTCGGGTGCATTGCAGTTGTCAGGAGCCTTGTTTCCAGCTGAGCTGTCTGTGCTGGCAGACCTTGATGAGGCCACAGCCCGGGGACAGGCTGCTGTCCCTGCTGAAGAGCTGCCATTTCAAAGAGATGCTTGAACACAATGCTGACCCTTAACTGCTTAAAGCACGAGAGTCAGTAAGGAGCCAAAAATACCTTTATTTGCAAAACTGGCCCTTCTGAAAATTCACCTCCTCTTTGTGCTGGTTTCCTTCTCCCTGTGCCCAGCTGCAAAGCAGTTTCTACTGATATGGTCCTGTCCTTGAGTAACTGTATCAGATTTTTTAAAATTAGCTTTCCAGAATCCTTGGGACTTAATGGATTCATGTCCCATGTATAAATCACACACTCCCATAAATTCCTGCTTAAGAGCATTGTTTCTACAATTATTTTTGATGATAATTGAAAATGGCTTTTGCTGATATTTGAAGTGCTCTTTGCAATGCCCAAACCCCTGAATGTACAGCACACCTGTGACTGCTGAAATACTATATGGATTTTTTCCAGAGCAAGGCTTCCTGATATGTTCAGTGAGACTGAAGGAGCAAATTATTGCTTTGGCTTTTATGGCAGTTCACATAAGCCCTCAAAAGGACCAGAAAACTAAGGTTAATGAAGAAAGTGAAGGTAAAAATTCCTTGAAGCATTTTCTGACTGAAATCCAGTCTCTTTTTTTTTTTTTTTTTTAAAATTCTGTGTAAGAATGGGCTTTAGCTGACCTCTTCCTCCCTATATTAAAGTATATTAGAGATATGTTCCTCTGTATGTCTGCTCTCATTTGTCTGGCTGTCTGTCAGTGTTCTGTGGCTCACATGGCTTGGGAGGCATCAGTAGTTTGTAAAGTTATACAATAGGCCAATACTGGGCAAAATGGGGTTGCTGATTGCCTGATGGAAATGCCTTCATGAAAGCTACAGCAGGGGTTAGACAGTCCCTCACCTTTGCTACACACTTTTTTTTTCCATTTCTCACACACAAACTTTTCGGAGATGTGCAAGAGACAGGGGGTTTGGAGAAAAGATAAACTTGTACTTACTTTATCAGCAGTGGGTGTGACACCCAGTCTCTAGCATGGGCTTCCATGGATTTGAGCATCCCCCTGCTCTGGCACAGACTCCCAGGGCCTGCAGGGGGGTCTCTGTTCTGGCACCTGGAGCACCTCCTGCCCCTCCTGCAGAGACTTGCAGGGCTGTAGGACTGTTCCTCTCACATCTCCTCACTCCTCTCTGCAGCTGCCATTGCACTGGAGTTTTCCCTTTTTAATTCTGTTTTTCACCATTGCTGATGGGCTCAGCCCCGGCTGCTGGCATTGGCACCATCAGACATGGGGGAAATTTCTGGCAGCTTTTCACTTCAGCCACCCCTACTACAGCCCCACCACTACCAAAACCTTGCCACACAACTCTTATACAGTAGCTAAAGAATTTTATTTAGAATTGCTCAGCAATTTTATTGGTGATAATAAGTTTATGAAACTAATTTGAATTTGGGGGGAGAGGAGAACTTAAGCGATTAATTTAAACTTTCTGTTGAATGTAAACCTTGTCAAATCTCCGTAACAAGTTTTCACTAGATCTGTCACATATTGGATAATCAAATTAGGAATGTTAAGTTAGATATTTTTGTAGAAGTAATGTGTATGGAAATGGAATAGATTTTGGGCAGTTTTAAGGTACTAGTAATAAAATATATTGGTTTGTTTTATCACTGCAATATCTGAAAACGTGGAGGTACCTTAATTTGGGCTCAGTGTTGTGTTCACTGTGCTGCGTTCAGTCAGTACAGCTCATCATCTATGAGCCTCTCTTGCTCAGAAACTCTGAGATTCCTCCAATTCCATATCCAAACACTCTGAAGTGGGTGTGCAGGGATGGAGCCCTTCCATTCACATTCACTTCAGTGGGCTTTTCTTCAATTATACATCATGGAGGGAGGCCTGGGGACTGCAGCCCTCAAACCTGCCAGACTGCAGAGCATGTTCCAGTTTGATGCTGGACTTGCTTTAAATGACTATGGAGAGTGGGACAGAGAGGTTGGTGCAAGAAGTGTGGCATTCTCTCTCAGAAAAAAAGCCTAATTTCACACTTATGCTTTTGTGTTGATCCACACAGGGAAAAGATGAAAAGCAAATAATCTTTGTCCCAAACATGCCCAGTTGTCACACTAATGGGTACTGCAGCTGTATTTCAGTCAGAGGTAACTGCAAGATGTTTGCCCAGTATCAGCTGCTGCTGCAAAGACAAACCTGGGGGTCCATGTGTCTTTTGTGTGTTTTATTGAGCTGTTCCATGCATCAGTGGAACTCTGTCAATGTTCTATAAACCCACTGACTCGAGAGCAGTAGTTGTCTTTCACTGTTGTGTCCTCTAGAGCAAATGTTTCTGGAAAGGTGTTATAGTACTCCTACTCTATTTATATGGGAATTGCACTTCCTCTTTTTTGCTATTTTGGCTTGAGTATTTCACATCTGAGAACACAAATGCAGCAAGAAATCTCTAACTGATGGATTCCTTGAGCAGCACTGCAAGGGCTTTTGGCTTGGAGATGTTTTCATTCTATGGCATTAATCTTGCAGAACACTTGACTTTTGGAAGTTTGTGTGGAACGTATGCCACCAAAATGGACTTTACTTCTCTAACACAGCAAAAGTAATGTGAAAATCAAGAAAGAAAATGTTTCCAAACTTCTAAATGGATTTTTTTTTTTTTAAAAATCTATTTTACAATAGGATGTAGAGGAGTTTCTCTGGTGCTCTGAGAACTGGCACCTTGTATTTCAGTTATTCTGCTCTAAATTGGAACATGAAACACTTCTTAAAGGCATTACAGCTGGGATTATCTGACTGATACAACTATGTTATTGGAGAGGCTCAAAACAATTTTTATTTTTTAATACTTATTCTACCTGTACCCCCACAGAAATACAAAGACTTAATGATCATGGACATGTAAACACATTTTTCATTTGCATCCCATCATTTTAGCGACTGGCAGTATAATTGCTCAGTTAAACACCGAGTCTGTGGAAAATAAATGCCACGTTGGTACTTTTATACATGAATGTCTGTTTTAGGGAATTGACCTTTTAGTATCCAACCTTTACAAAGTGGTATTTTGTAGTATCACTTACTTAGTTGCTACTTATTTCATTGCCTTTGCTTCCTTCTCCTTCTTAGGTAGAATTTAAATATCCCATTTTATTTCTGGAGAGAAAAGATTTGAATTTTATGGTTATGACTGCTAGACTTAGTATTGCAATAGCGAAGATTGTTTCTTTCAGTGGCACCAGGCAGTAGTGCTGAGCTTGGTTTCACTCCATATCAGTCCTCCCATGGTGGGGCTGGGGACAGAAGCCTTTGTCACAGCACCTTGCTGGAAGATGTATCTGATTGAGGGGACCAGGGCAATGATAAAACCCCATTAAACAGCTCTCCTGCCACTTCCTGTGCTCTCCGGGCCAGTGTGGGGTATCTGGTCTCTGGAGATGGGGACAGCATCCCCGTGGAGTGGGAGAGTGGGTCCCCTGAATGGGGTACTGGGGTGGCTTTGCTGAATTCTGAGTGGGCAATTTCTGGTGTCTTCCTGCCCCTCCTGCCATGCTCTGCCCAGCAGCCTCCCAGACCCTGACTCCTTCCCAGCCTCTGGCCAAAACCAGTGAATGGGTGCAAGAGCTATAAGGAGCACAGCCTGCAGCTGAACAAGAGGTGAAAGGATTTGGATCCCTTGGATCCCAGCTCCCGTCCATCAAGGGCCCGAAGCACGATTCTGCTGCTCGGCTTGCTGCAAGTATCCAGAGGTGGTGGTGTCCTGGCCAGCATGTGGTTCTGCTCCCCTGGCCCTCAGCTGTGCTCCCAGAACCATTGCTCCTCTGCATGGTGACAGTAGGATGCTCCTTCTGTCCCCATGACTGGATTTCCTACAAGGGGCACAACCAGCCCAGGTCTCTCAATGTGAATGGTTGACTTCTGTAACATCCTCATAGTGTAAATGAGGCATCAGAGACACGACAGGTGATACCTGTGAAGGATTCTGCCTCTAGAGGAGGATGTCAGTGCTGCTCAAAGGTTTCCTGGTCTTGAGAGCTCACACCATGGGTGCAGGATCCAGCTGAAAACAGGCGCTATCCATTGAGCCTGGCTGTCCATGCCATCACTGCTGGGCTGCTGACAACTGTCTGCTTTCTCTGTAGACAAAGGGACCTTTGGGAACAAAAGGAGCCACTGCGAGAGCAGCAGCCCCCCTTGGTCAGCTGTGAAGTTGTGGGATGACTTGGTGCTGCCTGTTGTGATGGGGAAGCAGAGGCTGCTCTGCCCTTCCTGGCTGCCTGTGCCCAGGGCTGTGACCTTGCTGTCCACATGCTGTGCGGGGGGGGGGGGGGGGGGGTCTGTGCCCTGTAGCCTGCCCCGACCCCAGAGACAGCGGCCACCAGGGCAGTGCCGGGGCAGGCTCCGGCCCCGCTGGAGGTACCCGCTGGGGCGGCCGGAGATGGGCTGCACCACCCGCGCAGGACCGGACTCCTGAGGCCAGGGAAGCGTCAGCAGATGGCACCCGTGACATGTCGCAGATGCAATTTCTGCGAATAAATGTAGTTACTTTCGTGCGCTGGGGTATGGCTCTGTGGGGATGGAGATCCGGGATTCTCGATGGAGCTCCTGCCTCTGGCTGGGGCGCCAGTGGGGGCTGGAGAGAGGAGCCGGGTGCTCACGCTTCAGGACATGCAGCTAATTGCTGTCTCGGAGAGTTTCCAAAGAGCTCACGCTGCCCACTTGGATTTATTTGCTCAGCAAGAAAATCCATCCGTGCCAAATGTCACTGGAGAGATGAGTCTGTGTTAGTGTGAGGTCGGCTCAGCTCCTGCACAAGGTGCTGGCTGACTCATCAACCTGCATCCACCATCTGGACTCCATCCCTGTCCATATCCACAGCCCACATATGATAGACCTGTGCTCCAGCAGAGCTTCAGGGCTAATTCGGTACAACAAACACTCCAAACCTCCAATAAATCAAGTGCAAAAACCCAATTTCAATTTCTTTGGACTTGAGGAGTCTTTTCCCAGTCTGTGCTGGCACAGGCAGTGTAAGAGCTGTGGGGAAGGGGACAGCCCTGTGACAGTGCAGGAGAGGGGAATTGGAGCAGAAGGGAGCTGGGTTTTTCCACACTTGGGAGCTGGTGGAGTCTCACAGAGGATGCCAAAAGAGCTGGCCAATGCAACTGGGAGATATTTTGTATCATCCATGAAAAATCCAGGTGATGAAGAGAGGACTGTGGAGTCCCCATCCCTGAAGGTTTCTGGGTGGACAAAGTCTCACCTGATTGAAAACCTTGGTGTCAGTAGCAGGTGTTCCCTCCAGCCAGGGTTTTAATGGACTGTTAAAGCAATAGTGACCCCATGTAATACCCTAAGGAAACGAGGAGAGAACTGGTAGATCTTCATGGACTGAAATGACAGATATATGCTATCTTATATTCTGTGTTTGATCCCTATTTTTTTTTTCTGGAGTTCACTTTTTGTAATAAATGATTTCTAGATTTTTTTTTTTTACAAAACATTAAGTAGATCAAGATTAAGAATATATGTCCAAAATTTATATTTTATCATGAGAATTTCTGTTCTATTATTCCTGGAAGAGGCATCAGGGAGAACACTAGTATTAAATGCTTAATGATGACTAAATGAGTTGTTTACAAACATTTAAGTCTCATGGAAGACACTGATGTAATAACCCAGAATTTAAAACACATACATACAATTTTTCAGGTGCTGCGCTCCCATACTCCCCACTCCTTAATGACAATAAGGTGTGTGCTCTGTGTAACTCAGCTCTGCTGAAATATATGTGAGACTCTTGAGAACCTTCTACAACTAGTACCTCAGAAAGATGACTGCAAATCCTCTGGAAATAGGCTTTACCTAAAATTACAGGACTATTAGAAGACTTGAAGACATAGCTGTCTTGCACTTTGTAGATTAGTGCAACTTTTATAAGTCAACTGTCAACATCCCATTTAAATATTTACTCTTGCTCATGTAATTCAGAGAATTTGTGATATTCATGGGCCCATGACCTTCCTCCAGGGCTTGTGGAGGGCACAGCAGTGCAGGTCTGCTGCTGTAACCCTAATTTACTGAAATGAAACTTTACTGAAAGCCTAGAAATGATTTGTGCAAAAATCCCGTGGCAGATCAGTGGCAGAGAGGGAGGGACACTCTCCTGCCCCCATGGCACCTGAACCAGTGCACAGAGTGCAGGTTAGGGGCTGGAGGACAGGATATACTGTAATGAGGAGTTGAGGGTACTACCACTGCCCAAACCACTCCCCTCCCCACCTTGCTGGACACCACAAAAGGGTGCAGCAGCCCCTTCCCAGTCTCTTGCTGGAACCCTGGGCTTGGCAGTGGCCCTGTATGCCCAGAAGGGTCCTGGCAAACAGGAGACACACCACGCTCCTCTGCTGTGTCCTCTTAGCCTGAAATTCCAGTGAGGCTGAGGATGAGCCTGACAAACACAGTCTGACGTTCAGGACACATATCCCGGGTGGGTTCTTTGGCATCCTCAGCACCCCAGAGAAGGCTGGCAGGGTGCTGCTGTGGCAGGATGAGCCATGAGGGTCAGAGTGAGTGGCATTTGATTACCAGGAAGGTCTGGGTTGCACTTCAAGGGGGAACAGCTCTTCCATCTGTAACATGATGAAGGGCAGCATCTGGTGCCCCCTGCCCATGGGTACAGTGGTGGCTGACTCTGTGACAGCAATTCCATGGATGGCTATGGGATGCATCTCTTCCGTCTGCACACAACACCCTTGTCACTGAGCTGCATTTGTGTCCCTGGATTTCTCTGTTCTTTGTCATCCATGCTTCCATTTATAAACAGAACAGCCAAGCTCTAAAGGACAAGGATCATGTGGTTATAGGGTGTTGGCTGTTTGTAGCCTGGGGCTGTGCTGCAGAACACATCCCTCTCCTCCTCCAGACCCCACAGTGCCTGAGCACAGGGCTAAAGGCCACCTCAGGGGGCTGCACAAGCCCCCTCAGCCAGGATCCTGGCCAGCACTGCAGGTGTCCCATGGCCAGGGTCCTGCTGCCCATGTCCCCACCTGCATATCTGGGGGTTTCTGCCCACCCTGATGCCAGGCAGGGAGACCTGCCTGACCCACACACTGCCCAGGGCTGCAGTGGGGGAATGCAGCCCTGGACACCTGGGAAATGTCCCTGTCTCTGGCATTGGACCAAATGGGGATTTTTCCAAACTGGTTTTTGCTTCTTCCAAACACTGAGAGATAATCAAGGGGAATCAAAATATTCATCCTCCCCTCTGCC
>VWYP01012421.1:135235-179331 GCA_013400435.1 Pycnonotus jocosus | reverse complement strand
TTTTTTTTTTTTTTTTTTTTTTTCTCCAAAAGAACCATTCAGAAGTCAAAGGAAATCCTTGCCTGGAAGCATTTCTTTCTTGTGCATTTGAATGGTTTTTCTGTAAGGATTCAATTTTGTCGGCAGCTTCAATGGCATCTTAAAACTCATTTCCTTGGTATGAAATGAGCATTTTAAAATCACAGCTTACAGGTTAAAAATGAGTCTGTGTATTGGTCTTTTGGTATCCTTCCCACAGATGCAGGAGGACAATAATACATTTTGTAGATTGAGGCACTCATGGACTATATTAACAGGCACAACATAGTGCAGCAGAGGTGCTGTCCCATACCTGATGGGTATATAGATAAATAATGGAATAATTTACTGTTATTACAATTTGAAACACATGAAACTAGGGGAGAATAAACATGTTCACTGGCTTCTCAGTGCATGGTGGCCTGTGATGGGCACTGTAAGGATGCCAGGTGCAGTGGGTTCAGATGCAGCCCTTGAGCAGCAGGAGGGCCAAGTGCTCAGAGCCCGGAGCAGTGGATTCACTGCCCAAGGGGATATTGCAGGAGAGAGCTGTGGCACTGGCAGTGCCAGGCAGGGTGTGCTCCTTCTCCCTTGGCATGCTGAGTGCTGGGTGTGCAGGGAGTGGGAGGCAGGTGCTCTCCTACTCCCACTGGGTGCTGGGTGCTGCCACTGTGGGGGGAAACCATACTGACAGCAGAGCATGGAGGTTCCTTCCTCTTTTATCTGTACCAGGAGTAGTGGCAATGTCAGAAATAGTTTCAATAGGAAATTCTAATATACATAAAGTCAAGACTATTTTGAGAGTAGAAATAAGAGCCTATCTGTGTTTGTGATTTCGCTCCCATGAGTGCCTCTCTGCTTATAATTATTTCCTGTTTGCATGGAATTATTGTTAGTAGCCTTAGTGTTTAGAAGGTACAAATATCTCCACTGAGGAAAAGGAACTGTCTTTCCTGACACATGAATATCTACTTTGTCTACTTTTGAACAAAGGAGAAGTACTTCAGGAACTATTAAACAGTTAATACTTATTTAACATCCAATGGGAAATTCTGGTTTGACTTGCAGTACAACTGTCTCACTGGTCCCTTTGTCCAGGGCACAGGTTTAGGAAGGGTTACACCACACAGTCCACCCAACAGCAGTGAGAGCTGTGTCAGTCTCCTGGAAATACCTTTACATATTTTGTGGGCTCCAGCTGAGAAGCATCACTCAGTCTTGCTCAGTGAGGATTTACAGATACCAGCACCATGGAAATGGCTGAGCAAGTTTCAATAAATCAGTTTTCTGCTGTTGTCTGTTGATTTAAACTGCAGTATTAAATGAAGAATTCACCTAGTAAATTAATTTATTAGTTCAGTCAGAATAAAATAAAGAAATATGTCAGTGATTAATTTGCCTGGAAAGATAATCACAGACTCTTCAACTGGAGAATGCAGCCTGGGCAGTGTCCTTAAGGTTAATGGTTTGTCAAGTGAGAAGATGAGAGCCTGTGTAGCTTCAGTGGCTGTCAGCATCTCTCTGCTGGTGTTGTACAGCAAGAGGTACCAAAGGAATATTGATTTCCTCTGAAAACACTTTGTAGCCCTCCCTAGCTTCCTACAGGCTTCACCTGTTAACTGCCACCTCTCTGCAGTTCATGTGGCTGGTGCAGGATGAGTAAACAGTTGCATTTGCTCAAAATTGTTTGGAAGAACTGGTCTATGCAGTGTGTACCTCTAAAAGAGGCTGTCTGACTGCTCCCTTAGTGCCTTTGGAGAATGTTGGATAGCCTGGAGAAAGGAGTTGAACCAGGGCTGGAGTCACTGCATTCTCTCCCAGATGGCAAAGCCTGTGCACTGCTGTGGCTGTCTCCCATATGCTGAGGAGGGAAACATCACCTGACATTGGAGGACATTTTAAAATGCAGAATATCCTACAGAAATAGCACCCAGCCAGCACAGTGTAAAATGAAATAAAATACTATACACACCAGGAACAGCAAGTGTGTAAGCCACAGACTGGATGCAGCCCACCAAGCAACCTGGCCTGGCTCCTGCATCTTCATTACCTGTCTCTGTATCTGCCTGAGTGCCTTTTTCTGTACTGGCATTCCAGTGTCTGGTGATGGCCAGCTCGCCACCATGCCTGGGCTGTGGGGACCAGTCCATCTGGCTGGTGAGGAATCCCTGTGGGTTTACATTTCTTACACTCTCCACTGATTACTGCTGAAACTACTGTCTCCCACTCCCACTCCCACTAAGACTCTGTCCCCCACTACCTGATACTTTTGTTACCTCTTACATGTTCTTTTGTCTCAGCTGAAGCTCATCAGCTTATATGAAAAATTATGAACAGACTCCTGAGCTCCAGTGTCTGAAGAGACTTGAGACTCTCAGAAATGATCAAAGATGTACAAGTCATTTTGACTCAGTAAAATCCAATGGACATTGCCTAAAATCCTATAAAACCTTTGAGGTGGAAAATGCAACCTCTGCAGCCTCTTTTCTCTGTCACACAGATCAGAATGGACACACCAGGTCTGGTTTTGCCAGTTCCTAAGGCAGACTCAGCTGCCCTGACTTGGTGTCGTCAGTTCATGTTCCAGCCCTGCACTAATCCAGTCTGCTTTTTAAAGCTCCATTTCTGATCACCATAATGTAAAAGGTTAAGTTCTGCATATTATTTTCAAATAATAATAATATTAAAAGAACTTGTTTAAACAAAAAAACCCTGAAAATTGCATTTTGAAAACCTCACATGTGTTCGTTCTCTGTAATGTACCTTTTCCCATGAGAGTTAAAAGGTTTTTAGTTATTTTCTTCAATGTCCACTGTTCAATTATTTTTCTCAAGGCCACAAACCATCTTGCACATGGAGAGAAGAAAGGGCAGCTTGTTTTCAAACCTACACTCTGTTTCTGCCTTTCTGGGAAAACTCAGGCAAGCTGCTTGTTTTGGAAAACAACAGTAGATTTCCAGGAATATTCCAGTGAGCACACTCTCACACCAAAGCCAAGCCTGTAGGCTGGGATCAGCAGGAGCACTGGGGGTAGAGTTCAGCTCTCAGACCCTCAGTGCCCCTTGGCATGCCATGGCAAAGCCCTGGGGTCTGGGGTAGCCACAGGGACTGCTGAGGGTGGGCAGAGAGGTCTCTGCTGCCCCTCAGAGGGTCCCCTATGGTGGCCTGGCTAGGATGAGCTGAAGTGCAGGAAATCTGCTGCTGAGAATGAGCTTTGGGGACATTTTTAGCAGAAGTGATGGTGCAGGTGTGGTGTGGCATGAAAAGAGTTGGAAACAGTGCCCAGATCTGGTGAAGGGCTGGAGGTGCCAAACCCTTTGGGAAGAGCTGCAGCTGCATGGGCAGTGGGAGTTGGGCTCTGCTGCCTCTGCCCCAGCAGCTGCTGAACTGCAGGCCAGGACAGACAGACACAGCCCAGCTCCCCTGATCCAGGAATGCTGCTCAGGACCTACCCCTGAGAGCAGCAGTTCTGTTCTGGCTCCAGCTGCAGTGATAAGGCTTGGGCTGCCCGTGGCCTCATGCTCTTACACACTGCCCCAGCCCATCACACCTTTCACCTGCTTATTCTCTTCCCTCATTAACTGACCAGAATCTCTCATTTCCAGCTGGAATGTGATTCTTTTGAGTCTAAGTACCAGATCCATCTGCCCTTACAGGTGTATCTCTAGGCCAGCTGCACCCTGGGTATTCCCTGCTGTCACTGCTCCTGGGCCTTCTCCACCCCCATCAAGGGAACAATGATCCCCTGAACTGGATTTGATCTCTCCAGAAGAAAGAACCTCTTCAAGCTCTTACCATGTAAGGCATAATGTTAAAACATTTCAGAATCGCACAGTAGCTCAGTCTAATGACAACCTTTTCCCCTAAAGATAGATGTTGCCATTAATCAGAGGTTCTCCTGCTTTGCTTTAATAAGCCAAGCTCATTCTAAGAACAAAAGGGCTGCTACTGAAAGAGCCCAGCTTTTCAATTTCAAACCAACTGCATCTTACAGAAAAAAATGAAATCTTCAGCACACACAAATACTGTGCAGAACTAAATGATACAAGCCATTTCACTTTCCTTCATGGTTTTCTAACTTATTGGCTTTTAAGTAATGGATAGTCCAACATCAAAAGCTGCACTCAAATAAGACAAACAAACACTTACAGCACACATTACACACGGCATTCCCAGCCATCTGTAAAGGTTGTTCTCTAAAGAATAGAGAGGGAGATTGTTAAATTCTTTGTCTAAACCAGAGCACAAAGCATCAATGGGGTGAGATGTTCAAGCATTGCTCATCAGCTCTCTGTGGGGGAGCATCTTTATTTGATGACCAAAGTTAGGAGAGACTGTGCTGACAAGGCTCTTACAACCCACTGTAACCTTACAGCCCTTTCCCTGCTTTTTTTTCTCCATTACTATTCAGCCACCCTGAAGACTCGCAAGCAGTCTCTCCTACGTCACAATTTTTGGTATTTTATCTCCTGTAGCTCTGTCTCCTCCTTGCTCTCCCCTTGCAAGTCTGTCTTCAAACAGGTCTTTTGGAGGATCCTTTTCATCTCCTTGTCAGCTTTTTGGGGTGCAGTGTCCCCAGTCCAGCCCTTTACCCTCAGTCCTCTGAAATCACTGCCCTGGAACCCATGTTTCTGCCACATGAAGCATGAGCTGCTTGTCACCACACAGAGGGTTCTGGTGCCCAGTCCCCACTCTGTCCGTCCCCGCCGCGCCAGTGAGATCTGAGTTTCCATCTCAGATGGCTCCTGAGAGCAGTCAGCAGCACCACACTGCCAACTTTTCAAACAAACTTGTAATTCTCTTGCACCCCCTCAGCTTAGGGCATGTGTTCAGCAAGACTCTGAGAGCACCTTCATTATCTGTCTCTGTATCTGCCTGAGTGCTTTTTTCTGCCTCACAGCATTACAGAATCATAGAACAATTTGGGTTTGAAGTTCCCAACCCAATGTTTGTGTTCGAACTGGAGTGCCCTTCCTCCCTGGCACAGGACACTTCCCGGAAGCACATCTATCCCTGCTGCCATGGCAGAGCTGATGTTTCTGCCTCCCTGGGTATCCCACAAGTGTTCATTGCTATCCACACTTGGCATCAGCTCTGCAGCTGCTATCAAAGTACAAGTGAGTCAGCCAAGTGCTTTCTAAGAACACTCCTTCTTTATTCTTACTTCTTAACACAGCTGAATTGTGGATTTGGTTATGTTTTAGTGTCTGAATTTGCAGTGAAACACTGTTAAGCTGTCTGAACTGGAAGGGATTTGTATTTAGAGTTTACTTTGGAATGTTTTCCTTTATCTCTGGCCTACTTAGCATCTAGTTGAACGGCAGTTTGATTCCTCTGATGCCTTGAAATATGATGTTGGTACACTGTGGAGTACTTTTCTTGGAACTACTGTCCTACACAGTAAGTATTGCAAACATTAATTAGCTCCCACAAACTCCTGGTTTAGAGCATGCTGTCTTTTCTCAAGATACCATAAGTGATTTTTTTTTTTTTATGGAACTTGTATTGATGTGGAATAGTTTGTCCTACTCATACCACCTGTTTTCATGCCTCTGAGACCGACTGTGTTCCGAGCTGAGCCATTAGAACTTTTCTATTGTGCTTCTTCTACCCAAAGGACCAACCCTCCTGTACCACTCCAAAATTTCAGGTGTCTGCAGCCTGATGTCCCTGCTCTTGGCAGTAGGGCACAATTGTTCCCATGTTCCTGCTCTCAGGAAAATTAATCCATGATGCCGGAGATTTACGTCCAAAAAGGAGACAGAGCCCTGTAGCTTTATTTGAATAAAGAGAGAGGCCATGGGCATTTCTCATGGAGTCTCTCAAATTGTTGGAGGATGCAGCCTCCTTTTTATCCTAATTTCCTGGATCTGCATTTCCCGGCTCTACATTTCCCTCTCTTTCTCCCCATTGGCTGAGGTAATTGAGAGGTACAGACTTCCCGAATCGCCTAATACAGACCCCCTTTTTCTTTGTATCTCTGTTCTTTTTCTCTAAGTCCAGGAATTTAGCATGGCCTCGGGTGAGCAACAGTCTGTGTCAATTAGTGGAATTCCTCTGGAATCTGTGGTTCTTCCCATTGCTTCTTTCATCCATCAGTATCTGACTTTATCTACAAGCAGGCCCACTGTTTGTAAAGACTCATCCCGCTCGTTCCTTTCACTGCCTGCCTGCACACCCTCCCCTGCCTGTCTGTCCTGTTCCCTGACCCTATCATTGACTCAGCTGCTGTTCTCAGGAGTTAAACACTCATTTCCGGCCACTTCGCACCCTTTCACCTTCTGAACTCTTTCAGTTCCCATTGCTAAATTCCCACTCGCTCGATTTTTATTACCCCTCTGTAAAAGTAGCCAGTATCTCCCTCTCTTTCCTTTTCTTCTCTTAGTATTAATTTCATTTTTATGTGCCATCTTCAAGCCCTGGAGAAAAGTCCTGAGGGATGCAGCTTTCCCAGAATGTACCATTACCCTGCTAAACGTGGCCTGCAGTACCAGTCCTGAGCCCTTTGGGTGCCGCCTCCTTTTTTGGCGGCATCTTGACATGAACGGCTTCCTTAGCACGGACCTGATGGTTCAAGTCCTCACACGCCCCAACCTTCTCTGCTATGTGCCAGGAGGCAGCTGGCATTGTCAGTCCTTGTGAGTTTTATTTCTTAATTTAGTTCTCTCCTCTTTCGGTAATGGCTTCTAACTGGTCACTGATTGCTGTGATTTATGGAACCTCCCTAAAAGGTTGTGGAAATGGCACACAAGTCCCGGAGCAGCCCCATCCATCAGGACAGTGTCGGGATAATCACCCGTTTATCTGCTGCTCTAAGGGCTCCCAGCAGAGCTCATTATGCATTTGTTCAAAGGGAGGTGCAGTGTCTCGTCTGGTACCGATGGTGACAGAAAGGTGACAAAACCAGCGCTGGTTTAAAATCGTAAAGTGTCTCTGCAGCATTGCTGCGGCTGTCGAGGTTTTCTTACTCTTGGGGTTTGCTCAGACGACACTGCACCTCGAGTGCTGCCCTCAGTATTCCATACTACGAGCCCCTTCCTTGCTCCTGCCTTCAGGAGAAATGGGTTTGTAGTGTCACTAAATAATTTTCTGTGAGACTCGGAGCAGTGCTCACAGTCCTGTGAAGTTTCACAGCACTGAGGGGAGGGAACTTGGTTTAAAATAAACAGAAGCACGGACTGGACTGACACTGCTGCAAGTGGAACAAACCTGGTGAACCCAAGACAGCAAATGTCAGTGTACAGCAGGGATGAACTTTCACCCATGCTATATTGCCTGCTATAATGCTGCATATGCTTTGAATCCTGCCGGGCTCTTACAGAGCACGTAGGAGTTAGGAGGAGGAGGTGGTGGAAGGAGTCTCTCTCTTGCTCACATCACAGAGATGCGTTTTCATCCTGAGCAATTCTTTAATGTCTCCATACAGAAGCATGCTGGACTTACAAGGCAGCTCAGAAAGCTCTTTGTTCCTTTTCTTGGCTACTGCTAAGTACATAAACCTAATGATCTGTCTAAGTGAGGAAAAAGTTGGTGTTAGGGGTGGCTGCAGAGCTGTGCAGAGCAGTCCAGGAAGAGATGGGACCGTGAGCTCATTTTCTGAAGACTGCCAAAATCTTTGAAGCAGCTTGTACCAAAGAAATAACTTATTGCATCACATTTATCTCTGCAGTTCTGGGGATTGTTTTGTTTTGTAGGTGCGGAGAGGCATTTCCAAACACTAGATAACACTCCTAGTGATAAAGCAATAATTGTTCCTGGCATGCTGCTTGAGGTTTGAAGGCAAACTTTGTCCTGAGCTGCTGTGGCACCAGCTCCAGTCAGTGTCTTGGCAGTCTGCCCAGCACAGAGCAAGACAGGAGACAGAGCTCCTGAAGCCATGTCAGTGTTTGGGAGATCTGCCTCGCTGTGTGCCTGTCGCTACAGGTGCAGCTGTCACTGCAGCGGCTGCTGCTGCCACATTGCTGCCCCTCCAGAGTGAGCGACTTCTGTGTGAAGCAGCTTGTAATGAATACGCTGGCCAGTCACCACTGAACTGGGTTAACTGGTTTAATAAACAGCCAATCACAGAAAAATCTGGGGAGCTAGGAGAGGAGATTAGCCTGTCTCCTCCTCGCTGAGGCAGAGGTACACCCCATACCACAGTCAGCCGGATAGTGGACCACGGCTCCCCTCAGGACCTCATTTTATTTTGCCATCCGTCCTTCCTATTGGTTCCCCCTTGGAGGTTACTGTCCATTGGCCAATTTTTCCCGCTTCCAGGCTCTGGATTGGCTCGTGTCCAGGGTCCGCCTCCTGCCTCACGGAGCGTCGTGTGATTCGTTGTTACCGCGGCCTGGGCTCAGAAGATGATTGGTCACCAAATCTGTCCATCAGGAGGAGTCCTCATAGTCTCTCTTTTGCTCTGTTCCTCCCGGTTCCACTGTGCGGCACTGCCCATCAGATACCCGTACACCCTGCTCCTCCCCCTACCCGGACAGCACAACCGAAATAAGAAAACTCCAACTCAAACCCTACACCCAAAACAAGAACATCTGAACCCAAACTGTACACCTGAAATCGCAAAGATAAAGTCATTTATAAGAAGCTCATGTGCCCCATCACTCTGGGGATGCTTTCACACCAGCGTGGAATCAGCATGAAACTCTGCCCACATCAGCCCTGCCTTTCTCAGAAGCTGTTTGCAGAGGGAGACCCTGGTGCAGGAGCCCACGATGGGGGCAGAGAGTGCAGAGAGGCCCCAAAGCCCCACACGGGGTGGGAGCCACAGGTAACCTGGCACTATGAGGACAGCTTGAGCCTCCAAAATTACTGTGTCAGGCTGGCCTGGAGATGGGATGTGTTGGAGGGAGGGGAGCTGGTGTACAACCCCCTCCCTTCCCCTTCCAGTCTTTGCCAACAGTGATGAGGGCCCTGCTGTACCTCTGCCAGTGCCTAAGCCAGCAATGTCCAGCTCCTCCTGCTGCCTGCAGGCCTTTCCCCCACAGACTTGTCTACTTTTTGGGCTTTGGTTTCCCTCAGGGACCTCAGGGCACAGGGCTCAGTGTGAGATCCTTTGGTGCCAACCCAGAATATAACCACCAGGAAACCTGCACAACCAGCCAACCAAAGCAGTACATCTTGATGTGAAACCAGAGGTGCTGTGATAAAAGGAGAAGGAAGACATGGCCATTATAGCCATTGTATTTTTAGGACAGAATTGCCCTTTCCCTCAGTGACAAAATTTCCTTGTGTGTCTGTGCAGACTTGTAAATCTCCAGCTCTTGGACTCAAAATATGACATTTGCCCTAAATAAGGACAAGTGTTAAGAGTGCTCTGTATCACAGTGTCCTGAGGCTGCTGGCAACAGCTGTCATGTATGGTGTAATTAAAAGAAATGTGTTGCCTGGAGTATTAATTAACAGACAAGTAATCAGCAGTATACCTGCACACCTGAGCTCCTCAGTCCCACTGCAGAAGTGCAGGGTCTGGCCACTTGGCTTCCAGCAGCTGTGCACATCAGGGCATTACGGTGCTCCCTCATTTCCTGAGTTTCATTAAAGGAAGTTTAGTGAATAAATCTCATTTTCAGAGACGCCAGCCATCTAAAACATACCCTGCTTTAACTGAGCACATTCAAATTAATTATAATACAACAATGTAGAGAGGGGACGCAGGAAAAAAAAAAAAAGAGAATTATCACACTATTTAAGATCTATACCACAAGTTTTGTCTGTGTCTGTTTTACCACCTCCATGTGCAGAAAGGAGCTGCCTGCTCAGGATCCAATACCTACCACAACTCTGGCCCAATGGGCTGTGACACCCCAATTGTACAGCCTGAACAGCTAGGGAGGGTGAAACTCCAGGTTTTGAACTGTCAGCATGCTGGGAGTATGGCACTCAAATCCATACTTGCAGCTGGTCCCAAGGGCAGTTTGAAAGTCATGTCCCTGTCCCTTCAAGGTGCAAGTGAGTGGGCCAGCAGCATGTCCCTGGGCTGGGATGGCTGCAGGCCCTGCAGAGGCAGACAGACTCAGATGGCAAGAGCCCTGTGCCAGAGCTATCTATATGACTTATTTTTGTGAGACAGCACTGGCTTGTGTGACAGAAAAAAGAGGACCACGGAGATCCAAGGAGCAATAAAGGACTCAGAGCTCAGGGTGGGCAGAACCTGGCCCATGTTGCCCCAGGGCCAGGGGACAACCAGCTCATGTCCCAGGTGCCTGCAGGTGCTGGGCTGTACCCCCCCCCTCACCCTTAAAATGTGCCAAGCAGTTGGAGAAAAAGGAGCAATGTTTGGCCATTGATACATGCAGCAGTTAATCTTTTCCAACATCCTTGTGAATAATGGGCACAAATCATGGTCTGGCAAGGAAAGTGTAAAATACACCTCTTCTCCTTAAATGATTATCGGACCCATAATGAAAGAAAATCCTTCCTCACCATTTTGCACACCTGATTAGTATTCCATCAGCAGTAAGCAGCTTTCCACAGCCTTTCTCACCACTCGTTGCCTGGCTTTATCCATGTGCATCAAGGATTTATGATCTGCCCTTTTAGTCATACTCACATGTTCTCCAAGGGCTTTTGGCCAAGTTGGTTAATCACTTCTGTTAACTTCCTCTTAGTCTGAACAATCCCAGCTCCCTTGAATGTCTTGTTCTGCCTTACTCAGACACCTGTTCCTCCTGGTGCAAGTGACTGATGGCAGTAGCTGTGGGCAGGCCCTAAGCTGTCAAACAAGCCATTTGAAAATAATATTCTCTTTAGCCACTGGAATTATTAATAGCAGCTTTGCTTTCCTCTCTTGGGATATTTAACACTCAAGGATTTAATGTTTTGGCCAATCGAGAGAATTAAGCTTTTAGCTCATGGTGAATTCCAACTGTACTCTCTAGCTGGGTGGGGGTGATGCTCTCATTTTCTTTCCAAGACCTGAAAATGTTTAGTATTTTGGTAGAAGCTGAATTGCTAAAACTTGCTGATGACCTGCAGCAGCCTGACTGCTCAAAGAAGCAGCTCACATGGCCGTGACTGAACAGAGGGGCCACATTCAAGTCACCAACTTGGCTTGGCAGGTGCTGCTGCTGACCCTGGGCAGGGGTTAGTGCCTCAGTGAGCTGAGACTTGCAGCTTTCCTCTGGCTTGGCCTCGCTGCTCCCTTTTTGGGTTGTGCTTTTTTGGCAAAGCAGATCCAGCCACCCTTGGTCCTGGGGTCCTCACTGCATCAACTCCCAGCCAGCCCCTCAGGTGCAGCCACATGGAGAATGATCAGGATTGCTTCACCTTCATCTCAAACTTGGCTGGTACATCAGCCATGATTTATCTCTGCCTGTTTCTCCCATTCAATGTAATGCAGATGGGCACAAATGCTGATGTTGGAGATGTAACGATCACCAAAATTCCGTGCTGCTTCTCTGCTGTATAAATGTGGAGCATGTGGTTGAATTGCAATTGTGGAGCAATTGTGGAGCAATTGGATTGCTGTAATCCTTGCATGGAAAATGAGAGCAACATCAATGCCACCAAGAGCTTGGGGCTTACAATGTTTTTCTATTCACAAACAAACACTCTTCATAAAGGTTTAAAGAAAATGTTGGTGATGTGCACACCACGTATTGTCATCATAAAACCAAAATGGTACAACAGAAGATTGTTGTACCATCTGCACAACACAAAATGGTGCATTCATCAGAATCTCTTATTACTTTTATTATTTCAATCTATTATCTTTTGTAGCTCAGATGTTATGTGGAGAAAAAACAGGGGCAGACCTTTGTTACAGCCCCAGGCCCTCAGGACGACACCCTTCTCTCTGTCCCTCCTGTCTCCATGTCCCACGTGGACAGACTGCATGGAAACATGCACTCTTTTATCTCCTAACTCATTCAAGAACCTCAGCTCTGTGAGGAGAAGTCAACCAACACTCCTTCTAGTTCTTTGGTCTCAGCTTTGGGATGTGAGGATGCTCCCTGAGGCACAGCACTGACACACATTCCTGCCCAAGAGTGTGCAGTTTATCTCCTGGACAGAGATTGTGCGGAGTTGTGGAAGCATGAAATACACAGCTGAAAACAGGGGAGGGGCTGGTGCAAGGGACAGAACTCTCTACCTTACAGGTGTGCTGCCAGTGAGCACAGCTGTGACACTGAGCAGGGAAAGTCTGCACACAAGATGATTTTGCTTGTTGCTGTTCAGCACAATTTGAGGCTGAAAAGACCCCATAAAGGGAGCCATTTGGAAAAATATCCTGTGCCAAATCAAATAGTGCTGTCCAGAGCTAGAGCTGCTGTACAGAGGAGCTGTGCAGGATGTGTGCTGTGGCTGTGGTGCTGACACGGGCACAGGACCCCTGAGCTGCCCCTCGCCAGGGTCATGCCAGGCGCATGCTGCCACAGGCCCTGCCACCAGCTGCTTCATTGGCTTTGCTCATGATGCCACTCAGACCTAGATCAGAAAATGACAAAATGAAAAGAAATTCTCTCTGGACCACTGTGGCTTTGATGCATTCATTTTTTTAGTCTCATTTCTGCCAGCAGTAAGTGCTGGCTCCAAGCCACACCCAACTCCACTTGGCACAGAAGCTGTTTTCTGCCTTTCCCAACTGAAACTGTTGGTCTTTTGCTCTGGTTTTGCCCTATGAATGATTTTTACCCAGCTGTTCACACCAGCACTGAGCTCCCCCTGCTACTCTCCCTGTGTTTTTACAGCTGTTCCTGATGGCTGCTCCTCCCCACTGGCTCCCAGGGGAAAATGCCTGAGCTCTGGAACCGCAGGGACCTTTCCCAGGAACAGGGTGCCTGGTGCTGGCTGTGCCAGCTGGGGACACCTCATGGCAGTGGCATTTTAGCATCCCTCTGGGCTAGGGACTGTACCCTTGCCTTCAGCTTTGGGCACCTGGAAGGAGGAGGAGATCCAGGTGATGGCTTGGTTAAAGTGGATGGCAGGTTTCTGCTGCGGTGCAGGTTTCAACTAAGGCAGTATAATTTTGATATCCCTTAAATCTCATCATATAATGTTAAACAACCACACACAATTTTCTGCCTAAATTCTATATTAAGGTTGACTATATGTTTTTAACTAGATAACTATTTAACTTAGAGGTACCATGAGCAGGGTTGGGTGAGGGTTGGTGTATGCCATCCTTGCTTTCCATCTTGGAGCTCTGGTAGGAAACGTCTAATCACAGGCTCTGTTATGAATACAGTTTGTTCTGGATAGTTGCAATGGCAAGGGATACAAAGGGAAAATAATTCAAGAAATATGGGAACTGCAAGAATTTGTGAAGCAATAAGCGCTGCCGTGGGGGAAGGCTCTACAATAAACTGTTCAAAAGGGTGTGAAAGCAAAAGAAATATTGCTTTCAGTGGAGCAGAAATAGTTTTGTGGTTTTAAAGTCAATCCCTTTAACTGTACAAACTGTTAAATGAAAGGTTGTGTTTAACAAGTTGAAACAAGTCACAAATTCTTGAAAGAAATGGGTTTACTGAGATGGTGACACACATTAAATAGCTGGCAGGGCTGCCTGATGTGTATTTGAAAGGAGGCTCCTGTGTCTTTCTGTAATTAATTTCATCGCAAGTGTGATATGTGCATGCCTAACACATCACAAGAGAATGTGCAGATGTAGATTGTTCATAGCACTGTCATTAATTCCACCACTGTTGACAATCAGCTCGTGGAAATCAGTTGCCAAATCCCAGCTGGATCCTGCAGTACAGAGTTTGAGCGCTTCTCAAGAGAGATGAAGTGCTGCATTCCTGGAAAGTGGAAATCAAAACTCTTGTGGATTGGATGGCCTCATTTGCTCTACAGCTAATTACACCTGGTTTGTTTCTGCTCCACATTAGCAACATCTTCTGAAAACTTAAAGTGAAAAAAGAAAAAAACACTTCCCTGTACTTGGCAGCAGGGCATCTACCTCACTTGAAGTCAACACTTGGTGACCTTTGTTCCATACAGGTTTTGGTGGTGCACTGGCTCTTGGTTATGCCCAGAAAATGGTATTTGGAAGGGCTGGAGTTTACCATGAGATCTGATAATGCCAGCAGGCACACTGGAGAGGACAGGGGAAGCACCAAGGGCTCCACAGCATCCCATTGCAACCACTCCTTCCATCAGCTGAGCATCCCCACCTCTCAGAGCAGAGCTGAAACAGCCTCTCGGAGGGTCAGTGACCCAAGGTGATCAGGTCTGAGGTTCTCTGCTCTCAAAGAGCCAGGGCCTGAGAAGGACTAATGTACAGCTTTTAGATGTTTACAGATAACCTGAGAAATAAAGCATACAGGTATTGAGCAAGTCTATGCACTCTCATCTGAGCACTTAAAGGGGCCTAAACTTACACTGGTGCATCCGAGACTGGACACATTTGGGATGTATGGAAGAGGGCTGGAAAGGGAATTGATGAGCTGTGTCTAGGAACTCTTTCTCTTGAGATGCAGACACCAGATTTACCAGGAATTAGTGTCCTCAGAAACACACTCCTAAATCTAAGATTCACTGAGGTTTACAATGGCAATGAAAGGGGGCTGTGCTCAGCCCTGATGCCCTGACAGATGCCTGCTGAGACTGAGGTAGGGGTGTGCAGGGGATGAAGCCGGTTCGTGGAGGGGGAGCTGCAACAGCACCTGGACCCATCCCACTGCTGGTGGGTGGCTGTGACCCTCTGGGCCCTGCTGCCCTCGGGAGCTCCCCATGGTGCTTCTCTGCTGGGCTCTTACCTTCCCCTCTGCTGTCAGCAGCTGCTGCCTGAGCTGGGGGAATGGAACTCCCTGGGGGTCAGGACTCTTCCCCTGCCTCTTGTTTACCATGCCCTGACACTGAGAACTGGCCCAGACTCAGACCAGGAGGGTGTCAGTGCCTTGCACTGATTGTCAGACCTTGCATCTCTTTATCAGAAGATCTGATTCATAATCAGGGAGACCTGAATAGAAAAAGCCAAGGGCCTCTTTGCTTTCTGTCCGTGCTGAATCCACCTGCCCTCTGTGCCCGGTGTCTCCAGAGCTGCCCAGAACACTGACCCAGCCCACAGAATGGGGACTGTGTCTGGCCATGTGGAAGGAGGATGCTGTCCCTGAGGAAGGTCTCTGACAGCTCTCCTGATTTACCTCTCAGTTTGCCTCAGGCAGGACAAAGCAGAGCAAATCAATTCTGCGGGCAGCGATCAGGAGCTGCTATTAATAGGACTGATTCTCAGTGACCTGGAAATGCTGCTGATCCTGCCCAGGGATGCAGTTCTTATTCCACACTCCCTAAACAAGCCTTGTTCTCTGTGGAGACCATTCAGTGCAGCAGCCTGGGATTCATTGTCAGAAGCCTTTCTCTGAGCAGGGTGAGAGGTTCCTGCTGGTTTGCAATGTGTGACTGACCCCCCCAGGGACTCCCCTCCACTGCGAAACGAAACTGCAGTGAGCAATGACATTAAGTGTCATTACACTCTTATGAATGGAGAGGTCTGCAGGCTTCCATGGAATAGCATTTCTGATCAGGAATGAGACCATAAAGGCAGGTTGTCATTTCAAAGGGCTTTAACCTGGTTACCTCAGGCTCAGAGTTTCTTTGATGACTAAAATAGAGCAGAAGGAAGGCTCTTGTCAGTAAGACTGATGCTAAAATGCTCCCAAGCTTGAGAAGTACCTTGTTGGTTTAAAGGAAAAAAGCACAAGTGGAACTGGGAGATGAACAATAATTCCTTTGGTTGGTTTAAACTTGTGCTGAGGTTCCTTCTGCCTGAAACTCTGAATTACCAGTTTAGGTTTAATTCTGGCAGTTGATTTTTTAAAATAATCATAATTGTTCAGACCATGTAGGCTCAGTTCACCTCCCTGAGAAGCCTTTTGTACAAACCATTCAAGGAGGAACACTGAGGGTTGGCATTTCCTAGCTGAACACCCTGCACAGAGCAGTTGTGAGCTACCTCAGGCAAACCCAGCACCCACAGAATGGGCACAAGGTCAACTACTGGTCAGGCCCTGCATGTTGGAAATAGGAAGGACTCACTGAACATTTCCCCCAGGGTCGAGGAGCCATTGGTCCTGTGCAGACCCATTTATTTCTGAATTACCGTTCCCAGGAAGTGACCCAGTGCTCACTTTAAGGTATGAAAATCACATCTTCTTCTCAGTGCTGTGTGAAATTACAACTTCGCCTTTTCCCATTCATCTTGAGTAAAGCTGGTAACAGCCACTGTCTGCCAGTGCTATTTCAACATGCTTCAAAGATAGTGGAAGCTCCTTCCCATGTGCATCAAATCCCAGTGTCACCAACACCGGGTGGTGCTAGGAAGGGGAGGGAAACAGAGCTTGTGGCTGGAAAATACAGCAAGCACTGGCCAAGGGCAGCTCCTGTAGAGCAGCTCCTGCTCCCCAGAGCTGGGGAGGTCCTGGGTAGGGAGGCTTCAGTGGGTCCCTGCTACCCAGCACAGCCTTTGGACACATCTGACGAGTGGGCAGGGAATTCCCAAATCAGCTCCAAGCTGGCTCCACTTTCTGGCTGCAAGACTCCAGCATGCTTGGCTTGGCCACAGAAGAGTGAATTGTTATAAAAGGTTAAAGACTTCTTTCAAAATAATATTTCTATCAATGAAATAGAAAGCAAAGCAAGGAAACCGGAAGAACATTGGGAGGAGTGAGATGATCCCCTCAAAAAAGTGGGGTGGTGCCCCAGGAGCCTTCAAGGGTGTGGGAGATGAGCTCAGCTTTGCCTTCGCAATAATCTTCTGATACATTTGGGAGAGTGAAGTGTCGCCAAATGGAGTGTGCTTTAGATGGTGGTAGCCCCTGTGCAAGAAAAGATATTCCCCTTGGCAAACTGCCTTGTTCCATCTTTCACAGAGAGGAACAAAGAGAATCTGAGCCACATGGCTCCTGGGGAAGGAACACGTTTCCTTGGCAAACCCTCCAGTGCCTCTGTGCCAGCTGTCCTCAGCACGAGGAGCTGCAATCCTGTCCCACTGGGCTGCATAAACCTCCCAACAGCAGGAGCCCATCCACCCTGACCTGTCCTAGCCCCTGCCATCCCTGGGTATGCTGTGAGCAGCAGCCCCTGGGCCATATGGGGCTCCTCTGCCCCATGCTCAGCCCCAGCCCTTCTTCCCCTGTGGTGGTGGGCACTCCTCATCAGCCTCAGCCCTCCACATAGCCCCATGTGCTGCTGACCCTGGGGAGGGACAAGAAAGATGACAGGGCCTCTCCCTACCCCTGCCCTGCTGTCCCCTTCCTGCAAATCTTGCCTTTTCCTCTGTGATGCAGACAGAGAAATTCCTCCTCTGCTCTCCCTCACCCCACACCTCTGTGTGCCCTCTCTGATCCTTCACTTTGTTCTTGCTCCTTCTCTGCCCCTTTGGTCCTCACACTCGTCCAGGTTTTGCATTACATAGCATGATTGAACTCCCTTCCTTTTAGAAAAAAATCTCATACCTGATCCCATTCAGCTTCCCAGCTATAGTTCATCCTGCTTTCATCTGGAAAATGATTTAACATGCTGTACAGGCTACCTTTTATCCATTTTGTTTCTAGACAGTTACCAAACACTTGTGGCCTTAACACTGACCTTTTCCCAGTTGTCTCAATTCCCCAAAAGGACAAAGTGAGAGACAGAAACCCATGTGTGCTCCTAGCAGTTGGCTGGACAGCATGCAGGGTGGGCTGGCTGTTGACTCCCACTGGCACATCCCTCCAGTGTGTTCATTAATTAGAATAACTTGCACCTGTAGTAATAATTCCTGTTCCAACACTGCTGATGCTCCTGTTTCCAAAGTCAGCTGGATGTGTTATTCTGACACAAACTTGATGGAGTCAGGAGTTACCTGGGAAAATCAGGCTCCTCTGCCTTCCTAGCCAGAGAAAAAGCAATTCTGCCTTGGAAGGGGGTAAAGAATTGGCTGGGGCCTCCCATCCTTTCCTCATTCCCCTAGTGTCAAGGGTGCTGAACAGGGCCAATGGATGTGCCCCCACTCTGACCCAAGACACCAGCTCCCTCCTCCCTCTGCTTTCAACATCCCTGTCTGCTCCTCACACACCTTTGAGAGCAGGGGCTCTGAGCAAAACGGCATCACTGTGTAATGCCTCCCAGTGCCTCAGGCAGGACCTGAGGATATCAGAGCTCCCTGCTTTGGGGACAGAGCACACAGAAAGCCCAGAGGAACCTTTGTGTGGCCACAGCTGGAGCTGGAACTGGCAGCCAGCAGCTCCTTCAAATGCTGCCGCCCATCAAAGCTTGGTGAGTCACTCCAGGTTCAGAGAACAAGAAGTTCCTTGAGTGTACATCTGACATGTTCAGTAAGATAGGGAGCTGATGATCAATTTTTTCTGCCAGATACACAAATTATTTCTGGAGCTCTGTATTACCACTGTTTGTGGACAGAGTCACTGAAACCCTCCCTTTTCGACCAGCTGCTGTACTTTCATTGCTAAGCCATATGGCATAGCTCTCATGTAATTTTATTTGAAAATGTGATTCTTTCAGTTGTGATAGTACTTTATCTATCCTCTGTGTTGTTGTTCCTCTGAGAGTGCATGTTGGGCTCCTGGCACAGGAGGATGCATGTCCAGAGAAGCCCCTGTGAGAGCAGTGAAGGTGTAGCAGCCCCTCAGAGCCAAGATGGGACAAGGATCATCCACAAGGGCTGCAGGAACAGCTCCACTCTGGTACTTGGTGAGAAATGAGGATCTGACTTGGGGATGATGTGTTTTAAAGGGGAAGAAGAGAGCCCCAGAGGGCTGCGAAGAGCATTTCCATCCCTCCAGCCTCCAGAGCAAAGCCAGACAGCAGCCCTTGGGGAGCAGGTGGGCAAGTCAAACATGTCAGTGTTCATGAGAAATCATAGACACCATCTCATATCAGCCACAAGCACTGGTCAGCCCAACACCTGGGCTGCTGTTATCTTCAGTAGCAATAAAAGCAAACTCACTCACTGAGGCAGGGCTGGGAACTTGCCTCTGACACCTCCTTAGGAGAGCCTGAGGGCTGGTCACTGCCTTTGGGACCTGCAGAGTTTGCTGGGTTTTGTGGAGGACTGCGGTTTGGGAGGTAAAGATGAGGTGACCAAAGGGCAAAGTCTCATCACAGCTTTGGACACACTCCAGGATTTCACTGTGCTCCCTGGTAAATTAAAGCAGAAATGAATTTCCAGACTAAGGGTGTACAAAGTGTTTGACACCCAGGACTGTGCTCCCAGAGAGGAGATCAAGAGTTGGAGATGGAGAGTACAGTTAAAGATCTTAACCAGCCATTACAAAGGTGTTAACTCACTACTGCAATTACATAGCTATTTGTTCATTAAAGGATGAATTTAATACAATAATAATGCAATTATAGTATTTGCCATTCTGCACACTAGAAGCCAAACAATTTTCAGCAGTGATCCAAACAGTTCTGTCCACTCTCTGAAAGGGCCTTTAGATCTCAGAGCTTACAGAAAACTTCTACAAGGTACAGCATGCTCTGGGCACTACCAGCATTTTCCCCATTTATATTGTTGAGCCCAGCAGAGAGAATAACACCTGAGCTGTGAGAACACTTCTCTGCAACCCATACTCCTCCCCAGCCTCAGAGCCTTCCTTCATTCACAGCAGGCACCTTTTCTGTCTGTAAAGCTCAGTCCCAAAACCTGGTCTTCAAGCAAGTGTTGGAGCTCTTTCAACTCCCTCAGGAAACGTTTCATCTTTTTCACTTTTACCCTGTTTTTGGAAACAAACTCACTACTGCCTTTCATCAGAATTTACTTACAGTTTCACTGCACTTGAACTTGTACTTCCAAATCAATGAATTATTTCATAAAAAATTTAGACCAGTTATTGCTGGGAGGTGTGGGAATGGTTTTTTTAAAAAATACTTCTTTATGGAGTGTTGTTGATTAAATCTTTGCAGCCACTGCTGAGCAATAAGATTTTGTGGAGGTGGAGTGGGGTAGATTTCTACACAGAACAGACACAATCTGGTGTTCATGCACCATTGGCACTATTTATTTATTGCCTCACTTGAGGGTTAGGAAGATGACTGTGGTTTATTAACAGTTTAGAGACCAGACACTGCTCAGGTTGTCAGTGGAGGGTGATGAGCTGGTCCTGTATTGCTGGTAAGGACCCCTGAGGGAAGGGAGGAGCATGAAGGCTCAGGCAGGGTCAATGGGATTTATTAGAGATGTTCCTATCTGACATCTAAAGCCTCCTTTGCGTCAGTTGGCTGAAACATTCCATACTTGCTAATCTGGCTTAAAGATGAAAGGCAGGAGAAGCAGTTTCCTGAACATTTCTACACCTGTTTGCACAGTGAAAGACACCCAGGCACCTCTCCTCTGACCCCAGAGGTCACCTAGGAAGTGCAAACAATGAGTGCTCACAGGCTGAGTATTATTAAATATTATGGGCAAAGAGGAAGGGACAGAGAAATGTGAAAAAAAAAATCAAATTATCAGGATTTACCACCAGTTTGTTTTGGGTTTTGTTTGTTTGGCTTTGTTTTTTTAAAGTGTTAAAGTGCAATTTGGTATTAAAGAAACTATTACCAGGAGATTGTATGGGAAACTGAGAAAAAAAAATGGAACTATGGCTTAGACTGTTATGGCATCTAAGAGCAGTTACTAATGAAAAACTGAAAATAGTTGCATGCTAAAGGTTGCACTTGACTGAGATGAAGTGGCTGTAGATGGAGCATCTCCAGTGCATCAGTCAGTACTGAGCACATGCTAACAGGAAATCAATTTATACCCACCAACATTTGCTCTTTCTATTGTGAAAGAGATTTAATTAACTTATTGTGAATGGCCAGTGGCTGCTTACTTTGAAAGAGCCTTACAGATTTAATGAAGCATCATTCTTTCTGAATTATGCTGGAAAAGTGACAATGATGAATTTTAAGCTGAATTGCTCGCCATATGTGATCAGTTAATGGAAAACCTTCCTCATCCCAATTATTAATTACCATCCTGTTATTTTTCCCCATTAAACAGCAGTCTTCTGGCTTAGGCAGTGTGTCCAGGAGCAAACATGCCACTGTCACTTGAGAATAAAGCCATTTGGGCACAGGAAAATCCCCTTGGTCCAGGTCATGGCCATCTATGCCTTGTTTGATGCTTTCTACAGACATTATTGTGTCTGACACCAGGAAGAGCCATGAGCAGGAGTGGAACTGAGGGAGGAGGGCTGAGCTCCCCCCTGCCACACTGATGACTTTTGTGTTCGTTGTCTCAGATAACCCCAAACATCACTGAGTTTTGGAGGCTCAAACAGAAGAGATTTTGGTCCACAAGGAGAGGATAAGCCCAAAATAAGAAGATGAGCCTGGTGCTAGCTGCACTACAGCCACCAAAGGAGTAGCTGTGAAGAGCTCTGAGGAGGAGGCAGAGCAGCTGCTTTGTTTGCTTACCTGGACAGATACGAGCTGCTGGTGAGGGCTGGGTGCTCCCCTGGGTGATGGAGCTTCTGCAGTGCCAGCACCTGCCCTGCTCCCTCCCCTGGGGTGTGCAGCAGCCACATCACAATGACAACGAGCACAGGACTTGGGCTCCCTTTGGAAGAGCTGTTTGTACCATTTTCTGCATTTCCTGTGTTCATGAGCTCCTCCTACACCACCTGCAGGAGTGGCCTGCTTCCCACCTGAGCCAGAGTTTCATACTGGTATAGTCAGGTGATTTCTTGAGAACAAAGTCAGAGGTTTCTTGAAGATGGTGATGAAGGTGAGAGTAAACAGAGTCCCAGCTCAGGGGGAGCAAGGCACTGGAGCCCCTTTGGATCTTTCTATTGACATTGCTTTCCTTATTTATTTGTTTAACTCAGTTCTGTATTGATAAAGTCCTTCAGCTTTATATCCCAGGGGCTATCACTGTGTGAGAGGGCTGTGCTGAGGGACCAGAGCTGTGCTACAAACAGGACAGACATATACAGATTCACTGTGGATTCATTAGCCCTTTGTACACCTGAGGCAGCAACATTAAACAAAATAGTAAATAATCCAGCCCCCTAGAGCCATGGGCATCTGCCAGCTCCCAGTCTGGCTTCCCAGAGGAAAGCATGTGCTTATTCCTCACTGCTACCAGTCAATGAGTCACAAAAATGACCCAGGTTCCTTTGGGCAAGAAGAGACAGGAAAAGCTGCAGCAACACAGGACAAAATGCATCAACATTTCCAAGAGAGAGCTTAGCAATGGCAAGAATCACAAATGGGGAAGTACTTCCATGAGGAGTCAGCTCCATGGCTTTCAGCAGTGACTTCTTTCTGAAGATGATCTGTGCACATGCTGCACATAAAAACTTCACACAACTGACAGGACATAAAGTCAGCGGTTAAATACATTATATAGACTGCTCAGGGAGATGAAAGGAGGCATTAAAAACAGCAAACCTTGTGTAAAGGTTAATTAAAACATTAATAATGGAAGGTTTCAATTATTCATGCATAAATAAAAAGACATTTAATGGTAGATACACACTGAACCTTTCTGCAGTGGACATGACATTGAGATAGAGAGAGAACACGAGAGCTTCGGCTCAGCACAGAAAATTACTGTGAAGCAGGAAGTGCTGGGCAAGAGGAAAGGCTGAGAGCAGGGACCACACACAGGCTGCAGGGAGAGAGGGCTCTGATCAGCTGCACTTCCACAGGGCTCAAGGACAGTCTTTGTGTCCCTATCCCTCAGGATCAGGAGGGTGCTGGCTCATACCTGAGTGTGGCTCTGCCATGCCAGGGGCAAGGGATGGGCAGGACCACCACCTTTAATCCTCAAATACAAAGTTTCTGTACAGTAACAACTGAAAAATCCCATCATATTTTTACACTCTTATTTTCTACAGATTACAGAATTGTAGAATCCTACAGCAGTCCAGGCAGGAATGGACCTTAAAAGATCACTTACTCCAATGCTTTCTAGGAAGAGAAGCCCACAGAGATCCTCTCACACCCTGACCACCTGCATGTGGAACCCTCCAGCGATGGAGGCCTGTCCCTGGGAGGGTTGTTCCAGTGAATGATTGATTGTTCCCATTGTTAAAAGTTTCTTTCACATTGAGATGAAACCTCCTTGTACCCATCCTCCAGCTTGTACCCATCACCCATTGCCCTCCCCACAGGGCTCCTCCTGCACAGAGACCCTCCATCCTGCTCAGATCTCCCTTGTATGTCCTGGGGTGCTGTGGGGTCCCCACGAGTCTTCTCCAGGAGAAGGGACTGAACTTCTTCAGTCTTTCCTCACAGGGCAGGTTCTTCAGCCCTTTGGTCATCCGTATCACCCTCCTTTGGATCCTCTGCAGTCTGCTTTGTCTTTGGATTGTGGGGGCTGGAACTGTGCATGCCCAGCAGGGCTGGGGTCCAGGCAGGTGACACTGCTCTCCAGCTGGAACCCACAGTGCCCTCCATGCAATGCTGCCAGGACTGTCATCCCCTCATCTGCTCTTGAGGTGACCTCCCTGGACACTCAGAGCATCACTTAGAGCCTGCTGGCTCTGCACCTGCCCCTACACCTCTGACACATCTTCCCTTCTCTGTGCCCCACACCGTGTGTCTGTGCAAACACTGTGTCTGTGTGGCCATAATTATACTCTCAGCTTCTCTCTTTAAGCTGTCTCTGACAAGTCATTTAGAGTTTGCCTGCTTTCATCTGCCTTCACAGCGAAGGAAAGTTGGCAGGCAATTCTCAACTACCTGACTTGGCTCTTGTCTGATGATTGATTTCCAGTGGGAGTAAGTTTTGATATTTGAAAAGATCCAACCTATTATTATTGAACATTTGAGTTGTGTAATGGAAGTATCTGTCTGACAAAGCCAGAAGGATATTTGAGCCGAAGGCTCAAAGGCTTAAGGAAATTCTAGATCATGTATAAAATATTGCCCAGTGCATTGTCTCTAATGTCAGACAGAATGGAGAGAGGCCACAATGTCAGGAGAATGCAGCCAGGGTGAGGGTTAAAAAAAATGGTCAAATTGAATATTTCAAAAAAGCAAGGAGAAATGTTATCTTCTGTGAAGAATGAAAGATCTGGCAGACAATGGGATGAAAAGGACCAATTCTGACCTACATACCCAGGCAGAATCCCTGCTGACAGAGAGGAAAAATGATGCCTTTGATCTGCAGGGGATATCAAGACTCTGGGCAGAGAGAGCTGATGAATCCTGTTGAAAAGGAGAAAAAAAATGACAGCAGCCCCAGTGGAGCCTGGGCTGTCACTGCAGACAGGTCAGCAGCCCACAGATGCAGCCTGGGCTCCAGCCATGGCTTGGGGACAGGAAAACAGAAATATCCCCCTTGGGAATGGACACAGTTACCCCTGGGGACAGACAAACCTTTCCCTCAGGGACAAGAATTTGACCCTTAGTCCAGGACTGGAGCTGTGCTGGCAGGGGCCAGTGGCCCAGCTGAGAGGGCTGCTGCAGGCTGGTGACCTCTCCTGTCCCAGGGACATGCCTAGGAGCACTGTCCAGGGGCTGCTTCCCAGCTCCCAGCTGAGCTCCTGTGGCTTGCACAAACAGGTGTGGTTTTCCTGGAAAACCAGCAGAGGTTGCTGTATCAGCCGCAGAAGTGTCCCTTCGTGCCTCACAGCCCGAGCCCAGTACCAGCTGCTCTGGTGTGACACTCCCTGTACAGAACACGCATTCTGAAGGGCAGAGAACACCCTCAGTCATGAGCTGGTGCAGGTCCTCGTGGAGCCAGGAAACCAGCTGCAAATTCTGGAGAAATCCCTTCATTGGAGCAGATGGGAAAAGTCATTTATTTTCTCCCTTGGTGCCAAGGAAAAGACTCCACCATCCCTCTCTTCATTTCCAGGCACAGTCTCACCCAGGTCATTGCCACTGCTCACCTGTCCCCAGGCACAGCCTCACCTGGGTCACTGTTACTGCTCACCTGTCTGAGCCCAACCTCACCTGTGTCACTGCTATTGCTCACCTGTCCCCAGGCACAACCCCATGTTTTCTCCTGCTCTTTGGTCTGGGAGCTCAGACCAGCCACAGCCCTAGCAAGAAGCAGCTCAGATTTACCCCTGTGTTCCAGGCACCAGCAGATTTGAAGAGCAAGGAGAGGAGGTGGTGCTTTCCCACAGTGATGAATCCGTGTCTGGAGAGCTGTAGCACCATGTTCAGATGCAGGGGGAGATGCTGCCTCATTAGCATATTATTCTCTTTTTACTAATCAAGTCAACGTGAATACTTTTGATTATGATTGTGTTTGATTGTATCAGGGAATGATAGACTTGAAAAGCTTTTTTTTTCCAGGACTGCAGAAGGCAGCAGCACCATTCCTGCACTATTTTTAGCAGATGTTGCAGAGAGTGTGCTCTGTGCCTGTCCTGTTTCACTGCCAGGATTCTACACCTGGAATTCCAAGGGAAAAAAGAAAACTGAGCAGTGTTAAAAAGAAGTTGTACACCCATCTATGTGCTGCCTGAGGAGGTAAAAGGCAGCTCCTGTCTCCATTCTGGACTGACTGTGGTGCTTCCAGATGAACCCAGCGGTGCCACAATGCCTTTAAAGGTCATAGACAAAATCACATTTTAAAAATCACACTTAACTTGCCTGCACTTGCCATGTCCCAAAATGAAGGGGAGATGTTTTCTGCTCCAGTGACAAAGAGCAATTTACCTGTCATGCCTGTGGTTATAATTACAGGTGAAAGCTGGGTGAAAGTGGGAAGTGAATTTCCCTGTAACATTAAATCCCAATGATGGTCCTTTCAGGTCACAGGGGCTCTGAGGCCATCCCACAGCATGGCTCCAGCCCTCAGAAACATTTATGGGTTGCTGCTCTTTTCCCAAGTGCTTTTCCAGATGGGAGCTACCAGAGTAGTGAGGTCCCCTACAAGCTGCTGGAGCAGCCACCCCAACCCCAAGCCCCTGGGTGTGGGGCTGTGACCCTTTCTGGTGGGCTCAGCATCTTGCTGGGACTCCCTGGAGATCTGTGGCTGAGGAGCCAGTGTGTCCAGGAGCAGGCAGGAGCACAGGACAAGCAGGGGGAGTAAGGAGTGCCCCGGGACCTGGCAGTGCTCCGTTCCATGCTAATGACCAAGGATTGCTCAAACCACACAGGGGAAAAAGAGTTCTGGCTGCTCGATACTGTGATAAATTCCTTGGATATGATATAAACCCAGCACCTGTGTGGAAAACTCTGACTTCAGCTTTACAGTGCTGCCCACGCTACAGCCGCAGAGACTGACCTGGATCTTGTGGGGACCTGACCCACCTGGCCAGGGTCCCCATCCAGCTCAGAGCCTCTGCCCCGCAGCACAGGGCTCTGGGGCTGTGCAGGGAGCAGGGCTGGCAGCCTGAGAGGAGGGCATGCCACAGCCACGGGCTTCTGGTGTGCCAGGGGGCACTGCAGGGAAGTGGGTGCCAACTTTCCTCTTGAAAGGCTCACACTGGACTGGCTTCTGTCTGTGCCTTACAGAAAAATGTTTCAAATAAATCACCAAAACCATTCCGGGATAGGAAAAGAAATCCTTGTCTGGCAAGAGTTGAAGGGCTCCACCTGATTATGTTGCCTGAAATACAGCAAAATACTAACTTTGTGGTATGTTTTTAGGGAGATTGTCTGGTACTAAGAAACTTTTCCTTCTGGTTGAAGAAACATGAGTCTGACTGGGAGCTAAAGAATTAAATGGATCAGTAGCAAGGCAGGAGCTCTGGGAGTGCTGGAGATTAAAGCTGTGTCACACAACCAAGGCACTGGTACCTGCTGCAGCTCTGGCAGTGAACTGTGACCAGGAGGAACTTTTCCAGGAAGTGGACAACAGAAAGCCCCTGCTGTTGTAGGGCTGCTGCAAAGGGAGGAGATCCCGCCCTCAGGGCTGAGCCGAGGGACGGACAGAGCCTCGCCCCAGGCACTGCTGTGGCTCATGAAATGCAGGAGCAGTGGACACCCTGAACACCATGAACTCTTCCCGTGAGCCCAGCCCCTGTTTGCCCTCCACGGGGTTACCTATGACACTGCAAATGCCCTGCAGATATGTCCCTGTGTGACAGGAGGGGCAGGAGCTGCTCAGCTTTGTGGGTGAAAAACAAACTGTGAACAAGTGAGATGTTACCTGGCACTTCAGCTGAGTGCACATCCCCTGCGCACACACACAGAAAAATCACATTTTTCTCCATGGGATCCTAAGGAAGAGATTATAATAAGATTTTGTGCATAGCCTGTTGTTCTGCATGTTGACACCAACAATTCCAAGGCACACAGGGGAAGCAAAAGGAGATAAGATGCAAAATGATTCTGTAACGAGTGCTGAAGATTTTCTGGGAGAGAGATTTTTTTTTCTTTGTTTGCTAAGCTTTCAAAATTAACATTGACATTTATACAAAAAGGAGCTTTTTATTTTCCCCTGGAGGTCAACAGCCTGCTGTCTCCCATAATGAGTTATCCTGTGGGTACTGCTAGCAAAGGTAGAGGAATTGCTTCTAGCCCAGCTGTCAGCACCCAGCAAGGCAAAACCAGTATGGAGTTAGTAATGGATTTAGTAACAAGACATCATCAATAATTCCATCACTCAGGCTCATGATGGATGGGTCACAGTGCTGGGCAGGCAGGGAGAGCCTGAGTGCCTGCCTGGTCCACCTTCTGTGTGTGTCCAAAGGAAATTTTGGCTGGCACTGACCCAGCAGGGTCAGTCACTAATGGCCTGTGTCTTGGGCCCAGAATTTGGCAGACTCACCCTGGGCCACCTAAGCACAAGTGACAGCAGTGGTGGCAGTGTTGGCTTGACAACAGCCCGTGCAGGGAGGAGGGAACAGAGGCCCCTGAGCGTTGGGATTCATTGCAATAAAGGTGGCAGAGACAAGACCAGGATGCAAAAGCATCCATTGAGCGGTGATGCTGTCTTTGTCCAGCCCATGTTCAGGTGGAACATATATTTTCTCTTACACCAGTGTCAGACCAGTAAATGAGTAATTGCATTCCCTTGGCCCATCAAGGAGCTAACAGGACAAACTACCATCAAAATAGTACAATATATTAAAAATGTGTGCAAACCTGCATTAACGGCTGCTGGAAGAAACACCCCAAACCATGTCCATGCAGTGTCCTGCAATGTGAAATGTGTACCAAATGAAGGCTTCCCTCCAAGTGCCCCAGGGCTGGGACCCATACCTGTATCTGATGGCACCACAGCCAAAGGAAAAACTTCCAAGTGTTTGCCAGCCTTTTGGCAAGGCTCTAGATGATGGCTTTGTGCTGAATAAATAAATAAGTTTTACTGTGCTCTCCTACAGAAGGCAGATAAGAAGCCAAAAAACCAAATAAGAATCACAGCAGAACAGCAAACATATTTGTGCTAAGGAGGGGAAGCCATGGCTAAGTTTCTAGACCATGAAGCCACAGAGTGCCTCAAATTAAATTAATTTAATGGTTTATACATTTCCTCTGTAGAGATGTGGGCACTGAAATGTGCATCCTCAGGCAGGGTAGGGAGGTCTGGCAGACACTCCTGTCACCCCCTGGCATAGCAGAGATGCCATGTGTGTATCACAGGCATCTGGGGGAGGGATGGATGCTCCGGGCAGTGTCCTGTGCCTGCAGCCTCCAGCTCTGCCCCGCTGTCATTCTGGGAGAGAGATGGCACTGGGCACCCTTCCTGGCACCGGGCACCCTTCCTGGCACCAGCCCCCATTCCTGGCACAAGCTCCCACTCCTGGCACCAGTCCCCATTCCTGGCACCAGCCCCTGTGCCTGGCAGAGCCAGGGGAGCCACGAGGTGGGAGCCAAGGCTGCCCAGGCCTCCCGAGGGGGCTCTGGGACCTGCACTGCCCCACTGCCACCGCAGCAGCTCCCACCTGCTCCTCACCCTCACCTCTGCCTCCAAACAAGGACTCTGTGGCTTCAGCACCTGGAAGGTTCTGCATTCCCATTCTCCAAAATAGCTTCTGTTCATTTGGCCAAATTCTAATTCATCTTCTGTCAAATATTTTTTCCTCCTGCCGAAAGCAGGACTCTATTATTATTTCTCACATCCACTTCAGCCTTAACGGTGTCTGTAAATAATGAATTTGCATAATGAGCGGGATTTATGAGAACCAATTGCTGTCTGTGTAGGTGACCTTGTGACTTCAAACGTGCCAATGTGCAGGGTGGCAGGGCAGTGCTGCAGTAGCAGCAGCTTTGGGAAGCTGCTCATTGGGTGTGTGAGCACCTCACCATGTGTGCCTTCCTGGCTTCTGGCTGCACTTAAAAGCCCAAAATGCTCTCACAGAAATGTGCAGGGCTCCCTCAGAGGTGATGGTTACAGTGGCTGACCATGTCCAGTCATCCAAATTTGGATGAATGAGGAGAAAGTTAAAGAAAATGGTCTGGTAAAAATGTTCAGTATTTCAAGTTCATTTTGGCCTGGAATAGGAGAAGAAATGGCTTTTCACGTCCTTTTCCAAAATACCTAGCTTACTAAATTTCCATAACGAGTCCATCTCATCTTCATTCTTAAAAAATTCCAGAGGTGGTGTGGAGAACTGCAAACCTGATCTCGTATAAAACCTCCTGAGATGATAAAACTTGGGCTGAAAACTTAGGTCATTGTGCAGCTACAAGATTTCTCTGAGCTTTGCTGAACATGGGGAGCTGGCAGCAAATGACAGCCTTGTCCCTACAGGTTACACAGAACAGCTTAGTCAGCTCACCAGTGGGAATCTCAAATACTTTGTAAAATAACAGGAGTTTTCAAACATCACTGTAAATTTCCCACTTAATTTTATAACATCAAACCTGCCCTCATTTTTCCATCTTTAATCTTCCATTTGCTCATGAGATCATGGAGTCCCTGCTGATAGCAAGCTGTGATAAATTAAGTTTATCACTTAAGAAAAAATATATTTGAGTTATAACCGTTAACTCCAGCTGAAATAATTCTATGGATTCTTCTGAATGCAAAGAAATTCAGTCAGGGCGTCAGAGCTCTATAACTACATGATTTATATGTATAAATATTAAAGGCATCAGCTAATCAGAGAATTAAAACTGCCAGAAGCTCTGAATGTGGCTCTGTGGCAACCCGCAGCACTCCCTGTCTGAGATGTGAGTGGTGGGAAGGTGGGATCTCCACTTGGGATAAAACACCCCTGAGGTGCTGTGAGAAGAATGTGGGTGTTTTTTCCTGGACCTGTCAGCCTTGTACTGCGAAGAAACTTTCTTTGGGAAGTCCCTGGCCTTAGGGGAAGACTGGATTTCCAGACAGTCAGGACAACCTTTCCCTTCAGTGTGGGTGGTTCCAGGGTGCTCTGATGGTGTTACAAAAATATCTTGGGTGTGTTGAGGGCAAATTGTCAAAAAGAAGGTCATGGCCAGGTTGGACAAAGCTTGGAACAACCTGGTCTAGTGGAAGATGTCCCTGCCCATGGCAGGGGTGGGACAAGAGGAGTTCCAAGGTCCTTTCCAGCACAAACCACTCCTGGTTCTGTGATCTGTGACTTCATGTTCCTCTTGGTGATGGGCCAACACTCTGTGACACCCCTGGGCAGCCCCTGCCAGGGCTCCAAGCAGGGTTGGGAACTTCTGTCACCTGGAGCAAACCACTGACCCTCAGGCTAGAGACTTCCTGCAGACCTGAAGGGAGAAAACAAAATCCTTGAGTCAGAAAAACCTGGAGGCACCTACCTGAGCTCGATGTGGCTGCCAGAGGTTTGGGATGTCACATCCTTGGGGAGAGCATCACGGCTCCTGCATGAGCTCGAGAGCCAGGGGCTGCTATTGTTGATGCTAAAGGGTCACTTGAACCCAAAACTGACTGAATACATCTATCACAGAAAGAACAATCCTGGCTTTTTATTCTAAGCAAAACCATTTCAGCCACTAATCACTGGAAACTGGGAGAATATTGTAGGATTGCAGGCTTTGATCTCTTTCCCAGTTAAGTGATGTCAGCCAGCGTGCAGCTCTGTCATCTTTGGTTTTAGGTCTGCCTCAATCCTGTACAATGTATTTGACATTAATTTTGTCACATTTTCTGCCAGGCTGCCGAATTTTCTGACTAGAGGATTTTATCTGCAAAGTCAGCCTTGTTCTCCAGGCCTGGTCTGTTATTCCCAGCACGAGGCTCTAGCTCAGGACATAGTAACTGATTGCACAGAGTTTTAGGATCTGGGATTTGGGAGCACACTCCTTTCTGGTACAGATTGTGCTGGATAAATGGTTTTATAGAGTTTTGGTTGGAGCTAGTGGCTGTTTGTGTCTTCTCCTATATCTGTCATGGTGGGAAATGAGATTATCTTTCATCTTGCAGAAATAATAGACTTATAGCCCTGATAATCTCTACATCTAAGGTAAAACCTGTAGATAGAGATTCTATTTGAAGTAGAACCACTGGTATGGTAGGTGAAGTTTCAGATGTGAGGACCTCTTGTTTTTGAATTATTGTCTGTTTTCCTCCAGCTGTATCAGGTGTTGAGCTGAAGGATCATCTTCTCTGCCATAAATCTCCTTGCTCATACCTTCAGTTCCTTCTGGCTGCAGCAGCCACCCCACCCCGTGTGAGATGAGCGACATAATTTCTGTCCTTTGAGGGAAAACATGGCAGGCTTGGAGTCCCCCCAAGCAGTAGTTTTAAAAATAGTCTCACTAAGCTGCTTATGTAAAAGATAATTTAATAAAAAATCCCCTATAAAATGAAAACTTTCCTTGGATTCAATAGCAAAGCCTCAGGAAGGAGCTGCTTTCACACCTGGTGCTGCACTGAGCTGTGGGGGATGCAAGTAAGCCAGACACAGAGGAAGGATTGGCTACCTATGTGCTTCAAGCTGCTTTTAACTGCAAACAAAACAATACCAGACCATAAATATAATATATAAATATTAAATATTCAAATATTTCTGTAAACATTTGCTGCTCCATCTGCCTGTCAGAGGAATACTCCACTCCTGCTGGGAGATGTCACAGGGGAGCTCTGGATGCAGCCTTGCCTGAAATCCTGCTAGGAGGAGCAGGTGCTGTTCCAGCAGCCCAGCTCCAGCTCCTGCAGCCTGACCTGTGGGGCAGCACAGCTGGGCATGGGAACTGGGAGCAGCAGCAGCAGCTGGAGCCTGTGGGGGTCTGCAGGGAGAGGGGAAAGCCTGGGGAACTTGGGTGGGTGCCTGCATGGGTGTTCCTGAGCCAGGCCACGCCATCAGGGCCATCAACATCACTGGCAGAGAAAGCTGACCATGGGTAATGGCTGGAGCAGTGTCTGTGGCACATCTCTGTGACACATTCCTGTGACACATCCTTGTGGCACATCCCTGTGACAATCCCTGTGGCAATCCCCATGGCACATCTCTGTGACAATCCCTGTGACACATCCCTGTGACAATCCCTGTGACAATCCCCGTGGCACATCCCTGTGGCACATCCTTGTGACAATCCCTGTGGCACATCCCTGTGACACATCCCTGTGACAATCCCTGTGACACATCCCTGTGACAATCCCCGTGGCACATCCCTGTGGCACATTCCCATGGCACATCCTTATGACACATCCCTGTGGCACATCCCTGTGACACATCCCTGTGACAATCCCTGTGGCACATCCCTGTGGCACATTCCCATGGCACATCCTTATGACACATCCCTGTGGCACATTCCTTTGGGACCTTCCTGTGACACATCCCTTTGGGCCATCCCTGCAGGATGTGGGGCAGAGCTGCTGTGGCTCTGCAGATGTCCTTGGGAAGGAATTCCTGGACCAGAAGGCTCAGCAGGGATGGATGCCCGTGGTGTCAGTGGGACCTCGGCCCCCCCGAGCAATGGCAGGACCACTCTGCTGGGACTGCCCAGCTCCCAGGGCCCCTGCAGAAGGGCAGCCCTTGCAGGCCTCGGGGGCCCCTCACCTTCCAGTAACCACCATTTGTCACATACAAACGCTGTGTAAGTTTCTGACTAAAGAGTGACATAATTAATGGCACACAGAGCGAACCATTCTCACATGTTACACCACACACACCTGGTACATTGTCAGAGAAACCATTCCTCACTGCAAACCTGTCCTGTGCATTTTTGAACCTCACTACCCAGTTTACAAGCCCCAGTTCTGTGGGCTTTGGCTTGTTCAGGTGTCCCCTTCAGGTTTAATTTCTCTTTTTCCTGGGTTTTATGCATTTATTCAGTCTGTACTAAATAGTGTTCATTTTTTAGCACTGGACCACCCAGCAGTGAGCTCTGCCTGGAGTTTGGCTCTCTGGAAGTGCCTCATTTGTCTTGTGTTTGCCTTGAACAAAAGTCATAAGCCACTAGGGCTGTGTGGAAATGCACCATTTTTCTGAAATAAAAATCACTCTGCAAACCAAACACCCAAATAAAGCGTAAATTGTATGGGGTTTTCATGGCCAGGTTTTGGTAATGGGGAGAAATACAAGGGTGGCTCCTGTGAGAAGCTGCCAGAAGCTTCCCCCTTTTCTGATGGAAGCAATGCCAGTGCCTCCAAGAGGGATTCCCTGGTGGCTCCTGCAGTTGAGATCCCCCCAGCTCCCTCATTCCATCCTGCTGCTCCCCTCCTGTTGGTGCTAGTGCATCCCAAATTCATCACAGAACAGGGTAACAAACAACTTTGGGGGATGAAATTGCCATCTGGTGTGTGAAACAATGAGGGGAGAAAGGAAACAGGAGAGAGAAGAGGGAGAAGTACAGCCTCAGGGCTGGATCTCTTTTCTTTGTTAGTGCTAGGTTTTGGGAAAGTGGGATTGGAACAAAATCCCTTAATTTAAACTTTATTCAATGTCAACCTTCTCACCATCAAAGAGCAGTAACAATACTGGTGAGCTGTTTAAACAAACCACAAAATGCCCACAAACCTGCTCTGAGGAACTAATAGGGAATCTGGGGGTTCCAAGACATCGCTTGAGAAAAATAAAAAGCCAGACTGTGATGGTATTTGGAGTGCCATTTTCTTCAGAAATGTTGCCTTATTTGTTTCCACAAGATTCTTTTAGAAATGTTTCCATCCTCGTGGTCTCAGCCATGGGAACTGAAACCCACTCATGAGAAGGGGCCACTCATTGAGCTTGACTTTGAGACTGAAAAGCTGCCCCTGCTCAGACCCAAAGTCAGCAGCTGGCAGGCCAGTGCGTGGATTGGCTTTTGTGATGTAAACGAGATCTTCATGAGCCCTCCAAATGGAAGCCCTCCAGTCTTGTTACACAAGTCTTAAATTCATTATTAACAGTGTAGCACTGCTAATTGTACAATTGTAATGTAGCATTTGGTAATTGCTCACTATACAAACACTTTAAAGGCCCTAGAGAATGCATCTAATTATGGGCTTTTGACAGAAAGCAGGCGGGGAAATCAGTCCACGCTGCTGAAGTGAGGGCTCAGCTTCCTCGTCCTCACAGAGCATTACCAGAAGGAGCTACAAGCCAAGAGGATGCACTAGCCCGTGGCCACCAAAAGGAGAAACTTTCTTCACCCCCTTCTTCCACCTCCTGCTTCCCCTTCTGGGTGTGCTGTCCAGCTTCTGTGGCAAAGGGCTGAAAGGAGTGCCAGGAGGCATCTGTTGTTTTCTGGCCTTAGTGGGGGTGTAGTTCCAAAATTAATCCAAGAGTGAACCCTGGCTTTTACTGATACCATGGAAGCAATGTTGAGCATTTTGGTTGTGTGTGAGTTAGCTGTTGTGATGATTTCTTGCTGGCATAAGGCTGATTTTCTTCCAATAGCTGGTCTGGGGTTGTGTTTGGGGTCTGTGCTGGAAGCAGTGTGGATCCCTGGGGATGTGTCAGTCCCTGCTGAGCAGCACTTGCACAGTGCCAGGGGCTGCTCTGCTCCTCACCCGCCCCACAGCCAAGGAGCTGGGGGCACACAGCTGGGCAGCTGATCCTGACTGGTCCAAGGGATGTCCCAGCTCACAGAACGTTGTGCTCAGCACGTGGAGCTGGAGGAGATGGATGGGGGCATGTTTGGTGTGGTGATGCTTGTCTCCCCAAGTCACTGTCACGTGTGCTGGAGGGTGCCTGTCTTGCAGATGGCTGAACACCTGCCTGCTATGGGAAGCAGGGAATGAATTCTTTGGTTTGCTGTGTTTGTGTGCACAGCTCCTCCTTCACCTGTTAAACTGACTTTTAAAAAGTCAGTTTAACCTTTTAAAAAGTGAAACCCACCAATTTCCATACTTTTGCCCTCCCAGCTCTCTGCCCACTCCATGGAGAGTGATCCAGTAGTGGGGTGAGCCCAGCTGCTGGCTGGGGTGAGAGCAGGCACCTGAGGGCCAGGGCTGCTGGAGGCTGTGGTGGCTCCTCAGGGACCTGCCTCAAGCCCCAGGCACGGCTGGCAGCAGCAGGCACAGCCCTGGGGGCTCGGCCCTGGCCCTGGGGCCTCCTCTGTGCCAGCCAGCAGAGCCCACCCAGGGCTGGGGGCAGCAGGAGGGGCTTGGGGCCCGGCACTGCTCTGAGCATCGGCTCCCAGCTCTGCCTGGCCAGCAGGGCAGTTTCACACACTTTTCATTAAAACCATATTAAACATGGGAAAAAAAACTGCCAAAAAGGAAGCTTGGTATTTCATGTGTGAGCTCTTTAACACAGTTTGGTGTTTCTCATGTTTGGAGATTAAAAAAAGGATTGAAAAAGCCCTCTTCTGTCTTTCTGCTGGAAATGTATTGAGGTTTTCTGAATTGACATGGTAAATTTGCTTTAAAAAACCAATCTAAAATCAGATGGAATGAACAGAACTTCTAGAAATGCTTTTCCAGTCAGATGGGCAAGGAAAAAGATTATTTCTTTTTATGTCTGGTTTTTGAGAAACAAAGTTAATTCACTGTTGTTGTTTCAGAGCCAGAGCTCCCTTTGCAATGCTGCTCTCAGATGTGACCAGCAATGCAATCTACCCTGAACTGTGCCAGGGGCTTGATAACCTGTCTCAGATGTGACAAGTGGCCATATGTGAAGCAGATTTTTGGTACTACTGACTGAGAATGTCTTATCTATGATTATCAGTGGTTTTTCAGAAGGTAATTTTTTTTTTTTTCTGGAAGCAGCTCCTTTTGCTGTGCAAAAGTTTTGAAGTTTTGAAAATGTGTTTGGAAGTTACAGGGGGAAACTGAAGATCAGAACTAAAACACACATTTTTTTCGAGGCCAGCAAGAGACTGGAGCAGCTTACCCAAGAGGCCAGTCAAGTTTTGCCTGTTGAAGCTGTTTTTCTTTAGTGCAGCCTGGGTTCATTTCCTGAAGAGCTTCAAACAGCAGCAAACCCCACGATCCTGTGGCTCTGTGTCTGTGCCTGTGGCAGGCCAGACTGGCACGATGCACCTCCCACTTCTTACAGAATGGACCCCCCAGGACCGAGGGTCCTGTCCTTGGGAGGTGACAGTGGCAGGAGCTGCAGAGAGCTCCCGTTAGCAACAGGAGTGAGAGGGTAATTAGCAGTGACAGCTCGTGACCCAGGCGTCCCCGATCTCCCTGACTCCTGTGAAGGAAGTTATTAGTCAAACACTGCGCCTTCGTGGGAAACAATTACCACTAATTACCGTGGAGTCATGGCATCCCGAGATTTCAAACACAGTGTGCGAGGCTTGTGTCATCAGAGACCATCAGGAAGCTGTCTAAGGGTTCCATGCAGCACATTCCTGACAAGATGGTTCATGCCAAACAGGTGGCATTCAATGGTGTTGAATCTGCACTTAATATTATTAAAATAAAGCAGGCTGGCAGACTGAAGCACAGCAGACAGCCCAAGTCCTCCTCTTGCACCTCTCCAAAATCAGGTTCAAAGGGGATACTTGGAACCTTGTGGGTGTCCCTGTGACTCCTGATTAATTTTGGCTAACACAGCCCACCAGCCTGTCGTGTGGAGGGGGCAGCATCACTGGGTCAGAGCAGGAGCCCCACGGTGGCAGGAGGTGGCCAGGAGGAGCTGAAGGTCTGCAATGCAGCCACTCCTCCCCATCCCTGCAGCCAGCATCTCCACACATCACCTGTCAGGAAGCTCAATCCGAGTCTGCTGGCTCTTGAGAACAGAACAGAAGCCGGGGCGTAGAAAAGTCAGCTCACCCCAAAAGTCTTTGTAGTGGATCCCACAGCAGCAGGACTGCTGAGGTTTTCCCCTGGAGGGGATGCCCACTGCATGATGGAGAAGGAGGAATGAACACTCACCACTGGACTGAGATCTTTGCTTATAGGTGTGTGATTCAGTTATGGCTTATCCATTATGGAATCTCATACGGCTTGAGTGGGGAGCAAGTGAATTCATGTGATTCCCTCGGGCAAAGGGGTCAAACTCTTTTGTTGTGCTTGGTTGTTGTATCTCCTAATGAGCACATTAAAAAAGCCTAATTTACCGAGCACTCTGTCCTGTACATATGAGGATCCAAACAACCACGACATCCCTCCTTTGGCTCTTCCTGCTAGCTGCCAGCTGTGAGGAAGTGTGTCTGTGGCCAGGCAGGACAGCAAGGCAGGCCAGAGCAGGAGCTCCAGGGGCTGCAGGGGCTGCAGGGGAGCAGGGGCTGCAGGGGCTGCAGGGGAACAGGGGCTGCAGGGGAGCAGGGGCTGCAGGGGAGCAGGGGCTGCAGGGGAGCAGGGGCTGCAGGGGCTGTCTGTGCTGCAGAGCCTCTTGGCACAGTCGAGAAGGTCTCACCTGCTCTGAGAGGTGTAGCAGCAACACTGAGCCTGCAAAAAAGAAAGGAGCGTGGGCACCAGGAGCAATGAGTTGATTTTTAGCACCTCTGTATCTCTAGAAAGGGTTATATCCAAGCCTGGCTCAGGACCTTGAGCCTGGTTTGTGTTATGAACACACACAAGATCCTGGTAGTGAATGGCCAGACCAGAGAGAAGAGCAGATCCTGGGCTGGGAACACTGTGCCATGGTTAAACTGAGGAATTCAGCACTTGGAAATTGTTGAGTCTCTGCCTTATTAGATTATCTTGCTGCTCTTTCTTCCTCCTCTTTAGAGTTCTTTATTCAGAATTTGCTCAAATATTTTCCTTCAGAAGATTTAGTATCTCAAAGTGCAAATATCCAAACCCTGTATCATTTTGTAATTTCATACTCTGTGGTTCTTTCATATGCATATCAATCATTTGCCATCCTTTTGAAGGATGCAGCTTGAGTAATGGTAGTGAAAGAAAACCCATTCAGTGTTGATTTTAATTGAACAAGCTTGGAAGCAGTGGGGATCCCTGCCAGATACCAGCTTGCTCTTTTTTAAAGAGTTATTACTAGAATTCTTTTGCTTCTGTGTATTTTTCTTTTTTTTCCCCCAATTAGCAGCTTCTCAAAAATATTAGTTATCTTATTATTTTCCCAGTTCCGCTTGTTTGGGATGCTTATGCATAATAACCACTGAATTCACTTTCTCCTCCTGTTCCAATGGAATATTGTATTCCTTGTCTTTTCTGGACCAACACACCAGCCTGCATTCCCGAGTAATTTTTGAAGTGAAAATTAACTCATTTTTGGTGTGACCTTTTCATTGTGGTTATGGCAGTGGTGAGCTCCTGTATGGTCTAAACTGTAACTGTAGATACTGTAAACTTCAATTATAAATTGAAGACTGTAAATAAAAGTTTATTCTTTCTTCTGTGTACAAATGAGGTGTAGGGTAGCTCTTCATTCTCCCATCATGATGAGTTGAACATTAGACCTCAGCTAATGTTGCTTAGATAGAAGAGAAGAGATGGAATATCCAGAAGAATAATAGCTTGAATTACGGGACACTCCTATCAATGCAAAATTTGGCTTAAGGAAAAGACTTAAATCAGCAACTGGTAGAACAACAAATTCCTGTCTATTATGGAGATGAGCTGTGCACATGGCTCTGAAAGTGCTGAGGGAATTGGGGCAGGCTGGTGGTGGACACTGCTGTTTTCTGCTGAGGAGTCATCTGAACAGAGAAGGAATAAACTGTGTAAGGAAGAAATGTGAGTAAGGAAGAATTTTAAAAGACTGAGACCCAAAACTCCAACAAGAAGAGAGCGCAGGTGTTAAGGGAGCACATTATTAAAATTCCAGAAGCAAAGAGGAGGAGACAAGCAAAGAAGGGCCTCTTTGGGTTTAACAGGCAGGAGGAAGGGTACTGAGCCCTGGTGACATAGGATTGGGTGTCTGTGCTGCTTGTCAGATGATGCCCATCCCATCTGCATGACACCCAATACTTCTGTCTGCTGAAATCATGGAATCACAGCATCATTTAGATTGGAAAAACCCTCTGAGAGCATCGAGTCCAACCATTCTCCCAGTACTTTCAAGCTGTTTGACGACTGGAAGCTGCACTCAGGGATGGGCAATCATTGTTCTTCAATCCAGCAGGCTCAATGTCACCTTCAGAAAAAAATGTGGAGCTGTTTTCCCCTAAACCAGCTCATCAGACCACTGCACAGCAGCCCTGGGTCTTTCCCTGGTGTACAGGTTGGATTTGCCTTGGGTTTGGACTTGCTGCGCTGGTCCCCTCAAAAACACAAGAATGTCTGTTTATAGAGATGGAAAATGGGGCTGCCCATGGTGTCAGCAGCCTCTCCTCATGTAAGCTCTGCCCCAGCTCCATCCCACACCTCAGCACTGTCTGTCAGCTGCAGTGAGCCTCTGGCAGTCCCCAACTGCTCTGGCCTCTGCCTGCCTTGGGAACACCAGTCCCGGTGACTGGAGGTGACAATGACACCTCTCAGAAGGAAATGGCCTTTTGCAGGTAACAGTTTTTTTGGACAGGCTGTTTTTCTAAATTATGACTGGGCTTAGTCTTTATTTTTTATTCACAGCCCTGCAATGTACCTGTTTGTTCCCATAATATTTCCTCCCACCCCTATTTCCAAATCAAACATGCTCCAGGTGAGCTCGTGTCCCCACCAGGCCACCATGGGGGTGAGAAAACCCATTGTGTAGGGCACAAAGCTGGCTTAGGAGAGCCCTGAGCTCATGTGCTGGCTCCAGGGTGGGCAGAGCCTGCCCATGAGGTTTGGGCTGAGGCAGACAAGGCTCCTTGTCAGCACGGCAAACTTTTCCCAGCTGTGCCTCTGGACTTTCCCAGACAAAACTGTGCAGAATTGTGGCAGGTGTGCTCATCCATGTTACTCCGCCAGCTTGTGTCTGACAATTAAAGCACTTCTTAAATAAGCCAGGTACCAACAGCTGGAAGTCTTCATATAATCATGCAAGAAATAAAAAAAACAACAACAACCAAACAACCCCCCCCCACCAAAATAAAAAACCAGCACATTATTTCATTTCTCAAAGAACCAATCTGTCAAAAGCTTAAGCAAACAGATACCACAATTACTTTACTCATGATTTTAAATCAAATCTGGTTTTTTATTAAAAATGCAAAAAAGGGTGCACTCCAGCTATTCAGTATCTTGGTTTGGTTCCACCAGGGGAACCGAGTCTGTTTGAGGATAAGCCTGTCGCCAGCCCCAGGGTGGTTTTGGGTGTGAGGTGATTCCCTGGCAGTGCCAGCGGCAGGGTCAGGCAGTGTGGCACTGGCACATGAAGACCAGGGCACCAATTCATGCTGGGTCTTCACCACCCACCAATGCACCCTAGGGAGAAACGTCACACCAGTTCACCCTAAATAAATTCAGGAGTGCTGAGGGCCCTGCGTGCCCGGGCCAGGTTCAGTCCCCCGGCCAGTGAGGGTGAGAGCTGGGGGCACCAGCACAGCTTGGGAACGTTCTCACCTCTGGCCTGGCAACAAGGATTCAGGGGGCTCCGGCAGGAGCGGGATCGGTCCGTGCCGTGTTTTGTACAATGCAACAGCTCCCCCACCTTACAGACTAAAGAACTTAAAATGGAAAAACATCCCCAGGAAATGATGGCTGGGTTAACTCCACATGCTTCCCTGGTTCTTCTGGAAGGAGAAGCTGGCAGGCACTGGTACCTGAGGTGTTCTCGTCTGCAAGGTGCTCCAGGGAAGAGAAATCTACTTCACACAACGTGACATTTGACATTTCAGTGATTAGGGCAGTGAATTTTCTCCTTGCAAGGGTGAATAAGCGCTGCCGGTTCCAGACACTTTTTGATGAGGTACCACGGTCTCTCTCAAGCAGTACCACGCGCTGCCTCTTGACATGTTTTTCGCCGGGCTGTCAGAAGCTGCAGCGCCCGGGCGCCGCTCCCCTGCACTGCTGCCGGTCTCCTTTAGGGTGTACACGCAGCCCGCGGTACAGCGCTCGGTGCCTGTGCTGATGGAAAACTGCTCCGTGCCGTGCCGTTATCCCTGAGCAGCTCCTGCTCCTGTCCCTGGCACAGCGAGCACCCCGCGGACACGGGGCACTCCCGCGGACACGGGGCACTCCCGCGGACACGGGGCACTCCCGCGGACACGGAACACCCCGCGGACAGTGAGCACCCCGCGGACAGTGAGCACTCCGCGGACAGTGAGCGCCCCGGCCCTCCCGTGCCCCGGCAGTCCGACAGCAGCTCCCGAGGATGATGCTGGCTCCTGGCACAGCCCAAAACATTGCTCCGTTCTGTGGGGCGGGGCTGGAGAGGAGGTCTGAAGGGATGAGGGACTGGCAGCCCTCCTGGCACCGGGAGTGTGGGTGTTGTGGGCAGCAGGCTGGCTGAGCTGGCACCCTGTCGTCAGCAGCTGCAGCACGGTGGCACCATGCCTCGGCTCCAGGTCCCTCCTTCCGGAGGTGACTAAGGGTTAGAAAGTGCATAAAAGAGCTCTCTGTGCTATTTAAACAAAGGACTTTCCTCAAGGTCTCATTATTTCAGCAAAAACAACAACAACAACAAAAGAAATGACAAAATAATTTTTAAATTATACCTATGAGGGGAACATTTCAGGTTAAGAAGTTACTAGCTCTGTCAGGAAAAAAGCATTTTAAAATTAGTTGGTGAGAGCAAGACAAAAGCCCCAGCAAGGGCTTGTTCAGAAGGGTAATGGGGGAGGTGACTGAGCCCCAGCAGGGCTCAGTCCTGAGCCACAGAGGGTCCCCAAGGCAGAGTGAATCCTGGCCAGAGCTGGGTGGGAGCTCACCTGAGCAATCCTGAGCATCCCTGGTGCCAGGGTGGTGCAGGACAGTGCTGTCCATGAGGTACCCTGCCAGGCACTGGGAATAACAAGGCCAGGACACAGACCTGCCCCTTCCCAGGGCACTGAGGTTTGTCCCAGAACAGCCTGTCCCTGGCACTGAAGGGAGCGTTCAGGCACAGACATCCCCATGGCGTCACTGGGGGCAGCCAGGAACACCCCAGGAGAGACCCCAGGAGAGGCCCCAGAGGAGGGACAAGAGGGAGGGCAACAGATTAAGGGTAAAACCTGCACGGCAGAGCAGCCACACAGTGTCACCTAGGTCTGGGTCCAGGATCAGACAAGCAGGCTTTCTATCCCAGCCATCAGCGAGGGAACGCCCCCAGCATACCCACAATTCCCACACTCCTGGATGCCCCAGGAATTTTCCCACTGAGTACATTAACTAGGTGTTGTCATCTCAGTCTCCTGTCCAGGAGGGATTTCAGGCTGACAAAGAAGGTGCAGCAACCCTTGCTCACGTGAGGCCAGAGAGCACAGGACATTGCTTTAGCTGCAAGGTTGTGGAGCTGCTGGGCTGCGCCGTACTGGTACCAGATCAGAGTGGTCCTGAACCAGCCCTCACAGTGTGCTTGTGCTGGATGGTGCAAACCAGTGCACCCCCAGTACACACCGGGCTCTGAGCACAAACTTCCACTGAGTTTCCACCGAGCTGCTCCGTGTTCCCACGGCCAGGGAAGCCGTACCCCAATGTTTGCCTCCTCTTCCAATGCCAGCCACACTGCTGGCATCACTGGCATGCCAGCCCCCCTGCTTCCGGGGCAGTAGAGAACTGACAGAGTAGCAAATGCTCAAACCTGAAGCCCAAGACACTGGTTTGAATGCCAGCCAAGACCACGATGTTTTACCAGGGAGCATCTTATTGTCTCTCTTCTCTCTCCACAGGGGAGCACACTGTGAACGCCAAATCAGGGCTGAGCACGACACTGCTGCCAGCTCCAAAGGCAACCAGTGCTAGTTGCCTAGTGCTAGAGTGTGGGGCAGAGACCACCCCAGCAAAAAACAGCTGACACGAGTTTTCCTTTCAGGGAGAGAAGATTTGGACTCATTTTCTCCCGCCAGCCTCTCTCCCGCTGTAACAGCTCAAACTAGCTCTGTGAAACAGCAGCTGGTACTTGGAGATAAACACTAGCTCAGGCCCAGCCCGGCAGCCCAGCCCTGGACAGCTCCAGAGGCTGTGAGGAGGACAGAGGATGATGCGGCTCTGGCAGCTGTGCTCCTTGTGAGACCAGGGTCATAGGCTGCTGTGGAGACCACTTCAAAGTTGTCAGGTCACATGGACAGCCCTGAGCCCAGGAATACTGATGTGTTCCCTCTTCTCACCCTCACCGATGCCAAGCGCTGCATCCCAAGGCACGAAAAACTTTGGCACGGTATCAGCAGAGAGGCATGAGGACTGCCACTGCCTCTTCCCGTTTCTGGAGTGGGGATCCTACCACGTGCATCCCCAGCGAGAAGATGCCGGCGTGTCCCAGCAGCATTGCTCCCGGTGCCCCCACGCGTGCCGAGCAGTCGATGGGTGTTCTCCTGCAGCCTCAGCAGCAGCGGCCACCGGGCTGGTCCGGCTGCAGAGTTCCGGGGCAGCCTCGGAGGAGCTTGCAACTGCCTCCCATCCCACGGAGAGGGTGTTGGGGGAGACGGGGCCACTGCCCAGCGGTGACAGGACACGTGCCTGCACATCCCTCCAGGTGCGGGGTCACTGGCCGCTGACGAGGTTCGTTAATTAGCTCCTCTTCCCGGCTCTCCAGGCAGCGTTCCTCTTCTTCGGGTCCTGCAACATCCCCGGCGTTTTCCCACAAAAGAGCACTAGAAAAGGGTGTCAGTGTTCCATAGCACGAAATGCACTCTCCTCCCTTTTAGAGATCCAGGAGACAGGTAACGATGCCGCAATCCCTAAAAGCGCTCCAATTTACTGCCCCCACAGATGACCCAGCCTTTCCTTCTTCTGCCAGGATCATCCCTGCTAGAAGTCCGGTGTTGCAGTCCCTGTCCTCGGACGGGCAGGGCGCGGGCAGGATGCGGGCAGCTGCGTGCCCCGAGGGTGGACAGAAGCCCTGGCCGTGCCGGGCGGCGCGGAGCGGAGCCGCGCTCCCCCCCCGCGTTGCCGCTTCGCGCCGCGGGACGGTTCCGCCGGTGCCTCCACCGGATCGATCGTCAGGTCGCACTCCCTCCCTGGCACCGCCCGCAGCCGCGCCGCCCCCGCCCGCCTCCCG